>CM053409.1:108839396-108990424 GCA_028644305.1 Xerus rutilus
AGCACAATTCACAATTGCAAAACTGTGGAAGCAACCCAGATGTCCTTCAATAGATGAATGGATAAAGAAACTGTGGTACATATACACAATGGAATATTATTCAGCAATAAAAGAGAATAAAATTATGGCATTTGCAGGCAAATGGATGGAATTGGAAAGCATTATGCTAAGTGAAGTAAGCCAATCCCAAAAAACCAAACGCCGAATGTTCTCTCTGATTAGTGGATGCTGATGAATAAGGGAGGTGGGAACGGGAAACATAAGAGAAATGGAGGAACACTGGACGTGGCATGGGGGAGGTGGGGGGTGGAAAGGGGAATGGGTATAGTAAAGATGGTTGATTGAGATCGTCATCACTACCCTTGGTGCATGTATGAAGACACAATTGGTGTGACTTTATCTGGTTTGCAACCAGAGAAATGGAAAAACTGAGCTCTATATATGTACTATGACTTGAAAGGCAATTAAATAAACTAATTTAAAAAAAAAAGTATATATGTGAACAGGCAGGCACGGTGGTGCATGCCTGTAATCCCAGTGGCTCGGGAGGCAGAGGCAGGAGGACCATGAGTTCAAAGTCAGCCTCAGCAAAAGTGAGGCATTAAGCAACTCAGTGAGACCCTGTCTCTAAATAAGATAAAAATAGGGCTGGAGATGTGGCTCAGTGGTTGAGTGCTCCTGAGTTCAATCCCTAGTATTTCCCCCAACCAAAAAAAAAAAAAAAGGAATATATGTAAATAACTAAGCTATGGAACCAACCTAGGTGCCCTTCAATAGATGAATGGATTAAAAAAATATGGTATGTATACACAAAGGAATATTACTCAGCCATAAGGAAGAATGAAATTATGGCATTTGCCAGTAAGTGAATAGAACTGGAGAATATCATGCTAAGTGAAATAAGCCAATCCCAACCAACCAAAGGCTGAATGTTCTCTCTGATATGTGGATGCTGACTCAAAAGGGGGCGGGAGTGGAGGTTCACTGGATTGAACAGGGCAGAGTAAGGAGAAGGGAAGGAGGATGGGAAGGGGAAATACAGTAGAATGAATCAGACATAACTTTCCTATCTTCATATATGAATACACAGGCAGTGTAACTCTGCATCATGTACAACCACAAAAATGGGAAGTTATACTCCATGTGTATATGATATGTCAAAATACATTCTACTGTCACATATAATTAAAAGGAACAAATAAATTTTTAGAAATATACACACACAAAAAAAGAATATATGTGAGGCTGGAGGTACAGTTCAGTAGAAGAGAACATGCTTAGTGGTGGAGCACATCAGTGAGGCCCTGGGTTCAATCCCCAGCACCACAAGAATACACATACACACATACACACAAATAACAAACAAAAAGAATGTATATAAGACTGGAATTTAATATTGCCAAAATGACTATTAGTAATCTGTGGCTCTCAGTAAAGTCTGGTGTCTGGGTCCATCTTTACATAATATGTTGATGGGTGACATATTTGCTATAAAAACAGTCCTTTTTCCTGCTCCCAGAGATATACAAATTGTGTATCTTCTGTTGTTTGTTTTCCTCTGAGCATCAGTTGAAGTAGTTGTTTGAGCACACATGGCCTTGTTCTATCAGAAATATGCGTCGAACACAACACAACCCCAGTCCCAGGGTGAAACACACCACGAGAGAAACTGAGAGACCAAAAGCATGTGAAGGAGTATTTGGTTCCAAACTCCAACCTTTATCCTACTCCAGGGTATGAACTTATTGATGGGAACAGTAAGTACAAATCTCCTTTGCGATATAAACTCATTTCATATTTCCATCCATTTCTGTCTCTCTCTGGCCCTGCCCTCAATGTGCATATACAGCTTATTTTATGTAAGTTGTATGTGACGATATTTTAGCTGTGATTCTGCTGTAGGAATCATGACCTGGCTACTGTCAGACTTGACTAAACACATCTCGTGGGACTATGGTTTGCTGTTAAAAATTGATTTTGCATTAAGAGGCCTCTTCATTATTGTCCCCAAGGAATCATTAATCATTTGAATATAAATGCAAAAGGGACCAATTCACTGTTGGTGCAAAAATGCCAGCATATGAGCCAGGCTTGGTGGTACATGCCATAATTCCAGTTACTCAGGGGCCTGGGGCAGGAGCATGACAAGTTCGAGGCCCACCTTGACAACTTAGTGAGATCCTGTCTCAAAAAAAGGGAAGGAGGATTGAGGCTGTGGCTCAATGGGACAACACTTACTTGGCATGCTCAGCATGAGACTCTGGGTTCAATCCCCAGTACTGCTAAAAAAAAAAAAAAAAAAGAAGAAGAAAAAAGAAAGAAAGAAAAAACCAGCCTATGTGAGACCCATGGAAAGTCTGTCCTACAAGCTGAAGACTAGACTCAGAAATCATCCAAATACAAATGCTTCCAGAAGGGAAAAGAGTTGAACAGTTGAACTTCTGGTGAACAGAAACTCGACAACTTCGTACATTACCTAAAAAAATCACAATTGTAACCTACTCTTAACATATAAAAGATGATGTTTATTGAGATGAAAATTAAGTTTAGACTCAAAAATAATGTCTTTCATATTTCTTTTAATAACACTGGTAAAAAGACTTACCAAATTGAGTTTAGCTATGACCTTAGTAGCCAGTTAGTTTTTATGGTACATACATGTCACAGGCTTTATATCTGTGAGGCATAAAATATGCACACTATTATGGTTTGAATCTGGAAGGTCCCCTGAATGCTTATCTGCTGAAGGTGGGGCCCTGACTGGTGGCACTACTGAGAGGAGGTGGCCCTATTGAAGGAAGTAGGTCATGGCAAGGGTGTATCTTTGAAGGATTAGACCCCTGCCCTTTTCTTCCCAGCCACCATAAGGTGAGCAGCTCTGCTCTACTACTGTGCCCGCTGCCATGATGTTCTGCCTCCTCAAAGGCCCAAAGCAATGGGGCCAAGTGACCATGGACTGAAACCTCTGGAACCATGTGCCCAAATCAAACTTTCCACCTTTTAAGTTGATTCTCTCTGGCATTTTGTCACAGCAATGAATAACTGACTAACATACATATAATACAGCATATATGTTCACCTGAAAGAAGTAGCTTCAGTCTTCTTAATCTCCCCTATTTCTGAAGCTAAAGAATATTTCAAGTGTGGTTTTGTGCACACAAAAAGAGAATGGAAAATTTGGATATGTCCTATTACTTTTCTTCTTAAGTCTCTGTTTTAAGCTATTTAAGAGGTCTAATTTAACTCTGGTGATATTTATTAAGGTGAGCCTTGGTTCACGGTGTTCACACCCTTGAGCAGTCCATTCTCACCTGGAATCTGGACTGATCTGGGTGGCCAATAGAAACCTGTGAACCTGTGTGATTCCCAAGGGTAGGCCATAAAAGCTGTGGCTTCTGTCTTGTTCTTGTGGGTCCTTCACTCTGAGGGAAGCCAGCTGCCATGTTGTGTGGCCACTCAAGCCGCTCTGTGGAGAGGCTCATGCAGAGAGGCCCTGAGGCCTCCCACCAACAGCCAGCACCAGTTTGCCAGCCACATGAGGGAGCTGTCCAACAAATGGCTTCTCTAGCTCCGGTCAAGCCTTCAGATGACTGGCTCACCTCAGCCAATATCAGACTGTAATTTCACAAGAGGCCAGAAGCCCAAACTGCCTAGCCAACTCACTCTCAAATCCTAAGCCACAGAAATGATGACAGATAAAAAATGATTATTGCTGTTTATAAGCTGTTATGTGTGGAGTGAATTGTTAACAGCAATAACTAGCTAATATGGAAACATTATCAATCATGACTCTATATTATTTTTAAAAATTTTTATTTTTATTTGTTCTTATTAATTAAACATGACAGCAGAATGCATTTCGATTCACTGCACACAAATGGAGCACAACTCTGCATTTCTCTGGTTGTACATGATGCAGAGCCACACCCTTTGTGCAATCGTACATGTACCTAGGGCAATGATGTCCGCCTCATTCTGCCATCTTTCCTGCCCCTCTGCCCCCTCTCCTCCCCTCACTTCCCTCTGAGAAATCCAAAGTTCTTCCCTCGCTGCCTCGCCCCCACCATTATGGATCAGCATCCACATATCAGAGACAACATTTGGCCTTTGGGTTTTGGGAATTGGCTTATTTTGCTTAGCATAATCATAACTTTATTTTAAAAATCAGATTCATTTTGGCAAAGTAACAAAACTAATCATGCATGATATTCATTCTTGTGATTTATAATTGATATGCTTAGTTCAGTTTTATTTTATTCTTTAGCTATCTTAGTTACCTAGATCTGTTTCTAGATATTTGAAACCCAGTATAATTATTATTTAATTTCTAGTCCGAGAGTTGAACTTGAAAATTATAAACATTTGTAGTCATGAAGTGTTCAATCTATGATCAAGATGAGCATGTTTCAAAATCTAAAGGAATACAAATTAATTCCATACCTGCTAAGGGTAAGGAGCTGTGCTATTAAACAAAGGTGATGCCATATGATTGTTATCTTCGAGGAATGGAGTCCAGTAGGGAAGTTAACACATGTGTAGTACGCACACACACACTGTGGTGCCTATATTTCATTCTCAACTAAAAAGAACACAGATTTCTTTGAGAAAGACCAAGTTCCAGGCTTTTGGCAGGGAGTAGATAAGAGAAGCCTTCAAGAGAAAGCAAGCCAGCCCAGTACAGTGGTGCATATCTGTAATACCAGCTATTTGGGAAACTGAGGCTGGAGGATCGTAAGTTCAAGGCCAGCCTCGGCAACTTAGTGAGACCTTGTCTCAAAATAAATAGTAAAAACAAAAAGGGCTTGGGATGTAGCTCAGTGGTATAGCACCCCTGGGTTCAGTCCTCAGTATCTGTCCCCTTCTCCACAAAAGAGAAAGAAGTCTAATTATCAAAGATCAGTGGCATCTTGACAAAAATCTCAGGACTGACCAGAAGGGGCTCCCACCCATCCAAATAGAGAAAAGTGGAGCATTGTAAAGAATAAAAAGTGTAGCTTTGCATAGTGTCAGTATTGTAGCCAATGAGGTTTATCTGAGGAGCAATTATTGCCAATTAAAAACTCCCCAATACCCTGCCATGGCGGCTTGCAATAAATATACTATATTTTTCCTGTACACACATACTATAATAAACATTATACATCAGGTAAGTAATAGATTAGCAACAGTTACTACTAATAAAATAGAACAATTGTAACAATATGCTATAATAAAAGTTATTTAAAATTTATAGTCGACATTGGCAATTTTTGACAATCTCTATGGAAACTGAAAGAAAACAAAAGATTAAGGAGGGAAGTTATACTCCATGTATTTATGATATGTCAAAATACATTCTACTGTCATGTATAACTAAAAAGAACAAATGGAAAATTTAAAAAAACAAAAAGCATAAGGAACAACACAAACACCTATTGATGATGAAGGGATATACAAAATATGGCACATACATACAGTGGAATATGATCCAGTCTTAAAAGGAAGGAAATTTCTGACACATACAGATATTGGTTGAAGAGGGAAACAATTTTATCATGGAAATACCAGCCCGATGGCAAAGGAACGCACCAAACCTTAGCATCTGGATAGTCTGAGCATGCTAGCATGTTGAAATATAAAGAACATGTCATCACCTTGGAAATATTTGTACCAAGGCTGAGAATGTAGTGCAGTGGTAGAGAACTTGCCTAGCAACCATGAGGCCCTGGGTTCTAGCCTCAGCGTGGAGAAAAAAGATAATGGCATTAGGCAAAGAAGAGGTGGGGAACTATTCTGCACTGACTCAAGCCAGCTGTAGAATATTATTTAGGATGACTGGAAAAATTTGGATATGACCTATGGGTAAGATGATTTTTAGGAATTAATTTTCTTACATGTGATAAGGGAATTGTGGTTTTAGAAGACACTGTCCTTGTTAATCAAGGTTGAGATCTTATGATGCTCATAATTCACTTTAAAACACTTTAGCAAATCATAGCAAAGCAAATATGAAGCAAAAATGGTGAAATGTTAGTAACTGTTAAATGTCAAAAATGGGCTCATTAAATTGTTTTATGTATTTTTCTGAACATGTGAAAATTTTCAAGCATAGCAGTTCTTGCTTATCCAATACTTCCCAGGATCCCCAGTGGATGCCTGATTCCTAATATACTATATTTTTCCTGTACACACATACTATAATAAACTTTACACATCAGGTAATAGATTAGCAACAGTTAGTACTAATAAAATAGAACAATTGTAACAATAGCTATAATAAAGTTATTTAAAATTTATGAATTGGTTGTTTCTGGAATTTTCCATTTAATAATTTTGGATCATAGTTGACTGTAAGTAACTGAAACCCAGAAAGTTAAACCGTAGATAAGGAGGTACTAAGGTATAAAAGTAAAAATGGGTCTGTGAGGCTTCTGGGAAGAACAAATTCAGGGGTTAAAAAATCATTCCAGAGGCAGGCATGGTGGCTCGAGCCTGTAATCCCAGCACTTAGGGAGGCTGAGACAGGAGAATCGCGAGTTCAAAGCCAGCCTCAGCAATGGCGAGGCGCTAAGCAACTCAGTGAGACCCTGTCTCTACATAAAACACAAAATAGGGCTGGGGATGTGGCTCAGTGGTCGAGTACCCCTGAGTTCAATCCCCAGTACCAAAAAAAAAAAAAAAGTTCCAGGGTGAAATATCACATTCAAGCAAATTGGTGAGTATAACTGTGACTGCCATATTTATCTGGAAGTATAATTTATTTATTTATCTATAAATATAAACCTGTCTCAGAAATGCTGTGTGCCCAGTCCAGCAGGACCACATAACTAACAGTGCTGTAGTTTGTGTCTGGAATGTCCCTCAGAGGCCATGTGGTGGAAATTTGGTCCCCAGCCATGGTGCATTCGTAGGTGGTGAAACCTTTAAAGGCTCCGTTAGGTTATTGAGCTGTGCTGCTGAGGAGGATTGTGGGACCCTGATCTCTGTGACTTCCTTATTTTCTTTCTTGCCTCCTAACTGCCAGAAGTGGGTGGCTTCCTCTCTATACACCACTGTCATGACATCCTGCCTCTCCAGAGACCCAAAAGCAGTGGCCCAACTGGTCATGGACTGAAACCTCCAAAACTGAGCCAAAATACACCTTTCCTTTTCTAAACTGATTGCCTCAGGTATTTATTGCAGCAACAGGAAGCTGACTAACCAGAACAGTCTGAGAGAAATTCTAAGTCATGAAGCTGCAGAACTTGTTAGGCCTTTGGTCTTCTACAGTGAGTATAGGACAAGGCTGGAGACCCAAAGCCTTAGGTTCTAACCTTGAGGCTACCGTTTGCTTTTTCAAAGCTGAGCCTAAGTTTTTCTGCTTTAAAATGGAGATTTGTATCTATTCAGTTGACCCATTTCTTTTTTTTTTTTTTTTTTTTTTTTTTTTTTTTTGGTACCAGGGATTGAACTCAGGGGCACTCGACCACTGAGCCACATCCCCAGCCCCATTTTGTGTTTTATGTAGAGACAGGGTCTCACTGAGTTGCTTAGTGCCTCGCCGTTGCTGAGGCTGGCTTTGAACTCGCGATTCTCCTGTCTCAGCCTCGACCCATTTCTTAATCATGTGCAAAGTTTCAGCCCTAGCAGGTGCTGATGGTATGAAAATATTACTGGGGAGTTTGCCTCAGTGGGGGAAGAGACAGGGGAGACCCAAACACCTGCCCCAGCCAGGCACAGAGGAGGGCTGGGAAGGAGGGACAGAGCAAGAACCAGGCCAACAAAAAAGGAAGGGGAGGCTTGGGCCGGAGAAGCAGGGAGGCTTCACAACAGACCAAGTCCCAAAGACCAGTAGGTTCTCTTCATAGGCAGACAAGAGAGGGCAGCTTTCAGGAGCAATAAAACCAAGGAAACCAGGGGAGGCCAAGTAGGTGCAGCCTCCGGTGCACCCCAGAGGGGTGGCAGGTGAGGCACTAGGCCCCAGACTTTGAAAGGATTTCATTTATTCTGGTGCCCAAATCAACAAGCATTTAAGAACCTAGGATGAAAGCCAGGAGAGCTGGTGTTGGCAGATGATGATTCTGGAAACGTGGGGAGAACCAGCTGGAAAGGTGAGGGGACACAATTGGAGCTGTCGACCTTTTCAGGTGCTGTGGACTCTCATTCAGAATAATGTTTTTAGGTGCATGAATTAAAATACATAGGATTACAAAGGAAATGTTGTTGAAAATCTGCTGCTGAAACGTATTTAAAACTTGTATAATATGCATACTTGTCTTTTTTAATGCGCTAAGTAACAAGACATAGTGGTGAGTTTAACAACCACTATGATTTTATTTATTTATTGGTACTGGGGATTGAACCCAGGGGCACTTACCACTAACCTACACCCCCAACCTTTTTTATTTTGAGGCAGGGTCTCACTAAGTTGCTTAGGGCCTTGCTAAATTTCTGAGGCTGGCCTTGAACTTGTGATCCTTCTGCCTCAGCCTCCCAAGTTGCTGGGAATGCAGGCATGCACCCCCAGGCCTGGCACAACTACTATGATTTTAAACAAGTGATTATTGTAAATCATATTCTTCATATGATACCATACAGAACAGAGATTTTGATGGGTGACATTGTCATAGGTACTGCTGCGGGCTGTTGCCTCAGTACTCATTGAAGGGAAAGTTTGATTTCAGATTGAGGCTCCTGAAAACAGGGACATGATTGCTGTCCCACCCAAGCGTAAGAAAGACCCTTTGAAGTCCGCCTGAAAACCCTCAGGGGACACCACTCTAGAACGACTGTCCTGCCTGCCCTGGAATTTCGTATGGTGCTGTGTGGATTTTAGGATTGTGCCAAGTTCAGGGGAGACTCCATTTTCTTTAAAAGGTCCAAGTTCTTTAGTTGGTTCTTTGGGGTGGGTTTTTTGGGAGCAGGATATTCAGATAGCTCATGGTATTCCTGCACAGTTGACATTAATCATACAGAGGAAAAGGAACTTCGACAAGGGAAGACCATGCTGGACCCATCCGGTTAAAGGTCACAGCAAGGGCCCAACACTTGTAGCAGAATCACATCACTCCTAAGGTGCTCAGAAGGAGGAACCTTCCTTTTGTGCTATTGGCCTAAAATGCATTGCCAAAAATAAACATGAAGAAACAAGAATCTCAAATCAAGGGGCCCTCTGCAAAATGATGTGCCTGTCTTCTTAAAAAATGTGCAACGTCATGACAAAAATTGGCTGGGGAACTGTTCTACATATGGGAGATCAAAAAGATTTGATGACTAACTCCCTTGCTTAATTTAAGATGGAAGCCTAGCTTGAAAACAGTGGTTAATAAAGGGTATTATTGGAACAACTGGCCAAATATGGATATGGACAATATATTACACAATAATACCATAATCACTTTAATTTCTTGACTGTGATAATTTAATTCTTCAGTGATTGTGTGAGAATGTCTTTGTTCTTAGGAGATATAGTCGGAATGACTTAGGTGAGAAGGGTATCTATTGGTCTTTACAGTTCAGCAAAAATAAGTCTCCGCCGGGCACAGTGGCGCACACCTGTCATTCCAGCACTTGGGAGGCTGAGACAGGAGAATTGCCACTTCAAAGCCAGCCTCAGCAACAGTGAGGCACTAAGCAACTCAGTGAGACCTTGTCTCTACATAAAACACAAAATAGGGCTGGGGATGTGGCTCAGTGGTCGAGTGCTCCTCAGCTCAATCCCTGGTACCAAAAATAAAATAAAATAAGTCTCTATATATTATAGATGACAGACACATAGATATCCTTATACATCATACACACACTCATATATTCACACATGTACGTAAGGAAAAAGAGTGTGTGAGTCAATGTGACCATAATGGTAACAATGGGCAGATTTAGATGAAAAGTGTAATGAAGTTCAGATAAAGTTACTTCATTGTCCTGTTGTTGAAACTTCTTTGTAAGTTGGACTTTTTCCAAAATATTGTTAAAAAAAGTTCCGAAGCCTACCCTCCAGAGTCAGCTGTGACGGTGCTTCAGCTACCCTGATCTCAGATCAACACCAGAGGCTCTGTTGATCAGCTAATGTGTCCTAGAAATTTGTTTTCACTGGTGAAGTTGGTGGCATTTGTGCCGTGGGCCTGGCTCGGTGTGCTGTGCAGACCCATGGTATGGGCAGGGCACGGAGACGGAGCCCGGCCAGGGCACCAGGCTCAGAGCAGAAGCCACATGCACAGACCTTTGCGCTTCAGTTCCCAGAACTGCCACCCTGGGTAGCACATCACCAAATAGTGATCAACCCATCTGCCCAGAGTCATCCTTTCCTGAAAGGTGCCTTTGGAGAACCCAGAAGCCAGAGAGCCAGGACTTCACGGAGCTGACAGAAGAGGTTTCCATCGGTTGTCCTGCTTGCTCACCTGTGAAGATTTGTAGAAGGGGCAGAATTCAGTCTGAGGACTCTCCTCCTCTTCTTCTTTACCACTTCCTCTTTCTCCTCCTCCCCATCAATTCTAGTTTTATTGAGGTATAATTTATATAGAAAATCCACCCCTTTTAGGGTTGGGTTCAATGAATTTTGTAAATGTGCAGTCAAGCAACCGCTACATTTTACAACTCTCCCATCTCCCCCAGAAGTTCCCTTGTGCCACTTGGTCACCATCGCCACCCTACCCTGACAGTAGCATATTACTGACCTGCCTTCTGTCCCTATAGCTCTTCCTTTACTAGAATTTCATACTGGAACCATTCAGTGTGGAGTCTGTTGTGTGTCTCAGTAGCTTGTTCCCTTTTACTGCTGAGCAGTTGTCCATTGTACAGATATCCCATAATTTTCCTCTTCTTGGACACTGAGGTTGTTTCCAATTTTGACTATTTTGAATAAAGCTGCTATGAAATTACATTTAAATAATCCAATAGTTCTCTTTTCTCCTTAATAAATGTAATGTTGGAATTTCTCATGATAAGTAAAGGTATTCAAAATCCAATTGAAAGTGTTACACTAATTATATCAGAATAGTGATTTAACTCTAGAGAATGCGAATGCCGCACGAAAGCAGTCACCCGGCAAGTAGGTAATTTGAAAGGCAAAGTACCTGCAAGGGAAGAGAAGAAAACACAGGTTTGTGACAGAGATGGCAGTGGACCCTGTCCAGCTCTGTGCAAACAACACTTTTGGCACAAGGCTAGTCCGTAGTGTGCCCTTCCATCTCTGCTTGTTGACAATGGTAACAATGAGAGTGAAGGACTAATTTCTATAATCTGACTACCCTCCTCTGAGTACAGATGGGAAGGGAGAGGGTTTGGGGCTGCGGAATAACTGCCTTGAATCTCAGGCTCCTGAGCTCTGGGAGACTGAAGAGCAGATAGCCATGGTAACAGCCATTGGCAAAAGTTATAGAGCCCTTGCTACGTACCAGGCTCTGTGCACAGGTTGTCTCAGTAAATCATCAAAGCGACCCAACCAGTAGGTACTATTATTATTATTCCATTTTTGTAGATAAAACTAATACCAAAAGAGTTCAAATCTCTTGTTAATATAGCTAATTAGTGGTAAGGATGAGAATCTCAGGCTGTCTTACTTTTGAGTATGATTTTATTTTCACTAATTGTGGTAAACATAAACAAACTCACCAACTTAACCATTTCAGAATGTAGTTCAGTAGTGTTAAGTACATTCACTGTGTTTTTTTTTTTTAATTTTTTTTTTGGTTGTTGATGGATCTTTGTTTTATTCATTTATTATTTATATGTGGTGCTGAGGACCAAACTCAGTGCCTCACGCATGCTAGGCAAGCGCTCTACCACTGAGCTACAGCCCCAGCTCCACGTACATTCACTTTGTTGTGCAACTGATCTCCAGAATTTTTTTTTAAAATATTTTTTAGTTGTAGGTGGACACAATATCTTTATTGATTTATTTTTATGTGGTGCTGAGGATCAAACCCAGTGCCTCATGCATGCGAGGCAAGCGCTCTACCACCGAGCCACAATCCCAGCCCTCCAGAATTTTTTTATCTTGCAAAACTGAAACTCTATATCCATTAAACAGTGGCCTCTCATTTCTCCTTTCACATCATTCTGCTTTTTGTTTATATGATGTTAGCTATTTGACATCATGTAACTGAACTCAGGTAGTAGGTGTTCTTGTTGTTGTTGTAGTTGTTATTTGAAGAATGGGAATAGAACACAGATGTTTGTGCAGGCTACATCCCCGTACTTTTTCATTTTTTATTTTGAAATAGAATATTGCTAAGTTGCCTAGGTTGGCCTCAAACTTGAGATCCTCCTGCCTCAGCCTCCTAAGTAGCTGGGATTACAGGCATGTGCAACTGCACCTGGCTGATAGTGCCCTTTGATGCACAAAAATTTTACTATTGATATAGTCTTTAGTCTTTGTATTTGAAACAGTTCCTTGGCCTTTGTCTTTTATGACAGTGATACTTCTGAAGAGTACAGTCCACTATTCTGTATGATGTCCCTTGACTGGTGATTTAATTTATAGCACACATTTTTGGCAGGAACTCTGTCTGTGATGCTGTGGTCTTTTCGGTACCTTTCACCAGGAGACACACCTACACTCATTCAGTTCTACTATTGGAGATTTTAATTTAAACTCTTGGCTAAAGTGGCATCATTGTAACTGGTAAATTTGTAACTGATAAGTAATCTGGGATAATGGCTTAAAAGATGGTACAAATATTATAAATATCCTTTGCCCTGACAAACATCAGCACAGAGGTTTTAACATCCATTGATGAGTCTAGCTGGGCAGTGATTATTATGAAATGGTGCTTTTTCTACCTGTTTGTCTCTTTGCATTTAATAGCTGACATCTTACTTTCCCTTGCTGTGAAAGAAGAGCTTCCCTTTTCTTTCTATTTATTTTTTTCTGTGGTATCATTCTGATTCTTTTTTATTCAGTGACATCTTTTGTAATTTTGATAAACTTTTTGGTTTTTTTCCATTTAACAGTATACTCTGGCTATCACTCTGCATCTGTACACAGAGAGCTTCTTTGTTTTTTCTCTTTTTCTTTTTTTTTTTCCAGTTCTGAAACTCAACATGATTGATTTGTTACAGTGCCCATGGTATTTCATTGTGGAGACATGCCGTAAGTTACTCAAACAATTTCTTATGTATGGATATCATGGTTGTTTTTAATATCTTGCACTTACAAATTATATATACTTAGTAATTTATTCTAGCATTGTTTATACATAGAATTATTAGAGGTAATTCAGGATAGGCACCCACAAGTGAGATTTCTGAGTCAAGGGCCAAATGCTATGTAATTTTGTTAGCTATTGTTCAGTTCCCCTCAACAGGGTTTGCACCACTTTCTATTCTCACAGCCTTGCCAGAGTGGTTTGTCAAAATTTTGACCTTGCCATTTTGATGAGTAATAAGTGCATTGTAATTTAAATAGTTTTTTGTTATTATGTATATAGAGCGTAGCCGGGCGCGGTGGCTCAAGCCTGTAATCCCAGCATTTAGGGAGGCTGAGACAGGAGAATCGCGAGTTCAAAGCTAGCCTCAGCAATGGCGAGGCGCTAAGCAACTCAGTGAGACCTTGTCTCTACATAAAACACAAAATAGGGCTGGGAATGTGGCTCAGTGGTTGAGTACCCCTGAGTTCAATCCCCAGTACCAAAAAAAAAAAAAAAAAAAATGTATATAGAGCGTGCATAGCATGCATTCTTTCACCACATGAGTAACTCCTACATCCTTCATTCAGAGAACTGTGTTCCACTTAGGCTTCAGAAGGTACTTATTCTTTGGCCCTAATCCCTATTTTTTCTTTCTAGAGAGAGATGCAGTCTGTCACATTGTAGGAATGAGATCTTCATTGACATCATCATTATCAAATGTGCCTAGACATAGGAGGGCACTTAATACACTTGTACTGAATGATGGCCTCTTCATGGAGCCAGTCATGCCCATCTCAATCCCCACAGCAACCTCCTCCAGTGGGCAGCAGATACTGCCCCTTAAGTGAGGAGGAGAAGGAGGTTCGAAGAGATAAAATGATTTATCCAGCCCAAACTTGAGACCACATGTTCAGATTCCTTGTCCATGACTATAAAATTAGGTAACAATCCCTGAGTCCAATCCCACTTCTGATACCAATTGCAAATTCAGGGGTCCTGACAATCACCTCAAATTCAATACTTCCCTTGAAAGATTTGCAGGACCTATTAAAAGCTATTATAGTTTCAGTTTATTACAGCAAAAAGATTCAGATTACTATCAGCCAAGGGAAGAGAACAGTAGGGTAGAATCCAGTGCAGTTTCACACACAGAGCTCCTAGCTCTCCTTTGTCATGAACAATGCTAAATCCTTCAGGAAACAATATGTGATAATGAACATGGTGACTCTTGGCCAAGGAAGCTCACCAGAGCATTAGTGTGCAGTTTTTCATAGGGCTTTTTCTTAGGACATAGCTGGCTGTTGATACAGGGACCTTAATATCCAGTCCCTTCAGGGGTCAAGCTGGTACTGTTTCCAATTCTCCAACCATGAATTACATTGTTAGATGATCTGGAATGACCCAAGGCCTTTAAACAAAACATTCATCAGGCAGGATATTGTAAGAGTTTATAGATTACCTCCCAGGAGCTGAGGGCAAGGCTGATCTCTCCGGGCAAACTTAGATGTGTTAATTGTACAATGCACTTTCTTTGCAATATATTGGTGTAAGTGGGGATGTCCTGCTGGCCATCCCACAGGAAGAGCGTAGTCTCTATGCCCACGTAGCTGTGAGGAGGGACAATCCTATCAGACTGCAAAGCAAGCCTGGGAAATAGAAATGGAACATTCCAAAGAGAAAGAGACACGCAGGGCAGCACATAAGTGAATTTAATAATGATAGCCAGTCTACACAAAAAAGTACAATAGATCCTGATTATTGAGAAATTACAGCCAATGTTTTTCTCTACTCAACTGTGGAGGAAAAGTACTAGCTGGAGCCCACCTGTTGCTTGAGTCAGGTCCCAGCTGGCCTCAATGTCGTCCTCTGATTGATTGCATTGAGGATGCCTAGGTGGTGCCAATTTCCAACTCAGGTAGCAAAAAAAAAAAAAAAAAAAAGGAATTGAAAGATCAACCAACCTCTCTCTTCTATCAAATTACATTTCCCAGCGAGATGATGTTACCAGGAGAGTTGGCTCATAATTTGTGTAATAGGTGTAAGTTCACTTCTTCGTTTACTTAAAAAAAAAATCTCAGCCATGGGACTCTTGTTGGCAGTTGGAAAGATAGTCCACCCCCATTAGGACAAGGTTCAGCAGGCATGAGGCCAAGGCATAGGGTCAAGTGTGGGGGAGGGAAAATTAAGATAAATACAGGTGGTGGCGGCTCAGAAGGAGCACAGGTATTTCTCTAAAAGACCAAGGCTTCCTGCAAAACCAAAGTGTGGCTCTAGTCGGAGAGGAGGCCTGAGGGGAAGGCAAGTGGGGTGGGAGAACAGACTCAGGAAGGCAGAGGGTGGGGACCTTTGTTGGGGACAGTATGGAGAGTCAGAGGAGTTAGGAGTGAGGAGAAAAAGCTTTTCACTCTACAGTGCTTTCTCTACACAAACTAAGCTCCTTTCAAGGAGAAGGGAAAACTTTTCCCTTCTTGCTAGTTTCTGGAGCCACCCAGAGCTCCCTCTCAGGATCCCCTTCTCCACGAGCATTCCATGAAAGGAAGCCAGGACTGAGCTCTCTATGCCATGAACGAAAGCTAATGAAGCTCCCAAACCAAAACTTGGATTACCAAACTATGGAGTTTTATTGTAGGCACAAGAGACAAAGAGAATTGTAATGTTGGCTGAAATGCTGAAAAACTATCAGAAGGTGGCCACTGGTCACAGGGATGTAAAGCAGTGTTTGATAGAGAACAGGTGAGCATTTTAAATTTGGGCAAGAATGGTCTCTTTGAGGACATAAAATCATCATACTACAGTGACACAGCCACATCTATGTTTATAGCAGCTCAAGTCACAATAGTCAAGCTATGGAACCAACCTTAGTACACTTCAGCAGATAAATGGATAAAGAAAATGTGCTATACATACACAGTGGAATATCACTCAGCCATAAAGAAGAATGAAATGATGGCATTTGCTGGTAAGCGAAATAAGCTAAGGCCCAAAAATCAAAAGCTGAATGCTTTCTCTGATAGGTGGATGCTAACCCACAAAAAGGGAGGGTGGGATGGGGAAGAATAGAAGCTCATTGGATTAGACAAAGGAGAATGAAGGGAAGGAAGGGGCAAGGGGAATAAGAAAGACAGTAGAATGAATCAGGTATAACTTTCTTATGTTCATACATGAATACACGACCAATGTAACTCTACATCATGTTCAACCAACAAGAATGGGATCCCAATTACAATCAGTTATACTCCATGTATGTATGATATATCAAAATACACTCTACTGTTATGTGTATATCTAAAAAAGAATGAATAAAAAAGAGAAATTCCAGCAGCTAAAAAAACAAAAACAAAAACGAAAAACAGAATGGTCTCTTTGAGAAGGTAACATTTAAATAAAGACCCGGGCTGGGATTGTGGCGCAGTGGTAGCGTGCTCGCCTAGCATGCATAAGGCACTGGGTTCGATCCTCAGCACCACATAAAAAAAATAAAATAAAGATATTCTGTCACCTACAACTAAAAAATAAATAAAAAAAATAAATAAATAAATAAATAAATAAATAAAGACCCAAAAGACAAAAATGGACCAGTAAATGTTAAGAGTGTCTGTGAGGAAAGATAATGGAAAAAACCTTGAATTTGTTGCTGAATTGGGTCTGTTTTGTCCTCTGCAGAGTATGCCAGAAACTGAGATAATGAGTTTTGCAAAAGAGAGTTTATTCACAAGGCGGCCAAGTGTGGAGGAGTTATCCAAGTCCAGAAACTTCCTCCCCAAGAGTAGTGTTTGGGAATATTTACGAGGTAAAGAAACGAGGTGACTTTGGGCATATGGTAGGTAATGGGAAGTGGAGTAGTCTGTGCTCTGCCCATTCATAATCAAACTTCATGGCTACTCATGGGATGTGTGTTCAGAAAATGGTGGCATTAGCAAGATCTAGGGTAGGGTGGAGCTTGGCCTCCTGATGTCAGAAGGCCACCCGTCAGACACTCACAGGCCCAGATGAAGAGTCAGTGGTTCCAACAAAAATGGCCTTCAGGTTCCTGAAACGTAACGGAGGCAACGGTTGTCACCATGGCCCACATGTCAGAGATGTCATCTCTAACAAAGCTACCAGGAAACTAATAATACACAGCCCTGCTGCGTGACCTCCAGATTTTTAAAGTTAAGAAAAAGCAAGTAACTAAAGGGGGGCTCAGAGTCAGAGAAGTAAAAAGCATAAAGTTGGCTAGTACGTATATGACCAGGCCAGCTGTGTTTCTTGGCTGGCAATGACCAAAGTTAGGATTCCGTCCTGCAGTGGAGTCTTGAAGACTGGGGTCTTATTCTTTTTCTTTTCAGTTGTTGATGGCCTTGTATATATGGGGTCTTATTCTTTTGCTGGTTACATTCCTGAGAACAGCTCTTGGGTCCTGAAGGGATGCTTCTGAGCTACAAAAGATACATATTTACAACTGTAAGCCCTTCTTTTGATAAATGCCCAGCAGGTGGTTGTAGTCCATTCAGCAAAGGCTAGGTTGTATTGAGGAAGGAGGCTGGACTTGATCTAGACTAAAACTGGTCAAATTGGCTGAGATGCAGCTTCTACAGCCAGTGAAATGAGTGTTCAAAATAGAAACAAATTTCAATTACAAGAAACTTAAGAAAGCTACAATCCACACCCTCCAAGGAGGAGATGGGAAAGAGAACCAACCGGGCCTTGGGTTGTTCCTCTGGGACCCAACAAAAAGGCTCCAGGAGCTTCCTCCAAGACTGGCCCCCACGTGGTGACCCACATCATTTTCAGCATGATGATGGGGTATCAGAAAGACAAAGCTTTGAATTCTAAGTGTGTGACCTTCGACAAATACTTAATGAGTCCAAGTTCAATTTCCTCATCTATAAAGGGGATGAGGACCCTTCCATTCAGTGGGGTGGTGAAGTTTGGATGTGAAGAGCTTTGCAACAGAGTCCAGCACAAAGAATCCTTTCCAAGGATGGCATGCAGCCACCCTCCAGGGGTTCCCGCAGTGGCCCAGGAGGACTGCTCAGTGGGATAAGGAGGCGCCCACTGTCAGGGGCATTCCCTTTAGTGGCCCCAGGTCTCAGAAGCAAGGAAAGAATACTTTACTACTAAGAGGGCTCTTTGTCAGCAAACTCCTTCCTGCAAAGAACAAATGGCAAGTCTCACGCAGCTGTTACACAACAGGTTATATAACCCTGCTGAGCGCTGAGATTCAACAGCATCATTTGTCATTTCTCTGAAATGAACCACTTTCCTACATCCACCTGGAAGCAGCCAGCATAAGAGTAACAGACAAAGCAGGTGGCTCGCCACCATCTCTGAGGTCCTGACTTCCAGCTGGTGGTTCACATAACCAAAAGAGGCAAGGAAAAGTCTACCTTTTGTCTGGGGAGGCAGAAGATCAGAATTCTAGGCTATATAGCCTCAGAGAAGTCATTTGCCTCTCACAGCTTAAAATGTGCAGGGGCCAGCAGCCTTGGCACCACCTGGGAGCTTGGAAATGCAAGGTTTCACACCCCGGGTTTGCTGGGCCAGAGCCTGAGCTAGTAGCAAGATCTCCAGGTGATTTTATGCGTGCTGAAGTGTGAGAAACTTTTCCTTAACATTTCTGAGCCTTTATCTCCTAAATGAGGGGCCCAAATGGCTTTTAAACAAATTGAATATAAATATAACTAGCTAATAAAAAATTATGAGTAATACATATTTATAGTTAAGAGGGGACAATTAAGAGCAAAGGTAAAAATTAATAGTTCTCTTCACTCCACCAGCCACTTGCCAGACCTGCCCTGAGTCCTTTTGCCCCTCCTAGCACACAATTCCCTCTCTCCTGCTGGGCTTCTTTTGAAACAGAGTTACTTGTCTTGAATTGGAAAGGTCTCTTCAAGCCGGTGACACATAAAACACATTCCTCAGGGAAACACACACTCTGATCTGGCTGACCAGTTTTCTCTTTTCTTCTAGAGAAAGAAAAGCAATGGGCTCCAGGTCAAAGAACTGGTCCAGCCTCCTCTTAGCAAGTTAGATGGGACTCCCTTACACCTCCCTTTGGAATGTTGAGGGCTTGGCCCTTGTCGCTTATATGCTTGACTCTGGCTTCAGCTGACATTCCCAAACAGGAGGAAAATTCCTCCAGATAATCTTCCAAATCTAAAGATCTGTGGATTGATCCCATAAGACGGGATCACCGGGCACAGTGGTGCATGCCTGTAATCCCAGCACTTTGGGAGGCTGAGACAGGAGAATTGCGAGTTCAAAGCCAGCCCCAGCAACAGTGAGGTGCTAAGCAACTCAGTGAGACCCTGTCTCTGCATAAAACACAAAATAGGGCTGCGGGTGTGGCTCAGTGGTTGAGTACCCCTCAGTTCAATTCCTGGTGCCAAAAAAAAAAAAAAGACTGGATCTATGCCAATGCTTATCTCATGGTTGACTCTTCTCTCTTTTCATTTGAATTAGTCTTGATGGAAACATGACCATGATACTATTCCAGATACTACTCAGATACTATTTCCAGGTTTGCAAGTCTGTGTATCTTGGCTAACCCCTAAACCTGAGGTTTTCACCTGTCATCTCCAAAAATGAACAAGTATTACACACTCTGTTGATATCTATGACATAAATATCCTTACTTTAGCAAAATGCAAACTTAAGAAATGGAAGCAGCCTTTGTTTTGCTTTAATATCCACATTTGATTTATTCATGAAATATTCCTTAGGGTTTACTGTGTGCCCCACACCGAGTTGGCACCAGATGTTTAATAATGAATAAGAAGGTCAAGGTTAAATTTGGTGAAAAGCAGACCTACGAGCCGGCTTTCAGTTCTAGAGGAAAACACCCTCCAAGAACTGAAAACTTTACCTTAGTCTCAGTCAGAGGTGAATCTCACATCTTGGAAACATTATCTTAGTAGTGTTTTTAAGTGTTAAGCATTTAAAATATTTTTCATACTGGATTTATTTGATTCTATTTTTGATCTTAGTTAACAAGAGCAGATTTAGTCATACTCCTCAATTTGAGTCATATTTATTTCTTTAATTCATTGTGGTAAGTACACTCAATATGAGATGTGCCCCCTCTTCAAGTGTACAATGTAGATTGTCAAGTACAGGTACAACATTGTATAATTGTATATCAAGTCACGAGAACCTATTCATTCTGCTTGATTGACACATTTGACCTCTGGATTAGCAACTCCCCTTTACCTTTCCACCATTTCACATTCATTTATCAGGCTTTCAATTGTTTTTATTATACTCAAAAAACATTCATTTTAAGCTGGGCACGGTGACACAAGCCTGTAATCCCAGCACTTTGGGAGGCTGAGACAGGAGAATCGCGAGTTCAAAGCCAGCCTCAGCAATGGCGAGGCGCTAAGCAACTCAGTGAGACCTTGTCTCTATGTAAAACACATAATAGGGCTGGGGATGTGGCTCAGTGGTCCAGTGCCCCTGAGTTCAATCTCTAGTACCAAAAAAAAAAAAAGTTCATTTTAAATTTAGCTTTTTATTTTTTTGGTACCAGGGATTGAATTCAGGGGCACTCTACCACTGAGCCACA
This sequence comes from Xerus rutilus, assembly GCA_028644305.1. Taxonomy (NCBI): domain Eukaryota; kingdom Metazoa; phylum Chordata; class Mammalia; order Rodentia; family Sciuridae; genus Xerus; species Xerus rutilus. Next base: position 108,860,031 of record CM053409.1, read on the forward strand.
TTCCCAGCCCTATTTTGTATTTTATTTAGAGACAGGGTCTCAGTGAGTTGCTTAGTGTCTCACTATTGTTGAGGATGGCTTTGAATTCGTGATCCTCCTGCCTTAGTCTCCTGAGCAGCTGGGATTATAGGCCTGCACCACCACACCTGGCTTAAATTTAGCTTTCTGACTCCGTGCTTGCGCCTTCAGTATCATCTTGATGATTTTCTGCTCCTTGATAAAGAAAACCTGCTTGATCCTGTCACAGACACACTTAACACCGACAGGACCATCATAGGCCCTCTGATGTGTGTGTGTGTGTGTGTGTGTATGTGTGTTTAAACGACCTCATGAGAATGTTAGGTCCGAGGTCCATGGCGTGAACCCCTCCCCGGGCACATATGGCATACAGATTTTGGTGCTTTCCCTACCTTCTTGATATAAAGATAAACAAACATCTATTACCAGGGGTTTGGAACAGCTGGGTTTTCTTAGAGGCTACATTGTAGGAAATCCTTTGATTGTGTGTCTAATGCTGGACTATTCCAAGTGCCTCTAGATACCATCCCTGGAAGAGGAAAAAAGCCCATCCCATTTTTGGATTCAATGCATTTGCCTATTTTATATGCCTATTTTAAGTGAAATCATACAGTATTTGTCCTTCTGTGACTGGTTTATTTCACTTAGCATAATGACCTCCCAGTTTGTTTGTGTTGTTGCATATTGCAAAATTTCCTTCTTTTTAAGGCTGAATAATATTTCGTTACAAGTGTTCATCTTATTTTCTTTATCATTCATCTGCTGATGGAAGTAAATTGTTTCTACAACTTGGCTATTGTGAATAGTACTGTCATGAACATGGAAATGCTATTGTCTCTCTGAGATCCTGGTTTTAATTCTTTTGGTTAAAAACCAGAAGTGGAATTGTTGGATCATATGAAGTTGTTTAGATTTCTTGAGGGCCTTTTATGCTATTTCCATAGTGATGGCATCATTTTGCATTTTCACCAGTGGTGTACAAGGAAGCCCGTTATACTTCATCAACACTTGTTGCCTGTTGTTTGTTTAATAACGAGTGTGAGGGGATAGCTTATTGTGATTTGCAATTCCTTGATGGTTAGCAACACTGATTATCTTTTTTTAAAAAATATTTTTAGTTGTAGATGGCATGTACCTTTATTTTGTTTATTTAGTTTTTTTAGGTGGTGCTGGGGATCGAACCCGTGTCTCAAGCGTGCTAGGCAAGCTCTACCACTAAGCCAAAACTCTAGCCCAACATTGATTATCTTTTCATGTAATGTCAGCCATATGTCTGTCTTCTTTGGGGAAATACTTATCCAAGTCTTTAGCCCATTTTAGAACTGGCTTATCAATTTTCTTGCTATCAAGTTGTAGAATCCTTATATATTCTGGAAATTGACTCCATATTAGATATAGACTTGCAAATGTTTTTCCCATTCTGTGTGTTGTCTTTTTAGTACATTGATTGTTTTCTTGCTTTGTAGAGCTCTTTAGTTTGACATGGTAGCACTTGTCTATTTCTGCTATGCTGCCTGTGCTTTTGATGTTACATTCATGAAGTCACTGCCAACACCAATGCCCTGAAGCTTCTTCCCTGTATTTTCTTCCAAGAGTATCATAGTTTCAGTTCCTATGTTAAAGTCTTTAATTCATCTAGCATTGTTTTCTGTTTGTGATATAAGGGTCCAATTTCATTATTTTTCATGTGGATTTTGTAAAGCCAGATGACCAAAAGGCAGCGAATTAAAACCGCTGAGCAAGGCTTTATTGGAAGTACACACTCTCGGGCTGAACTCTCCCATCAATCAGAGTGTCCGGGAGAATGGCGCAAGTGTTCCGTGGTAAAGAAAATTTAAAGGGCCTGGTCAGGAAGAGGAGAGCTTAAGGCAGGAATGAAGGGGCTATGAGATAGGAAGAGGAGATATCTAGAGTCCTGTGTCCCCTGGGATTGGTCAGGGGATCCTGCCGAGGTCAGAGTCCTTCCGGAATGAGTCAGGAAAAGTCCACCGATTGGTAGGAGGCGCCATTGCTGCTTACATATCAGTGTCTGGTAGGCTGTTCCTTTGCACATGAGGGCTGCTTGTTGCTTCATTCCCCGCAGCTGCTCCAAACTGATGCCCTAGACCCGCCGCAGCTGCGCAGAATCCACCACACTGCATGTCCTGCATCTGCTGCTGCTGCATGGAGCTCACCACGTTGTATGCTCTGCATCAGCCTCGTGAGAGATCTCGAGCTGACCTAACAGATATCCAGTTTCCCCAACATTTTTTTTTTTGGTACTGGGGATTGAACTCAGGGGTCCTCAACCACTAAGCCACATCCTCAGTCCTTTTTTGTATTTTTTTTTTAGGGACAGGGTCTCACTGAGTTGCTTAGCTCCTTGCTAAATTTGCTGAGACTGGCTTTGAACTCGTGATCCTCTTGCCTCAGCCTCCTGAGCTGCTGGGATTACAGGTGTGCACCATCCCCATCTCCCCACTCCCACCCTGGTTCCTCCAACATTTCAGGAGGCATTTCACACTGTGTATTTTTAGCATATTTGTCAAAGATCAGTTGCCTATATATTTCTGAACTTATTTGTAGGCTGTCAATTCTGTTCCATTGATCCATATGTCTGTCTTGATGCATACCATACTCTTTTAACTACTATAGCTTTCTAATAGATTGTGATTTCAGGAAATGGTAAGCCTTCAGCTTTGTTCTTCATTTCTGAGATTATTTTGGTGATTCAAGTTCTTTTCTGATCTCATATTGTTGTAGGAATGGATGAGGTTAGACACCAAATGAGTACCAGGAAGCACATTTATTTGGCTGCAGCCAGGTTCAGAGGGAAAAGCTTTCACTGTACAAAATCAATCCCCCTGAACCCTAAGTTCAGGAAGTTTTAGAACTTTATACCCAGTGTATAGGGGGAAAGACTCAGAGGTTCACAATCTACAGAAGTTCCCATGACAACAGGTTTTTCTTTCACTGAGATTTGAGGCAAATTAACCCCTCAAAGACACTTTTTTGCAAGAATCAGTACCTAAGAAAGGGAGAGCTTCTCCTGTCTTTGAAATGTAAATATTGCTGTGAAGCTCATTGGCTCAAGGCCAGAGACCTTATTAAAAGAATCTGATTTCCTTATCACACTCAGCATTTACAAACACACTTCCCTGCTTGAAAACTTTTACAAACTATTATATATATTGTTACTATTCTAGATTGTCCATAAATGTTTGTGAAAAACTAGTAAAGGGGTGTTCAACACCTGGAGTGCTGATCTCTTTCAGGCCTGTGGCCAGATTTAATTATTGTAAGATAGAGCAACAGGAAATAGGAAGCTTAACTACATTGGACTCTTTTGCAGAGATCCTTTTGCTGATAGTCCTAAGATCAATTATGGTGAAGATTTCTGGAGAAGCTCAATTAAGATTTTCTGTAGAGGAAGGGGTGCCACTACAATATCAATTTTAGAATTGTTTTTTCTATTCTGTAAATGTTATATGGATCACATTGCATGTAGATGACATTGGATAATACGGGTATTTCACAATATTGTCTTCTTCTCCTCCTCCTCCTTCGTCTTTACAAGGAATTGATTGTACCCAGAGGCTCTCTACCACTGAGCTACATCCAGGCCTTTTTATTTTCTTATTTTGAGATAGGGTCTGGCTAAGTTGTTCAGGGTCTCATGAATTTGCTGAGACTGGTCTTGAATTTGCAATCCTCTTGCTTCAGACTTCTGAGTCAACAGGATTACAAAATTTTGCCATGACTTTCAGCCATTATTAAGTCTTTTAATCCATGAACGTGGGATGTCTTCTATTTGTTTATTTATTTTATCAACATTTTATAGTTTTCAGTGTACAAGTGTTTCACTTTCTTAGTTAAATTTATTCCTAAGTATTTTATTCTTTTTAGTGTTATTATAAATGAGATTGTTTTCCTAATTTTTTCTAATACATCATTATAAGTATATTGAAATCCAATTGATTTCTATATATTGATATTAATGTACTGTACAACTTTACTGAATTTGTTCATTAGTTCTAATAGTTTTTTAAGTGGATCTTTAGGATTTCCTGTGTATAAAATGTTGTGCCCAGCCTGTAATCCCAGCACCTCAGGAGGCTGAGGCAGGAGGATCACAAATTTGAGGCCAACCTCAGCAGCTCTGTTAGGTCCTGAGCAACTTAGGGATGCCCTCTCACAATCTTAAAAAAGTAGGCTGGGGATGTGGCTCAATGGTTAAGCATCCCTGGGTTAAATCTCTAGTAGCAAACACAAACAAAAAAGTCTTTAAAAGGGAAGAAAATTTTGACACATGCTGTGGTAACTCTTAGCTTAAGAAACTCCATTTTGTCTGGGCTGTCAGCCACCTTAACTTTAGCCCACATATTGGGAGGTCCCTAACATCAACATACTTTATCTTTGCAAAGAGTTGTGGTCATCTTGACCTAAGTTTCAGTTAAAAAAAATAACTCCAGATGAAACACAGGGTGGGCTTAGCTAACTCAATTTCTGCTTCTGTACTGTTGGCTTGCTTGCATTGGCTAAAAGAGAAAATGTCATAGCACCTGACTTGCGGTTTTCTTTTACTATATAATCTGTAACCTAAACCAAGTTGGGGGCTGCAATTTTGAATTGGCTTTGCAGCCGTGCCAGCTGAAAAATAAACCTTTAACGAATAAATCTATGAGTTTGTTGATTCTTGCTGATCGGATATAACAATACTACAACATGGTTGACAATACAAGAAAAGAAAAATATAGGCTAATATCCCTGATAAATATGCTTTAGATATAAAAGGAAAAAAAGGGAGGAGGGACTGTACTTTTTTTTGTGGTGTCTTTGACTTTATTTTAGGGTGATGTTGGCCTCATAAAATGAATTTGAAAGTATTCCCTCTTCCTCATTTTTTCAGAGTTCAAGAATAATGGACATTGATTATCCTTGAAATGTTTAGTAGAAGCCACCAATGAAGCCATCTGTCCTGAGCTTTGCTTTTTTTTTTTTTTTTTTTTTTTTTTTTTTTTTTTAAATTTTTTTTTAGTTGTAGATGGACACAATATCTTTAGTTTATTTTTATGTGGTGCTGAGGATCGAACCCAGTGCCTCACGCATGCAAGGCAAGCACTCTACCACTGAGCCAAAATCCCAGCCCCCTGAGCTTTGCTTTATTGGGAGGTTTTTGATTATGAAGTCAATTGCCATATTAGTTATAAGTCTGTTCCAACTTTCTTTTGTTTTTTGATTCAGCCTTGATAAGTTGTACCTTTCTAGGAGTTTTTCCATTCTTCAAAGTTATCCAGTGCAGTAGCATAATTGTTCATGGTAGCTTCTTTTTTAAAAAAATTTTTAGTTATAGATGGACACAATACATTTGTTTGTTTGTTTGTTTATGGTGCTGAGGATTGAACCCAGTGCCTCACACATGCTAGGCACGCACTTTACCACTGAGCTACAACCGCAGCACCACATAGTAGTCTCTTTTGATTTTCTTTATTTCTGTAGTATCAGATGTAATGTCTCTTCTTTTATTTCTGGTTTTATTTATTTTAGCCTTCTTTCTTTTTTAAGTCTAGCTAAAGTTTTGTCAGCTGTGTTTATTTTTTCAAAACCAACTTAGTTTTTTTTTTTCTATTTTGTTCATGTTTGCTTTAATCTTTACTATTTCCTTCTTTTGCTAACTTTGGGCTTAATTTTCTTTTTTCCCCCAAGCTCCTTAAGAAGTAAATTTAGATTGTTTATTTAAGATGATTATTCTTTTTTAATATAGGAATTTATTGTTTATATTGCCTCTTGATACTGCTTTTGATTTATCTCATAAATTTGTACAGATTTTCCTTTTTTATGTCTGTCATATTTCAATTAGCATAAGGGCCTCAGGATTCATCTACATTGTCCATGTGTCAGAATATCTTTCCTCTTTAAAGCTGAATAATACCCCATTGTATTGATGGGCCACATTGTATTTATTCATTCATCTGACAGTGAGCATGTGGATTCTTGCACCTTTTGGGTATTGTGAATAATGCTGGTATGAACGTGGGAATACAAATGTATACTCATGTCCTCCTTCCAGCTTTTTTACATGTATATCCAGAAGTGGGATTGCCTCTCTCACTATTCTTTTTTTTTTTTTTTTTTTTGGTACTGGAGATTAAAATCAGGGGCACTCGACCACTGAGCCCCAGACCAGCCCTATTTTGTGGGTTGTGGGTTTTTTGGGGATTTTTTTGTTTTTTTTGGTACCAGGGATTAAACTCAGGGGCACTCGACCACTGAGCCTCATCCCCAGCCCTATGTTGTGTTTTATGTAGAGACAGGGTCTCACTGAATTGCTTAGCACCTCGCCATTGCTGAGGCTGGCTTTGAACTCACGATTCTCTTGTCTCAGCCTCCCAAAGTGCTGGGATTACAGGCTTGCGCCACCACACCCAGCTTCCCTCACTATTCTTAATTACAAACTAAATGACTCTGTGTTGAGAAGAGAAAGTCAGGATGCACAAGAGTCTGTTGGTTGTTTACCACTGGTTTGTTAACTTAAATGAAGAAGATTTTTCTTTCTCACAATTCAGAAAAACATCCCACCACAGAGGTACTTCACACATACTTTGCTTCCAGTGTAACTGTTTACACTCTTCTTTCTCTAAATTGCTTCCATTACAGATACCATAATCTTATGAAGTGCTTTCTGTGCCCACATCGCAGCTGCATTATGGAATTTCAACAGAGAGAAGCTAAATCCCCTTCATTGTTGATATATAATTTCACATAATCTGTTGCTTCAAGTTGATGTAAAGATCAAGTTCTGATCAAGTGAGAGAACAGGAAAAAGGCAGTGACCAAAAAAATAAGCATTTGAAGTGTTTAAAATTGATTAATTAAAGAAAGGTAATAAATTTTAAAAATAGCCCAGTCAGGAAGAGGAAACAAGTACCAATTCACAGATTTATACAGAACATGTAAACAAATGAAAATGTGCTCATTGGCATGCATAATCCAAGAAATGAAAATTAAAAGTGAGATGGCATTTTTCACCTCTCAGATTGGTAAAAAGACTGGGACTAGGAGAGTTTGAGGAGGCTCTAGGGATACAAACACTGAGGGTAGGAATTGAAATATTAAACCATTTTATAGAACAATTTGGCAAAGACCTTAACCAGTGATGTGCCTATGAATATGACCTTATTTGGAATAAGGTCTTTGCAGATGGTAGTTAAGTAGAGGTCCTGGAAGGCTACCATGGGCCTAAATCAAATGACAGGCGTCCTTACATAAGGCAGAGAGGACACATGAAAACAGTCACACAGAAAGACATTCATGTGAACAGGGAGGCAGATATTAGAGTGATGGGGCCACAAGTCAAGGAACACTTGGAGTCACCAGATGCCAGAAGGATAAAGAAGGAATCTTCCCTAAAGAGAGCTCATAACTCCATTGACGTCTTGATTTTGGAAATCTACCTTCTAGAACCATAGAAGAATGCATCGCTATTGTTTTAGTAATTTATTATGTCAGTCCTAAAATAATAATTCAATAGAAATTAGCTCAACAAAAAAATATGATACATACATATGACTAGAGACGGGAGTGAGGCCCTCAATCTATTTCTTATTGTTTTGGTGTATGAACTACATGAATATGGTTCCTTTCATTAAAATAAAATTTAAGCAATAAGTAAGGCAGAATTCCATTTCTTTCTCTAAAAGCTAGCTGTTTGGATTTCACTTGCTCTTGAAAGCCACAATAAGTAAGGAAATTATACTCGTTATTTATCATAAAATTATGAATTGAAAAAAAATCTGATTGCCTAGTACTACAGGCAGAATAATGGGTCCCAAAGATGTCCACACTGTAATCCCAGAACCTGAGAAATAGGCTACATGGCAAAGGGGAATTGAGGTTGCAGATGAAATTTATGTTGCTAAACAGATGACATTAAAGAGTTGGCCTTGGAGTATTCAGGTGGGTCAAGTCATCACAAGAGTTCTTAAAAGTGGGAGTAGAGGGTGAGAAGTTTAGTTCAGTGGTAGAGACCTTGCCTGTCATGTGTGAGGCCCTGGGTTTGGTCCCCAGAAGCACAAGAAGGTAAAAAAAAAAAAAAAAGGGGAGTGGGAGAAGAGCCAGTGCCAGAGTGACACAATATGAGAAAAATTCAACTGGCCATTGCCAGTTTTGGCTTTAAGATGGAAGAAGGGGCCTGTGTGAGTCAAATTTCCATGACTGTGGCAAAATATCTGGCACAAACAACTTATAAGGAGGAGAATCTTATTATGGCTCATAGTTTCAGAGGTTCCAGTCTGTGTGGTCATTTGACTCTGTGCTTCCGGGCCTGTGACGAGGCAGCCCACTGTGGCAAGAAGTGTCTGATGGAGCAAACTGCTCATGTCATAGCGGCCTAGAAGCCAAGAGAGAAAGGAAGAGGAGGCTGAAATTCCAATACCCCATCTCATGTACTATTCCAGTGGCCAGATGTTCTTCCACCAGGCCCCATTTCCCATTTTCAAAGCTGCTGATGGCCAGTTGAGTCTTTCTTGTATCATGCCATGGCCTGAAAACCTACCCTTTCAACATATGGGTCTTTAGAAGACACCCAAGATCCAAACCACACCAAAGATATAATCCTGGAAAAGGTAAGGAAATGAGTTCTTCCCAAGACACTCCAGAAAGGAACAAAGATCTGATAATACCTGATCTTAGCTCAGTGAGACTCATATCACACTTCTGGCTTCCAAAAATATAAAAGAATAAATCTGCCTTGTTTTACACCACTCTGCTTGTGGTAAATTTGTTACAGCTGCATTAGGAAACCCAGATAGCTGTTCCACCTAGAATCTGACATCTGAGACATTAACACTTGACCTCAGATCTCCTGATTAGTAGGAGTGTTCTTTTCACTACAAAATATGTACATGCATAATACATTATAAAATAATTCCCCTTTTATCTCTAACATTTTGTTATATTTTGTCATAGTCAAATCTCTTGGTACATTTGAAAGACTGTTTAGCCATGGAAAAAGTTAGCTTATTAGCAAAATTTTTGGACCAATTCTCTTTTTAAAAAGCAAATGACAAGGATGTTGCATACTCATTCTCAAGGCAACTTATTAAGATCTACTATTTTTTGTCCTGCTAAACTGGTCAGACTTGTCTCCAGCAGAATTGAACTGGATTTCTCACTTCCAACTCATTCAGTTTTTATTCCCATGAAAAATAAAGAACTTCTCAAGAAGACAAATATAACACTCAATGAAAAGTTAGTGCAGATTTCACAGAATCGCTAAAGATTTAAATACCTGTTCATTGGCAAGACTAATAAAAAGATCACGGCTAGGATTATTATGAATCTGAACCCTGTACCATAATGCACTAAGAGATTAGCTCACAGAATATGTCTTAAGAAGATTGAAAGTGAGAGAGAGGATCCTGAGCAAGTGGCATAGGAGGAAAAAGTTAATTTTTATTAACACAAGAAAATCAAATGTACCCTAAAGCCCCTGAGTATTTTGCATGTGTTTTGTTGAATCAATACATGGGTTAGAGGTGTGTTTTATGATATTTAGTTACTTTACTCATACTTACTATGCAAAATTAGAGTGATCAATAAAAATATTAGACGTCATTTTAGACTCTAAAACTAATTCCATGATGTGGTTGAAAAAGTGTTGGCCTCAAACTCAGGAAAGCTGGGTCAAGTCTGGACATTACTGTGCAGGTTCTAACCCCCTTCCTGAGTCTATAATTTAAAATGCCCAGTTTATATGTGAGGATAATGATGCCTGCTTGACCTGATGACAAGTGCTTATGAGCACAAAATAAAGAGTAAAAAAATAATTCATGAACTTTGACTCTTGGTACCAAGGAAAAGTCTTGAGCATGAAGGAACACACCAACAGCAAAAAGTGAGGGCCACAGATGCAGTTACCAGAACAGTGTGAAATGCCTGCCTTCTCTGGCAAAGCAGAAAAGAGACTTTGGTCCAAACGAGCAGAGTTTTGTTTTGTTTTGTTTTGGTACTGAGATATAACCCATGGGTACTTTGCCACTGAGATACATTCCCAGTTCTTTTTATTTTATTTTATATATTTTTTTGACATAGGGTCTTGCTAAGTTGCTAAGGCTGGTCTTGAATTTGCCATTCTCCTGCCTCAGCTCCTGAGTTCGGGGATTACAGGTGTGTGCCACCATGCCTGGCTCCAAACAAGCAGTTTTTTATTCAAGTTCACACACCAAATCAGTCCCTTGTGCTGGGAATTGTCCTGTTCCTGGCATTGCCCTGACCTTGTCAGATATATACTGGGCATCTTAATCTATTGCCCTGAATGTTTTTGTGGTTTCCTCTTCAGTTTATCTAGTTAAAGTATTTAGGAACAAAGGATGATTATTTTTTTCTTACGTTGTGTACCAGTTAGGATGATTTAACAAATAAGTGAAGCAACCCATCTCAAAATGGCTTAACCATGCGGGGTGCCCTGGTATGTGTCTGAAATTCCAGCTGCTTGGGGACTGGGGCAGGAGGATTGCAAATTCAAGTTCAGCCTGGGCAACTTAGTGAGACCTGTCTCAGGAACAAAAACAAAACAATACAAAACAACAAAAACACGGAACCAAGGTAGAAGTGTGTTGTTTCTCACAGAAGAAATCCATGGAAAGAACAGTTCTGTGCAGTTCATAATGGGCTTGAGGATGTTATTGTTCCAGGAAAAAAAAAAAAACAAACTGGCTTTATTTTGTGACTACTGGCTGGTCAGGGCCTTTGGGGTAATATGTGGATAACTCCAAATATATATGACGGAGATGATGTTTTGAAAATATTAAACCATTGTGATTTTTTCTCTCTTAAATCATATTGTCTGATACCTCTCCACCTCCAAATGTGAACCCTGGGCCTCTTTGTCGCAGCAAAGGATTAGTTGTTCACCCCTAGAACAAAGAAGAAATTACTTTGAGTTTCAAATATGATTGTATTGGGCTGGGGAGGACACCCCTGTGTTCAATGCCCAGAACTTCAAAAAAAAGGAAAAAAAAAAGTTTTGCACAGAGTGACCAGACACCTGGATTTGCCCACAATGTTCTCACTCACTTGTAGTCATGACCTTATTATTAGTAGGAATCCATTTTCCTTCAAAATGCCAGAGTTTGGACAATGAATTATTATATTATCCTATCTTACAAGACAATAGTTTTGAAAATCGTATGGACAGAATATTTTCTAAATTCCTTCAGCATCTATTAACAAATTAAGAGTTCTCATAATAAGATTGTAGAATCTTTTTTTTTTTTTTTTTTTTTGGTACCAGGGATTGAACCCAGGGTTCAACTATTTAAAATGCTCACTACTGAGCCATTCCCCAGCCCTGTTTTGTGTTTTGTGTAGAGACAGGGTCTCACTGAGTTGCTTAGTGCCTAGCCATTGCTGAGGCTGGCTTTGAACTCTCAATTCTCCTGTCTCAGCCTCCCTAAATGCTGGGATTACAGGTGTGCGCCACCACATCAGGCTAAGATTGTAGAATCTTACCATAGGGCTGGGGGTGTAGCTAAATTATAGCTTGTTCATGCAGAAGGCCCTGGGTTCAATCTCCATTTAAAAAAAAAGAAAGAAAGAAAAAGAAAAGAATTCTACTGTAATACAGAGAAGCAAGAAATCAGGGTGTAAGGGAGAGGGGGCTTTTCAGGTGTGGTCCTCACACCAGCAGCACCAGCATCTGTTGGAAACATAATAGAAATGCCCATTATCAAGTCTCCCTGCCCCCACACCCACTGAATCAGGAACTGTGAGGATAGCCGAGTCATCTGTACTTTCATGAGCCACCTGTGCATTCGGAGTAGCTGAGTTTGATCCTCTGAGGCAAAAGAAACGAAATACCTCTTCTTCAGGAATGTAGGAGGGAAGTAAAGGAGAGATCCATAGAGGAAGCCCATGGTCCAAGCCCGGTCCTCCTTTCCCCTCTGGAATTCTGAGTGTACAAACCCACAGACAGCAAGAGATCTCGAGACCTTGAGGTGTGCTAGAGGTAGAGACAGAACAACTCTAGGAGCAGCTCCAGATGGGGACATTTCAACATGCTACCTGTGAAGACAGAATTAGGCAGGCAGTCAGTGTAGATAGGTAAATCGAGTCAGGTCAGATCAAGGAGGCCAATTTGGGTCTGGGAAGTTGGAGAGGGATTGAAATGCTAATGCCTTCAGAGCCCTTCCTCCACCCTTAACAGGATAACCTGCCCCTGCTCCAACCTGGTGCTAACGTAACTTGTCCTGGGGATTCTCTTTCTGTATAGGGAGTTGTTCATTATACCTCCTTTCCTGCCCAGATCCCTACACCTGGGCCTTTCTCCCATCTGTGTGCGTTTTCACCTTTTTGACCATCCCACCAAACATCCTGGGCCTAGTCATGTACACAGGAAGGAGAGAGATAAGGGGAAGAGAGCAGGAGAACAAAGGAAGCCTAGGACATATAAAAAGCAAAACGTGTACTTCTTGGGATACCAGGATGCCAGCTATGGCCCCCTTCTCCCTCCCGGGAGAAGTCTATGTTACCCCTTTTAAATAAACCCTGCTTAAATGCTTGCCTCGGTGTGCTTCTCTAATGTTCAAACTTCAACATGTGGAGGAGCAGAACTTGCTCACCGGTATCAACACCCAGTACCATCACCAGTTCAGAGCCGGATGAGACCAGAGACCAATAAAGACTCTGACCACACTACGTGGATAGAAGGTGTCTTCCCACATTGCTGCCTGACCTCTGCCAACCAAATCCCAGGGCCCTTCCTCGAGAGGGACAGAGGGAAAGGGAGGAAATGGCATTTACCAGAGTGACAGAAAGTTGGCCAGAGTTTGAGGAAGGCAGTCTGGAGAAGGACTGTGAGGCTTGGGATAATTCAGAGCCTCCTCTGGGAAGTTTCCAGCATTGTGACGAGATCATGGAGCAACTTACTGAGAGACTTTGATGGAAATAAGTCCTTTGGCTAGCTAGATCTCTGCGCTATCCTGCTGCGGACCCTAAATTGCTGACCACAGGCTGACCACATCTTTCAACTGACAGCCATGTTTTGAACCTAATATTAACGATATTACCCAGTCTCATTTACTTCAATCAGTTTCTACCAAAAAAAAAAAAAAAAAAATCTAAACTGGCTTCATTAGACAGCTTCTTCCCCTATAGGAAGTTTAAGATAAAACTTTATGTGTGCTCATAATGAATTCACATCTGAGCAAGTTGTTTTGACACCTAAAAGAGACTGAGTTAACTAAAGCAGTGATTTTCAAAGTGTGGTCCCTGGAGCAACAGAATGACTATTACCTGGGAACTCTTTAAAATGCCAGTTTTCTAGCTGCACTCCTAAAGAATCAGAAGCACTGCTTGTAGAAGAGGATCTCTGGCTGCAACAGAGTGAAAAGGCCAGCAAATCCTCACTCCAGAAAATAGCTACGAAGCTGGACAAACTAGTCAAGAACGACCATTTTAGCCAGGTGCGGTGGTGCACGACTGTAATCCCAGCACTTTGGGAGGCTGAGACAGGACAATCACGAGTTCAAAGCCAGCCTCAGCAATGGTGAGGCACTAACCAGCTCAGTGAGACCCTGTCTCTGCATAAAACACAAACTAGGGCTGGGGATGTGGCTCAGTGGTTGAGTGCCCCTGAGTTCAATCCCTGGTACAAAAAAAAAAAAAGAACAATTTTGTTGCTTTGGAAATTGAGTAGAGGCTCCTAGAACTATCTGGGAAGCTGTGAATGGCAGATAAGGACCGTGGGTGCCTGGGATGTGCTGGCCTGGACTGCTCCCATCTCCTCTAGCCAGGGCAAGGCAGGCCAGGAGGGCCAATTGAAACGTGGAATCAGTGGTTGCCTGGGGCCTGGGAGGGGAGAAGGGTAAGCAAAATCAGCATGAAGAAACTTGCTGGGCTGATGGAAATGTTTAAAAACTGCATTGATGGTAGCAGTAAACAAATGTATGAATTTACCTAAAAAAAAAAGACAAAACCAGAAAACACTGAAGAGCACACTTATACGGGGGTGCATTTTATGATATGTAAATCATCTCTTTTTAAAATTATTTTTATTTGTTCTTTTTAGATTTACATGACAGAAGAGAGTAGTGTACGTACTATACATACGTAGATGTATATTATATCTTAATAAAACTGTTAAAGAGAATGGGAAAAAAAACCTCTTAAGGTGGGTTCTAGCAATTTTTTAAACCAATGTATTTTTTATTAGTATATTTCTCTATACACTGAAAAGGAATCATAATCATGCTGCTGTCTTCTAAAATTCCTTTGGCAGCTTCTCTTCTCTGTTGGTAAGAGATTGCTTTTGCAGGTGGGGACAGTGGAGGATTATGCCTGTAACCCCAGCTACTCAGGAAACTGAGGCAGGAGGATCCCAAGTTCAAGGCCAGCCTGGGTGAATTAGCGAGATGCTTTCTCAAAATTTAAAAAATAGAAAGGGGTGGGGATGTAGCTTAGACATAGAGTGTCCCTAGGTTCAATCCCCAGTACCACACACACATACCAAAAAGAAAAAAAAATTGCTTTGACCACATGTAGTGGAAATCTAGTTGTACTTGCTTAACCAAATAAAGGTTTGTTTTTCTTATGAAGCAATATCATCTTTTTAAAAAAACTTGGGGTGCTGAACCCAAAGCCTCTCTCATGCTGAGCATGTGCTCCACATGGAGCCACACCTCCACCAGCAGGGTTATCTTGTGATAAGGATTTGATTATATATTACAGTAGTGTCTCGCCACCACCCTAACTCATAGTTTTACTTCCCAAGGTTTCAGTTACCCTTGGTCAACTCTAGAGGTCTGGAAATACAAAATGAAAGATTCCAAAGATAAACAATTCTTAAGTATTAAATTGCACATGGTTCTGAGGGTCAGATGAAATCTCATGCTGTCTGTGTGGGAGGTGAACCTGTACGTGCTACATTACTCACTTAGTCTCTGTCATAGTTAACAGATCCACTGTCAGGGTGTGGCAGTGTTCAAGTAACCCCGAAATGCAACAGTAGATGCTGGCAATCTGGACGTGCCAGAGAGAAGCCTTAAAGTGCCTTAAGTGACTTAAGGTGAAAGTACGATAAGATACCTTGAAAGAAAGTCCACATCCACATAACTTATTATAGCATATTGTTATAACTATTCTACTTTATTATTAGTCATTTTTTGTTAACCTTGTCCTGTGCCTGATTCATAAACTAAGCTTTATCATAGTTTGTGTAGGAAAAAAACAGTATATATTGGGTTTGGTACAATCCATAGATTCAGGCATGCACTGGTGGTCTCAGTGGAAAAGGGGGGTACTGTACTATGTGGAAAACATGATTCAGTTACCCCTTGAGACATTTAAGGATCAAAAAAAAAACATGCCTCTTTATATCCTTTGCCAATTTCCACACAATCTATAAAAACCTAAGTGATGAGACTTTTTAAACAACAATCTGACCACCCATGATCCCTATTGACTGGGTTTTCTTGGGTGTTGCCCTTATATCTATATTATCTGTTCATTTGCAACTTATAATAAGTAAGACCAAGTCAGACTTTTGATCTGTTCTGTTTATTTTCATATCTAAGAGCTGGCTACAAAGCATAAACTCCAATATTTGTTGTGAGAATGGATAAGTAAACTGGGGGGAAATAGAATCTCGGGACCCTCATTAATAAAGCTGCTAAGATGAACATAGTCCTTGATGTAGTCATGGTAAAATATTTGTGACTGAAAAACTTTAACAACAAAGATGATGTTTGGTTTGGCTTTTTTATTGTATTTATTTCAGGTGTATAACAGGATGGTATGATATACTCATCATCAAGTGATTCATCAAGGGAAAAGTAAAGTTACATATCCATTACCTCCTATTCTTTTTTGTGTGTGATAAGGGCACCTATTGTCTACTGTCTTGGAAAATTTCAATATATAATAGAATACTATGAGTTATAGTTTTCCTATTGTACATCAGATCTCAAGACTCATCCATCCTACGTTCCAAGTATGTATGTGCCCTTTGACCCCATTTCCCCATTTTCCACCGCTGGTAAACACTATTCTACTGTTTCTGTGTATTTGATTTTTTTTTTTTTTAAAGATTACACATATAAGTGAGATTGTCATTGGGACAAGGGTCCTGAGGAGGTCCTCCAATGAGGAGGTGGACTTCAATTCCAACTGAGGTTGTGCACATTCTTTTTATTTTTTGGTACCAGAGATTGAATTCAGGGGCACTCAACCATTGAGCCACATCCCCAGCCCTAGTTTGTGTTTTATTTAGAGACAGGGTCTCACTGAGTTGCTTAGTGCCTGGCTTTTGCTGAGGCTGGCTTTGAATTTGAGATCCTCCTGTCTCAGTCTCCTGAGCCACTGGGATTATAGGCATGTGCTACTGCACCCAGCTCATGCACGTTCTTGATGTCATCACAGAAAGGAAATTAAGGACAGGTTGGGGCTCAGGTTGAATTCGCAGAGAGAAAGAAGAAGTACCCACTCTGAGAGATGGGGTGCAGCACAGGTGTTGGAGAGGAAGGTGCTGGTGCATTTATACATGTAAAATCTGTAGTACAGGCCCATGATTTAAGGGGGTGCTTTTAGTTCTGCTTTGTGTTGGTGATAGACATGTTAATGATTACCTACTAGAGGTCATTTTCTTCTTTGTTTTTGATTAAAAATTGCTAATAATTTCCCTACCGGGCGATTTTTATCATTCTGCTTTGTGAATTTAAATAGTACCACATGAGAGTCACACTGACAGTTTGACTGAGTGTATGACATAATAGACACAGTAATCAAATGCAAAAATATAAGCCACAAGAATATGTATTTGTTGAGCAAAGGCACTCTCAGACCAGCTTTTTAAAAATTATTATGATAAGATCTAATAATTGGTTTAATAATGCTATTTGTGATCAAAATATGTAAAAGTGACCTTTAAGTGTGGACTTTAATCCATGTGAAAGTGGACGTTGACTCCGGACTTAAGTTACAGCTACTTCGGTGTTACCATGCCTGTCTCCTTTCTACCTATCTTCTATCCTTCCTTTAGTTATGCAGTATTATTATTTTTGTGTCTGGCTGATTGCATTCAGCATAATGTCCTTTAGGTTGATGCAGAGTGTCCCAAATGGCAGTATCTCCTTTTTCCTAAGGCTGAGAATATTCCAGTGGTGTGTGTGTGTGTGTGTGTGTGTGTGTGTGTGTGTGTGTATACACCCACATACATACACCATAAATATTTTATCCATTTATCCCTTAATGGACTCTTAGGTTGTTTCCATTTCTTGGCTATTGTGAATAGTGCTGAAGAGAACGTGGAAGCGCAGATATCTCTGCGAGGTGCTGATTTCATTTCCTTTGGGGGATATACTCAACTGGGGATTGCTGGCTCATATGCTGTCTACTGAGGAACTTCTGTGCTAATCTCAATAGTGACTGTATGGATTTCCCTTTTGGCCAGCAGTGTCTGTGTGTTCCTGTTGTCCTGCACCCTCATCTGCACTTGGTACTTCTTAGCTTTTCTTTTTTTTAGCATTTTATTTATTTATTTATTTTAATTAGGTTTACATGACAGCTGAATGCATTTTAACTCATTGTATACAAATGGAGCACAACTTTTCACTTCTCTGGTTGTACACAATATAGAATCACACCATATGTGCAGTCATACGTAAACCCAGGGCATTGTTCATCGCATTCCACCATCTTTCCTGGCCCCCTGTTCCTTCCCCTCCCTTCCCTCTCCTTTGACCAAACTTTCTCCATTCTTTCCATCCTCCTCCCCCATTATGGATCAGCATCCACTTATCAGAGAGAACATTCGGCCTTTGCTTTTTGGGATTGGCTTACTTCACTTAGCATGATATTCTCCAACTCCATCCATTTACCTGTAAATGCCATAATTTTATTCTCTTTTAATGCTGAGTAATATTCCATTGTGTATATATACCACAGTTTCTTTATTCATCTATTGAAGGGCATCTAGGTTGATCCCACAGTTTAGCTATTGACATTGAATATAAACATTGAAGTGGCTGCAGCACTGTAGTACGCTGTTTTTAAGTCTTTTGGGTATAGACCGAGGAGGGGGATAGCTGGGTCAAATGGTGGCTCCATTCCAAGTTTTCTAAGGAACCTCCATACTGCTTTCCAGATAGGTTGCACCAATTTTCAGTCCCACCAGCAATGTATGAGCGTGACTTTCCCCCACAACCTCACCAACACATTTTGTTTGTCTTCTTGAAAATTGCCATTCTGACTGGTGTGAGATGAAATCTTAGAGTAGTTTTGATCTGCATTTCTCTAATTGCTAGAGATGTTCAACATTTTTCATATATTTGTTAATTGATTGTATTATCTTCTTCTGAGAAGTGTCTGTTCAGCTCCTTAGCCCATTTATTGCTTGGGTTGTTTGTTTTTTTGGTGTAAAGTTTTTTGAGTTCATTACATATCCTGAAGATCAGTGCTCTATCTGATGTGCATGTGGCAAAAATTTGTTCCCAGAATGTAGGCTCTCTGTTCACTTCATTGATTGTTCCTTTTGCTGTACCTCTTAGTGTTTGAGAATAGCCATCCCAACAGGTATGAGATGACATTTCACTATGGTTTTGATGTGCATCTCCCTGATGATGATCAGTGATGTTGAGCACAAGTTGTGTTTTAATAAGCCTTCCAGCAGGATTCTAATGTGTACTAATGTCAGAGACTTACTGTTCTAAAGAGACAGTTAATATAGTGATGCAGCCACATCAATGTTTATAGCAGCTCAATTCACAATAGCTAAGCTATGGAACCCACCTAGGTGCCCTTTAACAGATGAATGAATAAAGGGAATGTAGCATATATACACAATGGAATATTACTCAGCCATAAAGAAGAATGAAATTATGACATTTGCTGGTAAATGGATGGAACTGGAGACTATCAAGCTAAGTAAAATAAGCCAGGGTGATATGTAGATGCTAACACACAATAAGGACGGGGCAGGAAGGGAAGAAAAGAAATATTTTGTACTAGACAAAGGAGAATGAAGGGAAGGGAGGGGAGATGGGAATAGGAAAATACAATGAATTGGACATAACTTTCCTATGTTCATATATGAAAACACAACCAGTATAACTTCACGTTATATACAACCACAAAAATGGGAAGTAAGACTCCATGTATGCATAATATGTTAAAATACATTCTTCTGTCATGATCACTAGAAAGAAATAATTTTTTTTAAAGAGACAGTTTAAACCAGACGAACTTGAAATAATATAAGTGGCAAGTCCAAGTTGTAGCTAGCTCCTACCCACTTAGTGTGGTAGAGGATTGTGGAAAAATGATATTCCCTAAAGGGACTGGATAATACATTTTCTTTAGAAATCTCAATAGCATATATGTTAAGTTCGAGGTTTTTTGTCTTGTTTTGTTTGTTTTTGCTTGTTTGTTATTTGTACTGGGGATTAAACACAGGGATACTATACCACTGAACTACATTCCTAGTTTTTTAAATTTTTTTTTTTTTTCATTTTGAGACAGGGTCTGGCTGAGTTCTGAGGGCCTTGCTAAATAGCTGAGGCTGGCCTTGAACTTTTGATCTTCCTGCCTCAGCCTCTCCAGTTGCTGGGGTTATAGGTATGGGCCACTTGGCTCAGCTCCTAAATTAAGCTTTGTCCCAAACCTGCTTTCCTTGGTTAATAGCACCACCATATACCGTAAGCAATTGCTTTTGGTTCTCAAAATTTTCTTTTTCTTTTTTTTGCAGTTCTGGGGATTGAACCCAGGGCCTAGAACATGCTAGACAAGCGCTCTACCACAGAGCTGCATCCTCGGCCACAGCAATTGTTTTCAATCATGTGTATGTGTGATTGGAACCTATTATGTGTGTTTATTTTTTTATTTTTTGGTACTGGGGATTGAACTCAGGGGCACTCGACCACTGAGCCACATCCCCAGCCCTATTTTTGTGTTTTATGTAGAGACAGGGTCTCACTGAGTTGCTTAGCGCCTCGCTGTTGCTGAGGCTGGCTTTGAACTCGCGATTCTCCTGTCTCAGCCTCCCTAAGTGCTGGGATTATAGGCTTGCACCACGGATTATGTTTATTTAACCAATACAGGCTTATTTTTCTTATGTGATGAAAAGTACCAAGATTAGCAGCCTCTTTCCATTGACAACCATTGGTCATTTCTTATGAATCTTATGGCAATGTAAAGTGCATTTACAATATAAATAGTCACAATTTTAAGATTTTAAGATAGTGGGGCCTGAGCTCAGTGTTTTTGCTTTTTGCTTTTTAAATCTCCTGGGTGATTCTAATGGGCAACCAGGGCTCACAAGTACTGCACTTCTGATTTATAGCTGAGGTCTAGAGAGAATGATCCGAGCTGATACAGAGGGTCATAGTTGGGTTAGCAAGCAGATTGGAACTGCTAAACGGATAGGCACGCGTCATTGCTAAGATGCTTCAATATACAACTACCTCTCAATGAGTGTTTGCAGATTCCTGATCCCGGGCTGTTTACTTCTGCTCACTAGTAACAATCTAAATTAATTTTTATATTTTTCCCTCTCCATCTTTCACAAATGCATCAGATACTTTATGATTCTCTGGTATAATCTTATGCTATTTCTTTCTGTTAACAGCTTTTGTCTTTGGTATTTACTTATACTAAATACATGCAAGTAGGACTGGATAATAACCCTTTTAAGTCTTTCTGATTTGCTCTCTAGTTATTAGTGCCTTTGGTTCTCACACTGAATGAACAACTCATTGCACTCTTTCCTTTGGGTGTCACCTAGTTCTGACATTTTTCTACAATTCATATGAAAACCATGATGTCTTGGGAGGGCCTTGGAGCAAAGGCCAGTTGACAATTTGTGATGTGTGATATGCAAATTTACAGGAAACACTTATTCGCTGAGAATGATGAAGCTGCTATAAAATGGAGCTGCCTTGGGTGACAGAATCAAAAAGAAGTTCAGGGCTGGGGCCGTGGCTCAGTGGTAGAGCACTTGCCTAGCACGTGTGGGGCACTGGGTTTGATTCTCAGCACTGCATATAAATAAAATAAAGGTCTACGTAACAGCTTAAAAAAAACCATAAAAAATAAGTTCAGGAAAGAGATAGATGAGATAAAGGGAAAGACAGAAGAGGGAATTCTGTGAAAGAAAGAGTAGGAGAAGAATGGAAATGCAAGACTGAATTTATGGTCTACCTTTTTGTTCACCTCTTAATCCCAGAGGTCCCCAATATGGCTTCATTCTCAAGAATGTCAGAATGACACATTAAAAGCTGTTCAGTCACCCAGTACAAGCTGAAATCTGATCTCAGGCACATGCACCTACGCATTCTCCACAAAACCAGTCTCCTTGAATTCAAGGGCCACATTCTGTCAGATGCAAGCCACATTCTGGGTTTTAGGGGATCTAAGCTACTTTAGGATTCTGTTGACTTCTCAGAGATCATGACTCTTGATGAAAGTGGCCTGTGCAAGAGTAAACTTTTCAAAACGACACATCTGAGTCCTGCAGGCATGCTCCAGTTTGAAATACATGAGCTCTATGACTAGATTATGGGACAGGAGCACCCTAAGCCAGAAGATCCTAGAATGTCAAGGTTAGAAGGAATAGTAGGACTGCCCTGATATTTGCAGGACTAAGGCAAGAAACAGAGGACCGCATTAAGATATGGTAAATAGTTAGATATCATAAATCAAAATAACACAGCTAATAAAACATATCCCATCTTTCTGTCTCAACAAATCTGAACCTAGCAGGCAAGTTCAGATATGGAATTCTTGGACTTTGAGTTCTGTGTAGGAAAGTAACAGTGGCAGCCTGCAGTCATGGTGGCACAGTTCTCTTTGGCCTGTTCAGGCCCTGGAAGCAAAATTAAGGCTATTTGGTCAGGGAATTCTAGGGTCTTGGGTGCTTGACTGGTGTTCTAGATAGTGGTTCTCAACTGGGTGTGATTTGGCAACGTCTGGAGAAATTTTGGATTGTCACAGCCTGCTGGAGGGAGGGTACTACTGGTATCTAGCAAATAGAACCCAGGGATGCTACTAAACATCCTATAAGGTGCAGGACAGTTTCCAGGCAAGGAATTATGTAACCCAAAATGTCAACAGTGTGGAGATTAGATAACCTGCTGAAGGAGGACATGAATACTCTTAAATACCACAGAATGAACAATTCCTTAACCCCACTTTAGAAAGAGAGGTGAGGTTCTGGGTGGGGGCACTTTCTGGCTTCACAGATTCCTAGGAGATGTTGCCCAAGGAGAGACAGAACTAGGCCTTCTAGAGCGTGGGGTCTTGATCAGGGACCCTCTTGCCCAGGTATGAGAGTGATGCTAGGAAGGAACCCCCAAACTCCTTAAATCCTGTAGAACACAAAACCCTTCCATGGAGCCAAACGGGGTTGCCCAGGCTTCATCTTGAGTATCTCAGAAAAGTTGTAACTTATTGTCCTAAGGTGGCCCTTTGTATCCTTGGGTTACTTTCTTGGCAAGTTTACAATGAACTGCCTCTCTCACTTCCTGGAACCCAAAGAAACTTTGGCCTTGGGCAAAGGCCCTTTGGCCAGCATTGGCATTTATGTAACTGTCTAGCATATGCAAGTTAATCTGGGGAATACTAGTAAGTACACAAGCGAAGTCACACTTTCTAGAGGATGACAAATGTGAATTGTGTGTCTCTGACAGCGGATGCATTAGAGTTCAAGAGCCTAAATAAATAAATGAAAGCGTATCCCTGATAAGTGTGTCTCCAAAACTAAATTCTGTTTTCTGAGCTTTGGGGGTAGTACAGATTCAAATCCCACAAAGTAAACAAAACAGAAATCCCAGGTAGGCATTGTTCAGTCTTCCTCAGGAGGGTCTCTTCTTATTCCCCATCTGGGTCTCTGTCTTTCCTTCCATGACACTTTCCCATGTTCTCTTTGGAGCCTAGCAGTTTCAGCTCTTGTCCTCCAGCTTGCATTTCACCAAGCATCAGAGAACAAGTCATGGATTCAGAATTCCTAGTTTTCATTCCAAACTTTCTATGTCAGAAATCCAGCCGTCTGAAGTTTAGCAATCCCTTTAGGTGAACTAATGTGGTTTTCAGGATAAGGAATCTTGCCCACAGAAAATAGTTCAGCCATCTCTTGTTATTCAGGGACACACTATTGAATGGAGCACCAACACCTTCCTCTACCCTATGGCATTAACAAACTATTTTCCCAACAAAAGTATGGGTTGAGATGGGAAAAATTCTTATTCTAAGAAAATTTAAGCAATGCTGTTGCAGATTCACTGTAAAAACAATTCTAAGAGAACATTAGTGAAAGTTTACCTTGCACTCCTGAGAGGTACTCAAGTCTCCTATATACCTTTCCTAAATATTTCTGAGCTCACAAGTAAACATATGCTGATCTTTAAAAAAAAAACAAAAAACAAAAGCAAACCATGAAAGTAGTTTGTACTGTTTGTTCATTTCATAGTTTTTATTTTTTTTATTTTTATTTTTATTTTTGGTACTGGGGATTGAACTCAGGGGCACTTGACCACTGAGCCACATCCCCAGCCGTATTTTGTGTTTTATGTAGAGACAGGGTCTCACTGAGTTGCTTAGCGCCTCGCCGTTGCTGAGGCTGGCTTTGAACTCGTGATTCTCCTGTCTCAGCCTCCCAAAGTGCTGGGATTACAGGCTTGAGCTACCGCGCCCGGCTCATTTCATAGTTTTTAAAAATATATTTTCCTTGAAAGATTAGGTAATATTTCTCTCTCCTATTGTATGAATGTATCTAAGTTATTGAACCGTTCTAACCTTCTCCTTCCTTGAGTGTGTGGCCTTAGAATCGGACAAAAACACAGATTCCTGGAAGCCAATCAGTTGCCGTTTTGACATCTTTCGGATATGGCCTTGCCAAACACAAATATGAAGCCCAACAAGTAACACTATGGGCCAAGGACTAAGAAAATTCCAGAGAAGAAAAGGTGAGGCCAGGGACTGAGGTATATCGCATCACCATAAAACTAAAAGCACAATCAATAAAAAAAAAAATGAAAACTACAAAAAACATCCTTTTTGGAACGTCCCAGTTTCTAAACAGCAAACGAGACGTTAAGATCACAGTTACACATAACTAATGACATTTCTAGACGAAGCGGCTCCAGATTTCCAAGAAGAATAATTTCTCATTTTTCGGAAGGGATAGGCCGTTTCCGCCGGGTTTCGGGTTTCAGGCCCTTTGAAAACGCGGGTTGAGGGAGTGCCGTGCGGCGCGGACCGTTCCTCGCCGGCCCTCGGCTCCGCCCCTGGCATTTGTGGCCACTTGCGTTCTACGGCCGCCGTAGGGGACGGGCAGATATCGCGGTCGGCGATTGGTTCCTGGGTGGAGTGTGGGCAGGCCTCGGGAGGGTCCGGCCTATAAAGCGGCCGCGGGGGCTTAGCTCGAGTTTGCGCCGGCGTTTTTTGCAACTCTGCTCTCAGTTACCTCGGCAGTCCTCGGAGTCGGAGTGGCGCTCTCCTCCAGCGAGTTATGGCAACGAAGGCCGTGTGTGTGCTGAAGGGCGACGGCCCGGTGCAGGGCACCATTCACTTCGAGCAGAAGGCAAGCCTGGGGCGTAGGTCCGCGGTGAGGCCTTGCTCGCCCGCCAGCCCGTGCACCTGTGTCGGGAGCGGGCCAGGTTGGGCCGCCCTCGCCACGCCCCCGGCCCGTAGGTCCGCGCTACCCGGGGCCTTGGCATCCCCACCGGCATCTGCGTGCGTCCGCTAAGTGCTGAGTCACGGGGCGGGCCCGCGCGGCGCAGTGTGGCTGCCGCTGGTGTGGGCGGGAGTGCGGGCGGAGAGCGGCCGGGCCTGCCGGGCTTGTGCAGATAGCCGCGGGCTGGGCAGGCGGGTTGCCCGCTGGGCCTCGGCCGCCGCTGGCGGGCGTCTGGAGGCCTGGGTGGGGGCTGGCCCTTCCCTAAAAGATCCAGCCAGTTTTTCCTACTGGCTGGATTCTTTGACACTGGCGCAGTCCGATTTCCAGGGCGGCAGGGCCCTCCCGAGTATTGTCGCCTGCGTTATCTCCTTGGGGCTGCCTTCCTTCCTGACTTCGGTGCGCCTGGTCTGGGTTCTGCGACTTGTGATCCGCGGCCTTCCCAGCTAACGTTCATTTTTGTATTTTTATAATGAAAAACAATACGCCACAGAGAACGGATGTGGCACTTTGCAGGATTGTGCTGGCCCCTCTCATCTTGGTCGTTGTCTGGCCGCAAGGGTAAAGAAGATGGCCTAAAACAATGATATTTCCTTCAAAGCTCCAAAAGCCAGAGATTTAACCGTGGGAATTTTCCAGGGCAGCGATTATCAACTCTGGTTGCACAGTAAACTAATTTAGGGAACATTTAGGAAATACAGATACCAAAGGCCCAATCCCCGACCAAGAACATCAAAATCTGTTTTGTGCGTTGCTTGAGAAACAAAACAAAACCCAAAAACCCAAGTTTCCAAAGTGATTTTCATGTGCTCCCATCCTTGAGAACTGTTGTTTAAGAACAGTGGGTGGGGTAAGAGACTTGGAGTTTCCATTACATGAAATTGGCACTAAATAACGGGTTTTAGAGCATTTCTTAAACCAAATTCACTGCAGAGTAGCCTTAAATTGCTCTACTAGCAGGCAGGTTGCGGACATATCAGACAAAATGTATTTTTTTTAGGTAGGGTCTAACTCATGGCCTGTGCACACGCTCTGCCACTGAACTCGAAGATAAATTTACGAACAAATTTTGTAAAATAAACATTTTCAGAAATATTCATTGTCAATATTTGGAAAATACGTGTTTTGCAAGGAAGATAGCTTGTGGTAAGACTGTTGCCAGCCTATAGTGATATTACCAACTGGAGGAAAACTTTGTTGTGCTTAGCTTAATCATGAGAGAAGATTTAATATATGAATGAGATATAGTCCTCAAAATGGTTTACAGAAATTTGAGTGGGCAGGAATAGTCGTGTATGCCAAAGGTCTGATCTGAGGTAGGAAGAACCTGGTATTTGAGTGCTTTTCTTTAATTGTTCTCCATGTTTTTTGAAAAAAGTTCTTTGGCACTTGACTCCATTTGGTTGTGTTTCATTTGTCAGACTTGGTTTTGTCTCCCTTTCCTCCTCATGTAATTCACTACTGCTGGAGAATCCTAGGAAGCCTCTGAGGGATCCTCTCCCTCTGGCCATTAGAAAATGTGAAGACCAGCTGGGAATCCATACCTGAACTCAGGTTCCTACTGATTTTTCACCTGCCTTGAGCACCTTGTACATTGTTTAGTTCAGCTCCAAACTTCATATTGGTGGTGCCCTTTGGTACTTGATAAAGATCCTTGGATAGTTAAGCATTATAGTTGTACAGATTGGCAAATATAATAAATTGACTATAACCTGGTTTGGCCTTTTTCATGTTTAAAATTTTGGATTAGTTGCCCACTTTAAAAATCAGAACTTAGCCAGGCGCCGTGGCTCAAGCCTGTAATCCCAGCACTTAGGGAGGCTGAGATAGGAGAATCGCGAGTTCAAAGCCAGTCTCAGCAATGGCGAGGTGCTAAGCAACTCAGTGAGACCCTGTCTCTACATAAAACACAAAATAGGGCTGGGGATGTGGCTCAGTGGTCGAGTACCCCTGAGTTCAATCCCCAGTACCAAAAAAAACAAATCAGAACTTTTAGCCTCTAAGTTTGGTTTCCTACTCTTACCTTGAAAAATTTGGAGATGTGCTCATATTGAGCTTTTCTTAGCCCAAGACAACAGTGGACTAGGGCAGTTTATGTTCATTTTGCTTCCCAGGTCAGTGTTACGGTGAGACCAGTCCCTTAGGGTTTTACCCATACAGCTGCTTCTGCTGTATACATTGCCCATGGATTGGAGTTTGAAAGAACGTGCCCTTTTTGTCTGGCTGTTCTCTGTTTTGGGGTGAAGAATAGTGTTCACATTTGAGTTTTCCCATAATTAAAGGTTGTACTTAGAAGAATCATAATTCTTTTATTCTCAGAAGAAAAAAGGGGCAACTATTGCATGAATGCTTTCTTTGAGCAGTGTTTTCAGATGGAAAGTTGAACAAGATTCCAAACTAGAGAAAAAAATTGTAATTTATAATTACATTATAACAATATATATTATATGATTATCAATTATATTTTACAATTTGTAATTACATTATTAGAATATTATTTAATACATAAATGATATTTAATCTTCAAGCTAGATATTTAGTCTTCTACAGAGAGGACAAGAATGACATGCACATGTCTGAAATGTATGGTAAGGAGAACTAATGTTTAAATTTGTCTTACATCTGTTGGTCCTGGCTATTAAAAAAAAAAAAAAAACTAAGCTAAAAGCAAAGATACTAGCCATATGTATTACTGTGTGCTGTAGTTTCAGTGTATGTTTTTAGTTCTTGATCTATTTGGAGCTGTCATAGTCATGTCCTTGATTTCTAGATGTAGTACCATTACCTGGTAATGCCTGAATGGCATGTCATACTACTTTGTTTTTTCTACCTAGTTTAGTGGTTTGCTGTTTTTGTTTTTGTTTTTGGTACTGTGTGTTGAACTCAGGGCTGCTTTACTACTGGGCTACATCCTCTGCCCCATTAAAATTTTTTATGTTTTGAGGCAGGGTCTTATTAAGTTGCTTAGGGTTTCACTAAATTGCTGGAGGCTGGCTTCCAACTTGTGATCCTCTTGCCTCAGCCTCCTGAATTACTGGTATTGCATAGGCCATGCCGAATTCAGCTTACTTTAGTGATTTTTTGTCCTTTCTTTTTGTTAGTGTGGAAGGTTGTCTAGATTTCAGTCCCTAAAAAGACTTATAGACCAGAATAGGTCCCCTCAGAGTAGGATATTGTCTGACTACTAATGTATATGGTGGAAGTTGATAAATACCCACCGAGCAGAGAATGAGTCCTGGGGTTAGCAAGTTGGGCATTGCTGGGTGCCTTTCTCTCTTTTTTTTAAGGCAGCTGATTGCCCCATGGAAGAATGTCTGCATGAAGGAGCGAAGGGCTAATAATGAGTATGCTGTGAGGTTTTCTTTTTAGGTTATTGATTTTTTGTGTGTATGGTACTTGGGATTGAACCTAGAAGTGGTCTGCCACTGAACTATGCCCCTTAGCCCTTTTTATTTTGATAAATTACTGAGGCTGGCTGGCCTTCAACCTGTGATTCTCCTGCTTCAACTCCTAACCGCTGGGATTACAGGTGTGCGCCACCACACCTAGCTCTGTTCTGGGTTTATAAAATTAGATAAGGGGCTGAGGATGTAGCTATATGGGCTCGATCCCTAGCACTGCAAAAGAAAAAAAAGGTTAGTTATGTACATGTATAGTCACTGTGTACAGTTACAGCCTGTTCAGAAGTATTTACTGAGCGAGTACTTAGTTTTATTTACATATGCATTGTAAGAGAGTCATACTCTACAAAGTGCAGTATACACATTTGACATTTAGGTGCTCGCTATGCTTACTGCTGTGTTATGCTACTCTGTTTTATGCTTTCTATATGTTACTTAATCTTGGTCCCTGGCCACAGAGCACCTGGGTGGCAAGTGTTAGAACAAGGAGGTTCTCACTGGCTGGGAAGTTGTGGGAGTCTGTCTTTTTCACTTTACTGTGTTAATAAAGGTAAGTCAACTGTTTTCTTTGTTCAAAAATGCTTGTATTTTCAAACTTAATTCACTTTTCTTTGAATAAAGGCAAATAAAGTTGTGGTATCGGGACGCATTACAGGATTGGTTGAAGGCCAGCATGGATTTCATGTTCATCAGTTTGGAGATAATACACAAGGTGGGTTTTGCAGTGCTCCAGTGACCATCCCTGTTCCACCTAGGAAGGCAAACAGGACTGAGTAACCCCTCATTGGTAAAAACCTTAAACATTTTTTTTAAAGGTCAAGTTAAAATGGCTATTAAGGCTAACCTTAAGGAATTGGCCACAAAACTGGTATTTGACTCCGTAAGTGTGGGAAAGGGAAAGAGGTTTTTTGTTTTTTGTTTTTAATCTGTGCTTTTTCTTTTTTTTTCTTCCCCTTTTGCATACTGGGGATTGAACTCAGGGGCACTCAACCACTGAGCCACATCTCCAGCACTGTTTTGTATTTTATTTAGAGACAGGGTCTCACTGAGTTGCTTAGCACCTCCCTGTTGGTGAGGCTGTGATCCTCCTGCCTCAGCCTCCCTACCACTGCCCCCCAGCACCCCCCACCCCCACCCCTTAGGCCTTATCTTGTGTTTTTCAAGAACACAATAGGAAACAAGAAAAAGCTCCTTTCTTATTTGGGTAATGATCCCAGGTGTTTGTGAGCTGGGGCCTAGTTTGTTTGCATTACCCCATGGAATAGCTCCATACTCAACTTGAGATCCCTGCTGGGACAAAAGTATGATTACAAACTCAAGATAGGATGTAGACCCGGTGCTTTGGAATGAGTTTTGTTTCCTTAATTTAGGATTAGAAGTTAATGAAAGATTATAGATTAAATTACATGTAGTGATCATTTGCCATATTTGGGTTATAATCTGAATTTCATGTTTACAGATTTGGGATGAGTACTTGATTCATCTTGCTAGAACTTATTTTTAATGTACCATGATTTATCTCCAAGTAGTTATTTTAGTGACCAGATTTTACTGATTTCAGTAGTGACTAAAATCCCCAAATTACTTCTGCTTCTGGTTGGGAAGGTGATTATTGTGTAGCTTTGACTTGCTAAACTATTTCCTGTCTTCTCCCAGTGTGAGACTCCCTGGGGCCTGGGTAGAAGCTGTAAACAATGGAAACTTTCCTTTGGCTGCTGAATGCAGAAAGCCTGTCTTGAAAGGACCTCTTGGACTGTCATGGCCTTGTTTTTGTGAATGGCATCCCTGTTGGGCAGGAATGCCACCTCTGGGTGTGGCTCAAGGCAGTAGAGATGGCCCTTGGACTGGACATAAGGTGCTTTTTAATATTCTGCCTACACCAGGTAAAGGCCTCAGACAAACCAGAGAGCTGGTAGTATGTTGCTAAAGAGTTAAGTTTTTTTGGAAATAGGCATAGTGCCTTCTCAAAACTAGGATCATAAACATCAGATTTTAACTCTTGGAAGACCTGTTGAAATTGTCTGGCCTATTTCATCGTGAAGAAGCCAAAACCCAGAGAAGGATGTTAACTTGACTAGTGTCAGTAGTTAGAATCCCAGCCCATTGTGTTCATATCAAGGTGTCGCTTCCTGTCTATTATCCCAGAAATCATGATGCAGGCCAGTGCTTTCTCCATTGGAAGTTTTGGCGATGATCACTTTTTAGAATTTATTTTGGAATTTTGATAAATAAGCTGACATTTTTTTTTCTTTTATAAATAGGCTGTACAAGTGCAGGTCCTCATTTTAATCCTCATTCCAAAAAACATGGTGGGCCAGGGGATGAAGAAAGGTGAGCAGCAAGACACTGAACTCCTCTGCAGTAATTGTGATGGCTTGGTGGAGTTGATAGCTTGCACTGCTTGCAAAACCAAGCTAGAAGATTGAGTGCTGTCCCCACATCTGCTTTTGAATTTGTTGTCTTCCACATATCTTTCCTACTCCTAGTGCTGAAATGGCTTATTACTTGGGCTAAGGAGGTGACAAATGGGAACACTTAAAGCAATTAGGTTTTGTAGCATTTATTGAACTTAGAACTAATACAAGTGCCAAAGGGAACTAATACAGGAAATGTCAAGAATAACAGTACTGTTGGCCTCTAGCGAAATAAAGCATCACTGTGAAAACTAGTAAGCTGTAGATAACAACGTCATGCTGGAAACTAGTTGAGACTCCCATTTGTATGTGTATGTTTTCTGAAAACCTTTCAGAATGTTACATTTAAGGACAAGATTAATTTTTATAATAGAGGCCTGGGGGCATAGCTCTCTTAATTGTTCCATTAACTAAGAGGGATAACTCAGTAGCTGAGAATTTACTCTGTGGTACTTTATCTCTGAAATTAGAGGTTGCCCCCATCCCAGGACTCATTTCTCAAGTTGTTTTTAAATTTGTTTTCAAAATTTTTGTCAATCTGGAAAAGTGATCTTATTTGATATATACCTCTTAGTCTGCCCTATATATTTGACTGTCATGTTTTAATATAGCACATGAATCCCCTGATGGTAAGTGGAAATTAGTGCTAATCCATCTGATAATTTTTCAATGTCAGGCATGTTGG
Source organism: Xerus rutilus (assembly GCA_028644305.1). NCBI lineage: Eukaryota > Metazoa > Chordata > Mammalia > Rodentia > Sciuridae > Xerus > Xerus rutilus. The sequence continues at coordinate 108,891,186 of CM053409.1, forward strand.
AGACCTGGGCAATGTGACTGCAGATAAAGATGGTGTGGCCAATGTGTCCATTGAAGATTCTCTGATCTCACTCTCAGGAGAGCATTCCATCATTGGCCGTACAATGGTGGTAAGTTTTCATATAAAAAGGATATTCATAAGATTTCTTCTAACATACAGTCATGTCTCTCTTCAGTTTTCACAGTGATTAGTCCTGGTTTTTAAGTATTCACATAAATTGTACTTTTAGTTCAGATTAGGAAAAGCAGTTATTTTATTGATGTCTCCAGAGAAGATGAATTAATGTATCTAGGTCAGTTAAGAACACTGTTCTGCTAAGATGCAGTAAAAAGCAGGCTGTATGGTCATATCAGATCACATTGGGGAGATAGTAGTTTTTAGTTTTAAAGCAGCCATATTTTCTTGCCATGATTGTTTCCCCTTGTAGGTAAATAGAATATTGTGTTGAATCAAAAATCTGAGATGGACTTGGGTATTGATAATGAGTCAAGTGTGTAGGCTACCATATGGAGCGGTCCTCCCAAGTTACCCTGGGAGCTGCATCTGCTTCATGCACGCCACCAGGTAGCAAAGGCTCTCTTGCCCCCTCAGGGCAGTTAACATTCAGTAGGCACTTCCTTTCAGTGGACCCTTTATCCTTAGAATTTTCTTCGGCCCTATTGGTGAAGCAAAAAAATTATTTAATGAACAAAATTTAAAATACCACTGCTAAGTAGTTTATTTTTAGGATTGTCTCTTATTTACAGGTCTACAGTTCATTAGGCATGAAATTTTTCATAAGTTTACTATAAGGTTACTGTTTTTTTCATGGAGGATAGACCACATGGTGTTTGGGTTTTCGGTTTTCTTTTAGAGACAGCAACACTTACCTAGTGTTTAAAGGTAACATGTCTTTGTACTAACAAGAAAAAACTTTTAGTAGTTTCTATTTTGAAACTCCTAGCATAAATGTTAGCATTTTTTCTGCTAGTTGGATTATTTTAACATGTTGTTTTCTAATATTAAGTGGTTCTTAATTCTTTTAGAGTATTGTAGGGAAGAGATGATGCATTACTTGATAGCCCAAAGTTAAATGTTCTTAAATTTCTTTAAAGGTCCATGAAAAACCAGATGACTTGGGCAAAGGTGAAAATGAAGAAAGTACAAAGACTGGAAATGCTGGAAGTCGCCTGGCTTGTGGTGTAATTGGGATCGCACAGTAAACATTCCCTCCCATGTGATCTGAGTCCCAGTAACTCATCTGTTATCCTACTAGCTATAGAAATTTAACTTGATAAACATTAAACATTTTAATCTTAAAAGTGTAATTGTGTGATTTTTCAATTGCTTTAAGAATTTGTAATGAAAACTGATTTACAGTTACTTGGAAAATTTGTATAGTTTCAGTTAAAATGTTTTAACAATCTCTATTTTACCAGACTTATCACATATGGGTATTAAACTTACTGTCCAAATTTCTTCAATTCTCATTCAAGCCAGTGAATAAACACCCTGTGTATGGATAGCATTTATTTTGAGCCTAAAGTTACCAAATCAAAATTCTAAATTAAGCTCTGATACTCATTTATACAGAGCATGAACAGAACAAACTTGGTAATGATTTGATAGCACTTGTATTTTCAAAATGTTTGAGAGGCCATCAAAATGCATAAATTTTTAGCAGGTTCTTTTTAGCTATGGCAACCCAAATTTGTCCTGTCAGCTTTAGAGAAACTTCCTTGTTTAGTCACTTAGCATTTTGATTCATAAAGTACCTAAGTTTATTTTTTTTGGCACCAGGGATTGAACTCAGGGGCACTTGACCCACTGAGCCACAACCCCAGCCCTATTTTGTGTTTTATGTACACAGGGTCTCACTGAGTTGCTTAGTGAGTGTCTTGCCGTTGCTGAGGCTGGCTTTGAACTCATGATTCTCCTGGCTCAGCCTAAGTGCTGGATTACAGGCTTGCGCCACTGCACCCAGCTCCTAAGTTTATTTTTAAAAGCATGTAGTACAGTTTAAGAAAGCCCTTTAATAACTTTTAGTGAACTTATAAAAGGCAAATTATAGTCTTAGTTAGCTAAAAGTTTATTGACCTACCTGTTATTAGAGTGACACATATTCTACTCTACAAAGTGGAAGTTTGCACAATCTGTTTTCTTCAGATTGGCCCTTTGAAGGCAACTATAGTACTAGAAGATGGAACCAGGGAAATATTTAATTGTTGGGTTCTGGCTGTTGAAATAGTCCAAGAATTTATGTAATTTACCCTACTTGCAATTGGGTGAGAGAAATCATTTCTCTTCCTTTTAATGTAAATATGTATATAACTGTGAGAGAATGTTTAAATGAAATGTTAATCTGAGCTTTGTGACTATCTGGATTACAGTTGAAAAATACTTGATAGAGAAACTGGGAATAAAGTATAATCCTATCATATGTAAGTACTTTATGAAACGTAAGAGGTCATTTAGGAGAACAGTTAAATTGGAAGATGATACTGTTTCCAAAGTTCAGATTTGAGATAAAGAATATGCTCATAGTGGTTAAAACAGCCTTCCAAAAAGGGAATTTGAGTGTTCTTGGATTTTGTTAATGTGATTTTGTTGCTCCTGTGAGATTACTCAAATACAGGGACAAACTTGTGTAGCTTTAAGTTCAGTCACACTACAAGTTAGTATTCCTTGCTTTTGTTTTCATATGTAAATGGGATGGTCTCAATACTTTCAACCAGAAGAAGCAGCCTGAACTGGAAGATTGAAGTCCTTGTAATCTGGAAGGAGTTTCAGGGCTTCAAAACCAAGGACAAATTGTGTAATTGAAGTTCACAAATATGAAATGAGCTTTTCTAAAGGCAGGAACAGAACACTGTCCTAGATACATTATCCTCATCAAAACATCTTGCTGAAGAGTACTAAAATAATGAAGCACCTTCACTGAGGACGAGGGTAAACAAAATCAACCACTCAGCACATCTGAAACTAGGACAGTATAAGAATGTACCTTCGAGGCTGCATATAGGACTGTAACATCAAGTCTTGGCACTGGGTAAGCAGTTTCACGTAACTGCTTTTCTGTACTGTTTCTTATAAAGGCTTATTTTGTTTGATTTCAGATGTTTTCAAGTGGTACTTCTTGGATAACTTAAATCTATTTTCCTAGTTAAACCAACAGTTTTAAGCAAAAGAGATAAAGTACTTTAGCAAAAAGTTCAGTCTACCTCTGCACAGCTGGGGAATGGGAACGGTAAAGAAAGGCAACAGGCAAGGCTTATAAGAAACAATAGGTTGCATTTAAATCCTTCTTATATAAAGACAAAAAGCTTTCAGGTTGCAAATGTTAACCTTGATTTCATTTTACCTTTTTGGAAAAATTTAATGGGATGATTAAAAAAATAAAACCCGACCTACTAAGTAATACCCAAGGTAACCAGATAATTTATAGTATAGTACAACATGTTTGGGAATCCAGTTTTTTCCCCCAAGTAAAATGTTTTTACAAATTAATTAGGACATTACCACAAAGCAAATGGAAAAAACAAAAACCTTGATTGAACTGCAAACACTAACAAGCTTTTCAAATAACAAACCTCTAAACTTAACGATTAAAATGTTAAAAATCAAAAAAAATTACAAAAGATAGTGTTTGAGAGTAACTACATAAAAATGTATTTCCATCAAACAAGTCTAATTTAGACTCCAATACATAAGAGCTCAAACTTTGATGGTGAACAATCCTTTTCCACCTTAATGCAGTGTAGGAAGAATAGCACACATTAAAGTTTGTTACGAAAATAGAGTTTATTAAAAACATCCCTATTGTTTTGAGGAGCTTTCACCGTTACCTTGTCTTAAATTAAAAAAAAAAAAAAATAGAGAGCACTTCTAATTACGATTTGTAAACTTTTTAAAGTCAAAACTTTTAAAAAGTTACAGCAAAAAGGGTAATAATTATTCATATCTTCAGTATTTTTTGTTATTTTGTGGCTATTTTTAAATAGAAGGGAAGCAATCAAATTGCTTACAATTCCCCACCAACTACTGTGGGGCTGTGATATAGCAGGAGCAAATATAATACAGCATCTGTACACCTCAAGCTCTACACTCCAGAAGTGTCACTGTCACATTGGGACAAATTCCAGTCTCTAGCGAGGAGCCTCTGCTGCTGAGCCAGAATCCTTTTCGGGTTCAACGGATGAGGTAGCCTCAGCAGGTAACTCTTCGGAAGGTTTCACCACTGCGGCCTCGGCCTCCCCCTTAGCAAGTTCTGAAACAGTGTCTACATTTCCCACTTGGCTAATAGGAGGTTCAACGGTTTTGTTACCACCTGCCCTGTCTGTCACCTCAGGCTTTTCCTTTCCTCGGTTTTCTTCCTTCTCTCTACGAGACTCTCTATCTCTAGAATCTCTCTCTCTGTCTCGATGCCCACTAGAGCGTCTATTTCTCTCTTCCAAGTCTCTGTGCCTGTCCCGGTCAGGGCTCCTCCTTCCCCACTCTCTCCTTTCACGATTACTATTATCTCTATCATCATTACGGTTCCCATACCGTTCCCGGTCATTTTCCACCCTATTTCCGAAAGATCTTCTTCCAAACCTTTCTTGGTCTCTACCTGAATTGAACTGCTGTCTGCTATCATTTCTAAACTGCTGTGGCTGCTGCTGGGCTGGTGGCGGCTGCTGTGATGGTGGTGGCTGCTGCGGCTGTGGCTGCGGTGGAGGTGGCTGTTGTGGCTGTGGCTGCGATGGTTGCTGCCTTCCGTCTCTGTCTTCAGGACCCCCTGGGCCTGGCCCTGGGCCTCCCAACCCTGGCATTCCACCAGGCCTAACAAAAGGGCCATGTGGTGGGAAGGGCCCTTTCATTCCATGCGGTGGAGGCATTGCAAAGCCCCCTGGTCCTGGTGGTGGACCTCTGTGCATCATGTGCGGTGGCATGGGGCGGGGTGGCATCAGAGGGAATCTCTGTAAATGAGGTGGAGGCATTCCTGGAGGGCGCTGGAGTGGGATGAGGCCAGGTCGGGCACCCAGAAGACCAGTAGATGGTGCCTGGAGCCCAATTACAGGACCAGGAACAACTCCTTGAGTGCCTGAAAGACAACAAAAATAAAAATGTAAATGCCACAGAAGACAGCCTTCTAATTTTAGCTGTTATCTGTGGAGTTTAAGGCAAAATGAAATTCAATGTAGAATCTTAATTTTCATGCTGAGTGCCAATCTGTACCAACCTATCCCAGATCCACTGTGACAGCACTGTACCTAAAGCAAGGAATCTATTAATGACTCATTTTTAAAGTAACTAGCATATAGGCAGAGGCAAAATTAAGCTGGAAAACAAATATACCAATTTTTGAAGAGTATGTCAAAATCTTTGGCAGCCTTCAGTAGAAGCTATTTTACCATTCCAAATACTTAAAACATTTGAGAAACACTCTGTGTTAAGTCCTAATGAGATAAATGATTACATTCACCATCAATAGCTACTGAAGCCAACCAAAGGGCATTTCAGGGGTGCTCTTAACAAAATTCCACAGCCTAAGTCTTAACTAAACATAACTACTATATTAAAAAACAAAAACAAACAAACAAAAAAAACGAGGTCACAGACCTAGAAAATCCAGCAAAAACAAAGAACTGATTCATGCTACACTCAGTACACAGTATTAAAATGCCTCATGTAGTTATAATACATAACACTCAAAAATACACTAATGTTTATGAAACAAAGATCCACACACAAATACAAGGTTTATAAATTAAATAAAATGCCCTCTAAATGCTTGAACAGAAATACATTTTGGTTTCTTTTTCAAAGCACAACACAACATACAACCTGCCAGGCCAACAAGACTGCTGAATAATGCCAGGTGTTCATTCTTCCAAGACTGATAAACTGGTGCTGCCAAAGTAACAATGACTTACTAGTTTTTTTTCCATTTACACGAGAGCTTCTTCCCATCCTGGTGTTAAGAGTCACATGAGTTCAAGGACTCAACATTTATAATCACAGAAAAAATTAGTAAGGGTTTATTTTGGTTCTCCACTTATATACAGGCATTAAATCTCTCTCAATTTCTTTCAAATATAAGTATCATAAGATAAATACTCCCAAAGGAGTTACTTTGATAATGGAAAAGTGCTCTAAATATTGTCAGAATACGGTATTTGCCTATGTATCGCAGAAAAGTCTTTGAGTGATTATGAGTTATGCTATCAGCTAGTAATGGCAACAGAAATGCTTGTGTAACTAATAGAAAAATGACTCAATACTTTAGTACTTTTGTTATTTCAGTCCCCTGCCCCAACATGTTATTTTAGGTTTACAACTTGGAATCAACTTCCATTCACCCGTGGTAGCAAACTAACAAGTCTTCCCATGTTTCTACAATTTCTGTATAAAAATACTAATGTGATAAATAAAAATTTCTTCTTCAGTTTTTGTTAATTGTAACAAGTGATCCAATATTCTATCAAGCTTAACCTCTGAAGTGGACCTGAAACATATATGTAGATATTTAGTTTACTACTGCTACTACTACTTTTTTCTTTTTGTTTTTGGCGGTGCTGGGATTTGAACTCAGGGTCTTATGTACTCTATGTAAGTGTCCACCACTGAGCTACACCCCCAGGACCAGATTATAACTCTTGATATGAAGACTCACCAGTTTTGGCATTTACTTAAATAAAATGCCCTCTAAATGCTTAAACAGAAATACATTGTTTGATGAAACATAATCCAACTCAGAAGTGACCTTGGACACATGCCTCATTATTCAGGTTTATAAAATGGGCATAGCAATAAAACCTGCCACTTCCGCTTGACACCAAATGGAATAAGAATGGGTTCAGTTTGCTCTATTAACTTATTATTCCACACATCTATTTAGAAAAGTAATAATGGTCCTAATACTAAATATTTTATTTTACAAAACAATGTTTTTCATTTCTGGTAATTAGGACCTTAATTCCTCCTGCTCTCCCAATACCCACCATGGTCTGAAGTCAAGTTTGGTGGCTGGGGCAATTTTAAGTACACTGAGTTTCAGTCTGAAGTTGAGAAATGCTAATTTTAATAGCAAAAAGTGTTTTTGAAATTTGTCCCTTCGGACTGTTGTTAGGAAAATCCTGGAGAATGAACACACACAGGACCACCACCTAGACCATACTTCGGACCCAAATGAGACCTACTGGCAGACTAAACATGCTTCATAGAATTTAAATAAATGTAATTGAGTATACATTATAAAAACAAAAGCACCCAAGGTCCTTCCTCTTATTCTAAGTGAACAGTGTATTTTCTAGATCTGTGGCCTTTAATTCAAAGCAACATAAAATGTACATGCTCAGTTACAGCTTCTTGTAATACAGGTCTCATTATACAGAAGTATTTTAAACCAACCAAACTTTATTTTTTTTCATCAGCTTTTACATGAAAAGGTTTGTTTTCAAGGACTGAAAGGACCAATGTTTACTATTCTGAAGGTCAGTGTGGCACACTCCAGAGCGTACCTACAAACTTCAAGGGGCAAAGGCCAAATTTTTAAATGGTAGACAAATGGAAGAGGGTTTCAAAATACCCATAATGACTAAAGAACTCTTTTGAAGACTCTTAAGTCTTCAAAAGCAAATAACGACTCATACAGGGCAATGGGAAGGTCCCATTCCTGATTTCCTCAAAGAATGCAAAACCACCTCAACCTTGTTCAGGAAATAGAAAATTGGCAACGATTCTATACAAAACAAACCACAGGCTCTAGGACTGCAGCTCTTAAGTCCTTTACAGCATGCATTTGAGGGTATATGTAGACTGTCAACAGGGTCAACACTTACATGGCAATCGTAACACCTCCTCCTATATAGCGCCATTTTTATAAAGAAAAATTGCCATCTATTTCACACATATGGGTATTTGTATTTAGGATTTGCTTAAAAGATGAGAACTCCCCTGCCCAAAAGATCATATACCCAAACCTCTTCCCTACTTTGTAAATAGTGCTAGGAAGATGTACTCAGCTGGATTTCCTTTTAAACCTTTGTGGCCAACAAAATTTATAGATTTCTCTGAAATATTCCTGTAGACCCAAATGGCCTTTGGACCGCAGACATGGTTGGTGGATTTCTTTTTTTATTGGCTTATCTGTAGTTCCCTTTCATTTTTTGCAGTGAGCACATATTATTTTTATAACAAGATATTTAATTAAAAATACATGAGGTGGCAAAAGGTAGACATGCAATCTGAACTTTAAGATTAGGAAATCTTTATTAGGAAAGCTGGCATTATGCACATACCAATGGAATACACAGTGAGTTTCCAAGTCAAAAGAGCATGCAAAGCAATAATTCACTTTATCTGGAAGTATACTGTACACTATGTTTCCTAGAGTTACAGATTAAAAATAAAATTCATTCACACACTTAGTGAACATATGAACTTTGCATTATTAACTTGTCTAACAGGCTGAGGATATAAATAAAATCTTCCCTTTCTTCAAAAGGACAGTCTAATTGAAACACATTTTAATTATTGCAGATGGCCGAGGCTAGTATGGTGATACAAAGGTGGGACTGACAAAGACGGTGTGTGGATCTGAAGAGTCAAAGGGAACGTCTGGTTTGGGTCTCAAAAGTAGAGCACATACAATGCCAATGTAAAGAAGGACATCACTGGTCAAAAATGTAATAGTTTTTGGAAGGGCTTTTATAGCAAGGTGATACATTCAAGTGCATTGTTCAGAGAATGAAATAGAACTTGATGAAAACTCAGAGGAGAAAATACAGAAGATGAGGTTTATGAAGCTATCAGATGAGCCAAGGCAATTCAGGAGCCTTATATGCCATAAGGAACCTGGACTTTATCTAAGTAAGGATGGAGGAAATCAGAGAGGAATTCCAAGCAGGCATGAATGATCCTTTGTTCCTTTTTCTTGTGTGTGTGTGGGGGGTGTATTGGGGATTGAACTCAGGGGCACCTAACCCCTGAGCCACGTCCCCAGCCCTATTTTGTGTTTTATGTAGAGACAGGGAGGTTCTCACTGAGTTGCTTAGCCTCTTTGCCTTTGCCCATACTGGCTTTTAACTCATGATCCTTCTGCCTCAGCCTCCCAAGCCTCTGGGATTATAGGCATGCACCACTGAGCCTGGCCTGATCTTTTGTTCTAAAGATTCTTCAGGCAAGTACTGTACAGGAAAACAAAGAGGAGGATACTGCAGAGTACTTAGGTTTTCATTCCAAGAATCTAGTAGGCAGTAATGAGAGGCTGAACCCTAACAAAAGTGCTAAGGCCAAGAGACAAACTTAAGACATTTAGTGGATAGGACTGAGTTTGAGATGAAGGAACACGATTCTTTGCTATGAATGACTTACAGAGTGGCTGGAAGTTTTGATGCAAGATCAAGGATGTAGGAAGATAAGCAATGTTTGGAGACAAATGACAAATTTCTTATGGTCAGAGGGCCTGGGATACCTCAGTGGAAATGTGCGTAAGAAGCCCATTATGCGCATATCTAGGCCTCAGAACAGCAGAGTCACAGTATTATTATAGGCAAAAGAAACAAGGGAACAGATCAGACCTGAGAAAATATAATATTAAACATTAGGAACTTCTAATACAAGGTTTCAGGACAGACCAAAGCAGCCCCAAAAGTCAGTATGCAATGTTGACAAGAAATCAATGGAGTTCAACTCTAAATAACCAAACTGAATACTTAATATGATAATCAAAATATGGTTATTGCACAATTGAAAAACAAAGGGGAGACACCACCGCTATCATGTGAAATAAAGAATAATACATGAAAAGGCCAAAGGGGAGGTGAGGGAAGTGGGAGATCACTCTCACGGTTGGAGACTGATGTAGACAATCTGCAGCAGAATGTAAACAATGGATGCAAAAGGTACAAAACTGAACAGGATGATTTTCTGCCTAGGACCACAGTGTAAGTAGTTGGGGACAGAGACATAAAACGTTTTAATATAAAAGGTATGATTTAAACACTGTGGAGAGACCAATTGCATTTAGGTAATGTGAAGTTTAAGAAGAATTTTTTTTTTTAAAGCAGGGATCTCCTACATGAAAAGGTTTAAGGGAGGAAGCTAAAGGAAGGCTAGGAGGAAGGGCAGAGTGAACAAAGCAGTCTGTTCCTCCATGTCTTCTCAGCCAACCACCTTGGCTTCCATTCTACTGCAGCTACCACCTCCGGAAGATAGTTTCATCACCAAGAACTTCATTATTGCCCAATTCTAATTTCAGGTAGTTCGCTTATCCTTTCTCCTTCCAGTTCATTCCCTCTGGGACCCCCTTCCCCAATCTTCAATCTCATCAGACTCACGACCCCAGTAACCTTGTGTTTCTCCTTACCTGCCTTCAGTTCCATGGCCTTCCCTCACCACAGCTGCCTGGAGGAACTCCAACATTGGTTTTAAATGCAATTCTTCTACGTAATCTATACCCAAACGTGGCTGACTGGTCTCATTTAAAATTTTTATGACTACAACCTCAAGTGTGCCCGTAACTCTGGCAAGCAATCTCAACATTTTTCTGGTCAATTTACATATTCATGTCCTATTTCACATTTGTGTTTCTCCTTCCTTTGCGGTCTATTCCTAGCTAGTTTGTCTCAAAAAGATAAAAATTTACGTAACTGCAACTCACACAAAGCATGCAATTTAATGCTTTTCAGTATATTCACAGAATCAGGCAACCATCAAAATCAATGTAAGAACATTTTCATTAACCCCAAAGAAACAGCAGCCATCACCCCCCTTTCCAAGCCCATCCCAGACCAGGCAACCACATAATCTATTTTGTCTCTGGACTTGCCTAGTCTCAACATTTCATACCAATGATTATGATGTGGTCCTTTATGACTGGCTTCTTTCATCACCTGGCACCTTTTCAAGGTTCATCCATGTTCTGTAGCATCCTATGAGTGTACTGCATTTCTTTTTATTACCAAATAATATTCCATTATATGGACATACCATCTTTAATTTTATCCTAGTTTACCTTAAAAAACAACAACAAAAAAGCCTTCGGCAAACGACTTTCATCTACCTACCAGCAAAGTCTTATTCCTTTGGTCTATGGCCATGTACATTTCAAAGACAAAGCCTTTTGTTCCTACCCTGGATCCACCTCCTCTCACCTATCAACCTAGCATTTGTCTCTTCTCTGATGCCAAAATTCTCCCCTCTATTGGATGTCCCAATAATTAGCATGTTATAGTTGTATCCACTTTTAGGAAAATGGAGTTAACTTCCTCATCCTGAATATTTTCAGCTTCCACCCCATTTTATTGCTCCCCTATATGGCAAATCTCAGGGAATGTTCAAAATCACAATTGTACCCTTGTCTTCATCTCCCATTTTCTCCTGACTCAGCTGTAATTGGGTTTTTGAACCCATCATTCTAAGAAAATCTCTTTCTCCACGTCACCAGGAGCCTTCACTTTGTTAAAACCAGCTGGCAAAGCTCAGCACTTTCTTGATTCATCAATGCTACCTGGCAGTTCATCTCCCCCTCTTTCCTAGGAAGGCTTTCCCTGGGGTCTCCCAAAATGTTTCCTTCGACTTATGCATCCTTGCCTACTGGCTTCAGTTTTCCCAACCATAAAATGGGGTTCACCTCATAGGATTCTAAGGCTTAAATGATGACCATATACAAACTGCCTGCAGAAGTTCCTGGCAGGTGAAACTATGTATGTTTTAGCTAAGTATCATGTTCTCAAAGGCTGAATGTTGAAGGATCCTTTGATTTTGTCCTCTTGTCATGTTTCTAATTCTTAGTTTCTCCCTAGATAACCTTACAGACTCTATGGCTTTAAGTATGATCTTCCTCTGCTGATAACACCAGGATTTACATCTATAGATTTTAGTTGGTTTACTGGACATTTGCACTTGAGTATCAACATTCAAATTTAATACCCCCTCCCAACTCCTATAGATCTGTGCATCTCAGGAATGGCAGTTACACTTTGCAAACCCTTGTCACCTCACTGCACCAGAATCCAAACACACCATTCATTCCACTTTTACCAACTTCCAGTTTGTTCTCTATAGCTGCAGTAATCCCTTAGAAAATGTGAATTGATACCACAACATGTTTCAAACCCTGTATCACTTCTCACTGCACTTGTCTGCACTCAACTCTTGCAGCTTACCCTGCTCCAGATGTACCAACCCCTATGGTCCCTCAAACAAATCAAGTTCCCTCTTAAGATTCCTCTTTATTCTTACCTCTACCTGAAAAGCCTTTCTTCTGTATTTACATAGCTCACTATTCAGGTTTCTGTTTTCTCATCCTATTGAAAATGGCACATCCATGTGATACCCTCAAATCCTCTATCTTCATAGGAATATACTCATGTATAACTATTAGTTTACTTGTTATCCAAGTTCCCAACAGAATATAAACTCCAAGAAGGTAGGCTTCATTTTGTTCATTATAGTATTGTTAGTACCTGGGAGGGTGCCTGGCACACAATAGGCCCCAAGTAGGTAGACTGATGCATGAATTAATGTTGGTTGCAAAGGTGACGCCCAATGTCACCAAAGAGAAGGTAGATAACAACAGGCAACAGGCCCAGGACTCTGATCCCTGGGAGGTGAGAATTTTTTCTGCATAAACTCAGGAAAACCTGGACTTTGAAAAAAGGATGTGTTTTTCTATGAATTTCCTTTTCTGTTCCTAGCTGTTCTACCTTTTAAAATTTGATCCCAACAGAATGACAGTCGTGGTAGCATTTTGCATGAGGTTAAAATGGAATTTCACATGCATGAGGAGAAAATGTATCAATCATTCTTATCTCTTCTACCAATACCTCTAGGCAAATATAGAAATAAACATATTTAATCAGCAGAAGTGTTTTCTCCTTTTATGATTTCAGACCTTCATAAAACTGCAATAACAGTACAATTGACACATGTACTTCCTTTGCCTAGATTCACCAATTAATGTACTTAGGCATATTTATTTTGAAGACACCCCCAGTTGATTCTTATAGTAGGCACTGTGTTCTGACAGGTGAGAATGTTAGAATAAGAAGCCAGATTTCAAGAATGAGAAGCATATTTCATTCAGATTTTATCAGATATTAAGATTATACCAAAAAATTTTTTTTCTAAGAATATTAGGAAGATCTTCAAGAGAAACTTGAGTTTTCAATAATATATATTTCAGGTACCCCTCCCTCGTTTACTTTTAGCATAAGGGAAAATTGTTTTGATAACATCTAAGATATGGAAAAGAAACTGAAATGAAATCAGACTGATTATCATCTTTTTAAAACAACTCCATGGATTTTCTGCAAAATAATGTTATAGTAGACTTTGTATGGTCAATTCTCCTACAGATCACTTGTATTTGAGTTTTAGAATTTCAACTTACATATTAATTTGCTAAAAATTTTACAAAAATTGACAAAGCATAACAGCTACAACTCAGGAGTTAAGAATTTCACTATTAGAAGAAAGTAAGTTTGAAATGTACAGTTAACCTATCACTAAATGTGACTGTTGATAGACAATTTTATTTTTAATGTTAGTTGGATAAAATCTTACCTGAAATCTTCACAGCAATGTGTGTCTGCCAAAATCAACCTACAGTCCAAAGTTCCTGCCCTCCCACCTTCCTCAAGATGTCCCTCAGAGAGATTTAAGTTAAAAGATAGTCTTTAGGGTAGTGTTCTACAGCAGCCTAAAAAGTGACAGCCCAGGGTGACATGAAGAGAATGTACTAAGTGCGTGGGAGTTTTTGCACAAGACTACCCGTGTTTTGCTTGAAGTGCTTAGTCTTCTTGGAGAATATAGTGTATTCATAAATTCACATTCCAAATTCAATATCTGTTGTGGAAACATCACTACTTTGAATTATCTACTCTATGCACTGAATAATGTCATCTACTAAGTTGAGGGCATGGTAATGCATATTTAAGAACTATTTCTATTCTGTGACACAAGTGAAATACCAATTCAAACATCTCAAAGCTCTGGAAGAACAGGATAAAGTCATTAGATTTTGGGGGTACCAAATATCTAACATACCCTCTCCCTTATAATTTAATGTAATCAAACCTTATACTAAAGTTCAAAATAATACTAAAATGCAAACACTCTTTAAAATAAGATCGTATTGTTTTAAAAATTCTTAGTTTCTCCAGGTTTTCTTTCAGTGTTAATGACTAATACATTACTAATAGATTGGTGCTCTAATGTTCCAATTTAAATGTTGTTAAAAAATAACAGCTGTAAAAAAAATTAAAATCTTTAGATTTTTTCTAGACAAAGAAATCTAAAACTAAGTGAAACCACCATTAATTAAATACCTATTTTAAAGCAATTACTAAATGGCTGGTAAAATTGTCTTCTAGGCAGTTTTAGGGATCACAATTATTGCACAAAAGCAAACACAACTGTTTAATAGTTCACAAATCAATTCTGTCCCCATATTTCTCAAGGTGTCCAAGTTTAAAAGGATCAAGTCAAATGCCTACTGAGGCTACAAAGGGAATGAGTGTATCACTACACTTGTCTAGCAATTCAGCCTAATAGGCCACCAACAGTTTGTGACTCTTTAAAACCTCTGGCTACAAAATTTATAAGTAATAAAGGGATTTTATAAATACCCAATTTTTTCTTTACCATCATTTGCAGTAGTGCAACAAAAATAGGGAGAAGCTCTCTTCATATTAATGATTATTGAATACATGTATTTGACAAGAGGCTTTAACTTTCCACAAAGGAATGAATTCAACCGAGATTAGTTTTTGCTTGAAAACATTCTGGATAGCCTGGTAAAACGGTAGAGATAGGTAACACAAACAAACATTTTTTTTGTGTATTTTTTTTATTGTTTGGAACACCAAAGTAACCCAAACTTCACATTTACAATGAACTTTTTAATGAAAATATGCTGTACATCATATTAGAGATACATTATTATACAAAGGTTTTTGAGAAAAGTAAACACAGATACAGTCAAGAGAATGAACTGAATTGCCGTGATCTTTAATACTCCTCCTTTCCTAGATGACCAACAACTGCAGAATGTTATCTTTAGCTTTTATGAAACCAGCACTGTGCTAGCTACTTTGGCTTGTGAGCTACTAAGTACAGATTTGTTTAAAATCAAGTAATACTTATTGTTTATCTAGTTGTTTTCTATTTCCAGGTAATTAGTATGACTACTAAAAGAATCAAATTTCTACATGATGGGAATTTAATTCTCTTCATATACAGCAGTGGGGGTCAAGGGAGAGGGGGACTACCTCAGCACAGTTCCAGAAACAGGCAGTCACTCCAAACTAATGCCCACACTGAAGTCTGATGATACAGAAAATTCTTAAACCAAATCATCCTTCAGGCATCCTAATGCCTCTTCCCATTATAATAAGGCCTCAATACAGACTCTTTGGCGATATGTTGAGTATTTGTTTGGCTCCTGATACTTTAAAAATATTGGCACATTTCAGGAATTATTATCTAAGAACTCAGTTAAGTCTCAATGATACATTTATCTTCCATTATAAGAAAACTATTGGATACCATTAATGGAACAAATTTAGATAGCAGTCATGCTATTAAAATGAAACACCACTATGATTTAACACACATTTTCTCAGTAAGCCAAATGAAGGAATTCTTAATATGTGTGAACTTAAGATGTAGTCTAATCTACCTTGAAAATATCTGAGGCAACTATGTCAAGATATACTTCCTCCTAATAAGTTTGCTTCCTGTCTACCAATAAAGAGAAGAATTTAAAAAGAATTACAACCAAAGTAATTTTAGAATTTCAAAGTATAAATATTCTCTAGGTGTTCTAAACATCATTTCTTACCTGCAATAACACCCACTGTTCACTAAACGCCTACCTGTGGTGGCTATTTCCCCCCCATGGAAAGGTCATGATACCTTGGTGTGTCAATGTCACTTTTAATCCTCAGTTTAATGAAAAGTTCAGTATCAACTTCTAGGCTTACAAGTTTTCTGGTCAGCATAGCATTTCCTTTTATGAACTTAAAAGAAAACATTAGAGCACCAAGAGGAAACCAGAAGCATCTCAGCTCCAGTACTCCACACCTGGAGTGCACCAGCAATATCACAACTGAGATCACCGATCCTTTAGGACTGTAATCCTTTAGTACTGCAATGTGATTACTGCATTCCTTCATCAGAATGATGGGACTGTGGTTGGTCTGTTTTAACCAGTCCTTCTTTATTTGCAAACATTTAAAAAAATCTCATTTTGAAAAAGCAGTTTTGAACCTGTCAAGTACACACCATGAGCAAAGCTCACCCTCCCAAGTTAAAAAAAAAAAGTATGGACAAGAATTTATCATTAAAGTTAAATGGAGTAGACACATTCAAAAAATACTGTGGGAATATAACCCCTTTATGAATCTTAAGACAGATGACTATGAGATGGCAACCGGTGGGCAAGAGAACAATAGGTTGCAATGAGAAAATAGTATTACGTCAGAAGCCTCGGAATGAGTATAAATGATAGCTGTTCAGCAGAGAAATCCATGTCCCTTCTCCAAAGAGCCTGCCTTATCATGATTTAAAAATTATGTCAAGTGCATTTTTCTTGTTTTGTTAAATAAACTTTAACAGTTTAAAAAATCTTACTTTTCTTTTAAAGGTTCAAAAATTTATGCAACATTCAAGATTTCTGATTGAAAACACACTGAAGGCTTTTCTTCCTCATAACTGAAACTAAACTGCACTTTAGTTAAAGCACTCAGTTTAATAAAACTTTTCATTTTTACTTTATGTCAAATTGTAAACCTTTGAGGATTTGAAGCAGCTTTCAATTTTAAGTTACAGACAAAAGTAATCAGCAGAGGTTACAGCCCCGCAGTGAAAACCACCCACCAACCCATCCCTTTGTTCATGCAATGAATGTCCCTTTCTCATGGACATTTTATTCAGTGGGGGGAAGGTCTGATAAGCCAGATATGTCAGTTAATAAGAAATGTGAAGAAAGATTTGAAGTTTAAGTTTACTAAGCTTTTTTTCTGTGTTATATTCTGTTTCACATGTTGGATGCAAAGGCTGAACTGTCCAGCAGCGATAATAAATAAAGGGCCAGGCTAGGTGTGGTGGTGCACACCTGTAATCCCAGTGGATTGGGAGGCTGAGGCAGGATCATGAGTTCAAAGCCAGCCTTACCCACTCAGCAAGGGCCTAAGCAATTCAGTGAGACTCTGTCTCTAAATAGAATACAAAAAGGGATGGGGATGGGGCTCAGTGGTTAAGTACCCCTGGGTTCAATCCCCAGCACAAAAATAAATAATTAAATAAATAAATAGTCAAGTTTTCAAGATCTAATGTTAAATCAGAGGCAAGTACTTACTCTTCAAGGTTGTTTGAAAGCAGTAGTTATTAAACTCTTGGAGATCATGAAATCTTTCCACTCCCTCAATGAATTTACTAAGCCCAGAGAAAAACACAAATGCACATAATTTTGTAAACAGTCCCAAGTGACCAACTATTCACAGACCATAGACAAGATTTCATTTCAAAATGAATTCATAACTGAGGGTGTATGTGGGTGGAGAAAATGTGGAGGGAAGGAGTTGATCAAAAAATTCTATGGTGCAACCATCTTATAAATATAAAAAGAAAAAAAAGCATAACAAGATATAATGATGTTAAGGTTCCTTGGTTCCTAGTCTGATGTTGCTTCTACTATGACTTCCATTATAATGTAGACCTCATAAGCAACTTGCTCATTAAACAAATAATTTTCTACCATTACGATAAGTATTGCTAAATTACTTGTGATAAATTTTAGTCCCAAATCTTCTTTTAGTATTGCCCAATCTGTATCCTAAGGGAAATAAGAAATCAAGTTGACTCTGGGCCTGAGCTCAGTCTTGAAGAGGCCAGAATATATAAAATGCCATTTAAAAGTAAACGGGCTTCTATTATAAATGTGAGGTGTGTGTGTACATATATATATAATCAAAATTTCCAAAAGCAAATGTGTATACACACACACCTCTACAAATACAATGGGCTCACAGTTCTAGAATATTGTAACATTCAGGAAGGAATCATTAGGAGAATAAAATTTTAATTAGATTTGGTGATAACCACTTCAAACATAAAAATATATTAATTTAAAGAATGGTCTACTATAATTAACTATGTGACATATTTTTATAACTTAAGCCAACCAGGGTAAGCTCTCCTAAAGATGTAAACAAATTAAGCCATACCTTTCTTAATTGCAGTAGTGAGGTTGTAGATAAAGAATATAAACTCCATCAGGAGAAAACTGAGGAGTCAGAGGAAAGTGGTTCCTCAGGTGGTGAAACTATTACTCAGAAATCAGTCATTTTATTGCAATGTATCAAAGATGATTTCTTTGCCATCCTACAAAAAATGCTACCAAAGTTCAGAGGTTTCAGATGGATAAAAATTGATCCAAAGAAAAACCTAGATCAAAGAAATATTTTTTCTAAAGCTGGAAGAATCAGGTGGTATGTTAATCATGAATTCTGTAACAATTTCTTTACATAGAGATTACTCATTTTTAATACCAAACTAAGATGTGGAAATCCCAACTTTTATTCAAGACAGACAAACATGATGCCACCTTTGAGGTTATCTTGGTAAAGACCAAGTACACACATTTGATTTAAGATTTTCCTCAAGGAAAACTAGCCTCAGAGATCACTTCATCAAAATTCACATTATTTTTAAGACACCTAATTTGGGTAGGGGAACTAATGATAAAAAAATTAACTTACCAAGAAGTGAAACAGGCTGGGTTACAGGAGGGGTAGGCAGATTCGTGGGTGCAGCAGGTGGCACGGCAGAGCCATACATTTTCACACTGTCACCAGACTCGGCATTTCCTCTAGCCCCAGACACCACTGTTGGAATGGGATTTCCAATAGATAAGTCTTTTGTAGTGTCTTCATTTATACCAGCGATAGTAGCTAAGGAATATAATTACATCAACATGTGAAGCTGAATAATTAATTATCTTCCTGCTCAACATTCTTCTGCCATACTATAGATCCTATTACTGGTTCATTCTCCCGCCTATCCCCAACTCCAAGAGGTCAAGTGAACACAAAGGAAAAACATGCTTACAGTTTGGGATGCTTATTGGTGGAGTGTGAGGAGGAGGAATGGATACTGGTGGAGTTATAGGAGGTGGGGGTCCAGGAGGAAGAAAACCTAAAGTAAGAAAAATCATGTCAACTTCTCTATCACTTCATTTCAGGTTCTAAAAGAGTGTCTTCTCAAACAATTTAGTGTACCTGGTGGTAAATGCATTGGATTGAATCCTGGGCGCAAAAATGGTGGTGGGGGAGGAGGTGGAGGAACACCAGGACCAAAACCTGGAGGGGGAATTCCCAAAGGAGGTGTAAAAGTGGGCGGTTGGAGAGCACCAACTACAGGAGGACCCGGCTGATGTGGTGGGACCTAGGAAGAAAGAAAAATAAAAATGAAATTATGTACCTAGCTGCCCTCTTATAGTATATTTAGATGAAACAAATATTTTATTGCTGGAAAACTAAAGGTTTCTAAATTTGTACTTATTATACGAATAAATTAGGTATATGATGGTATATAACTTGTGATACAATTATATAAATATGTCATAAAAGTAAATCAAAGGAGCCGGGCGCGGTGGCTCAAGCCTGTAATCCCAGCACTTAGGGAGGCTGAGACAGGAGAATCGTGAGTTCAAAGCCAGCCTCAGCAACGGCGAGGTGCTAAGCAACTCAGTGAGACCCTGTCTCTACATAAAACACAAAATGGGGCTGGGGATGTGGCTCAGTGGTTGAGTGCCCCTGAGTTCAATCTCCGGTACCCCAAAAAAAAAAAAAAAAAAAGTAAATCAAAGGACAGAAAATTGAAGTTTTGCTCTCTCCTTCAAGAATGCAAATTCACACTATATTTCACCAGTACCCACTGTTGCTCTGACAACACATGATACCTTTAAAAATGTTTCAAAGTCCAAAGAATTTTGGAAACTATAGCTCCAAGAAGGGATACTTATCAATCACCTAATGGCTAAGAGTACAAACCCTGGAGCTAAATTGCCCCTACCTTCTTCTCAGCTGGCCATGTGTTGGGAGGAGTAAGCTATTTAAACTTTCTAAAATGGAAACGTGCCAACATCACATAATTACAGTACTGAGTAAATACATATTAATCACTGGTGTCTGGCACTTACTAAATAACCAACAAATGCCAGCTACTGTTTAAAAATAAGATAAATTTTAACAATTAGGGTCCTTTAAATGATTGCTGATATATAGTAAATTTTGTTTAAAACGAGCACTAGAAAGATATAGCCAAAAAGTCAACTAAAACTTGCAAGTAGGAGACCACTTAAAAAAATCTTGGTTAGCCGGGCGCAGTGGCACACGCCTGTAATCCCAGCACTTTGGGAGGCTGAGATGGTAGAATCACGATTTCAAAGCCAGCCTCAGCAATGGCGAGGTGCTAATAAGCAACTTAGTGAGACCCTGTCTGTACATAAAACACAAAATAGGGCTGAGGATGTGGCTCTGTGGTAGGGTACTCCTGAATTCAATCCCTGGTACCAAAAAAAGAGAAATCTTGGTTAAGTATATGTCAAAACATGTAATTTTCCCCTTACACTGAGACAAAAATTAAGAGACCAAACAACCTATTTTTGTGACAGCTCAGATTTATCTGATTCAGATTTAATGTGAGAAATGAGAAAGTAAGGTATTGAAAGACAAGAAAAAACTAGTAAGTCACATACAGAACTATGGATCAAGTGTTTATAAATTTCACCCAAATATTTTCTCATTATTATTATTATATGCTAGGAAATATGCTGAGTGCCTTAATATACATTATCATATTTATTTCTCAAAACAACTCTGACACAGGAGGAACACCAGAGCCAAAGCTAGGAAAGGTTAGGTGCCTTGCTTGAAGTCATATTGCTAAGTATAAATAATGGAAGCTGGGAATCAAACCCAATTCTACCAGAATTTGTGTATTCTTTCTACAGGTAAACTGACTACACAGCAAAGATTTTATCTAATAATATTTCTCATTATATTAAATGACATTCAACTTATTAAATAGCTTTCAATTATCTGTTAAAAAAATTCATGAAGGCACCACTAAAACTGAAGATTAAGAGTCTCCCTTTCCCTCAAAGCAGCTGTATTGGGTACACATCCAAATTCCTTCAGAAAATAAAGTTCTGAAGAACAAAGGACCCATAAGAAAAGAGTATGTACCTACAAAACAAATACATTAGAAATATGTGTCTAGAACATTTTAAGACATGAACAATCTAGACAGATGGTAAAGCAATATAAATTAACATTGTGGCTGGGATTATGGCGCAGTGGTAGCGTGCTCGCCTAGCACGCATAAGGCACTGGGTTCGATCCTCAGCACCACATAAAAATAAAATAAAGATATTCTGTCACCTACAACTAAAAAATAAACATTTAAAAAAATATAAATTAACATTTATGAAAAGTATTACAGCATTTATAAATGACATATGCCAAAATATGAAAAATATGCATATTTATGTACTTGTGGTTCTGACTGAATCTAGACATACAACTATAATAAGATACTTAAAAGCTTAAACCATGTCCTAAATATTCTCACCTGTGGAGGTGGCACTGTTATAGGTGCAGGAACAGGAATGGGAGGGACAGGCACAGGTAAAGATTTAGGTATGGGTGATACTGGTTCTGTATGTGAGGTTTCTGCACCTCCATTTTGAGCAACTTCATTTTCAGGCTTCTTGGGAATTCCTTTCCAATCTGTAAGAGTTATAATAATGTAACAATGAGATTATAAAAATTTGAGCCTGATCAGTAAAAAAAAAAAAAAATTCCTATGTGAATTTTAAAAATAGTAATTATTTAAATTAACAAACAATAAAAAACATGGGAAAAAGTGCTTACGATGTGCTAGGCATATCCTAAGCACTTTATATATACTAACATTCTCACAGCTATCTAAAAGTAGATACTATTATATGCCCATTTTATAAATGAGGAAAGCAAAGAAAACTTGCCCAAAGTCACATTCCTAGTAAGTGGCAGGGGATTCAACCCAGACACACCCTGCTCTAGGGTCTATGTTTTTAACCACAAGAGTGTATCAAATAAATTTTCTCTAATATTAAACAATAACTTAGATATGCTCTCATCAATTTCCACATATCTTCTCATCAAGTGAAAACAGGAAAGTATATTTCCATTCTGTCCTCTGAAGCACTGCTCCATCAAAGATTCTCCTGTATTCTCATTCTCTTAAATGAACCTCCTACTCCACTGTGTATGAATTCCAGGATCCCTACCCACTCTCTTTTTAATTTTGGTTCAGAGCCTACACCAGATGCCTGGAAGATAGTAGGCCTGATTGCCTGAGCAGAAACCCAGCTCTATCCTTAAGTGGAGGCACCATGCATTACAGAAGAAGGATGTGAAGTATGGGACTAATAAAATACTTTTTTCACTCACTTCTGGCTCTCAAACATCACTCCTACTTCAAGATTCTTTTAAATGTTCATTCTATTTTACCAAGCCAACTTATAGTCTTTTCCTATTATCCATTAATCTATAGGCCATGCCTATGTATTTTGCTATTTTCCCCCCTCTGCAATCTTACTGTCAATCTGACATCTGTAATGTTAATAGTCACATGGAACTGCACATCCTGGTCTTACACATTTTCTTTTGATTGGTTCTCTAAACATTTAAAAATTTCCAAAGACATTACTATGAAGCACTGCATTTAAGTAGAGTACAAGTTGAGTATCCCTTACTCCAAATGCCTGGGACCAGAAGTCTTTCAGATTTTGGAATATTTGCACAAATTTTACAGATAGGAGCATCCCTAATTCAAAAAACTTAAATGTGTAATCCTCCAAAATCCAAAACTTTTTGAGCCTCATGTTGATGCTAACAAGTTTCAGACCTTTGGGGTTTGGCATTAGAGGTGTTCAACCTGTACCAATGATGCTCAACTGAAGACATATTGGATCTATTTAATTTTCAGTGAAAAATTCTACGTAATTCTATAATAACAAATCCCACAACCAGTAGTAATTACTTCACTTGTGTTTATCTCTCTTTCGCTAGATATGTTACACAAAGGCAAAGACCATGTTTGTCTTAGTCACTAACTGTATCTTCAGTTTACAATGGACAGACTGGCACCAAGATTTTTTTTTAATCCCTTAATTTTTTCTTAAAAACCAGATATTTTATTAAACACATTTCCAAGCAAATAAAGAACTGTAAGAGAAATTTCTGCTTTACCTGGGTTAAGTGTATCACTGTCCAACATTCCTCCTTCACAAAAACTCTCCAATTCCTCAGGCTTGACTTTGTCCCATGGAATATAAGTTACGCCAAGTTCTACATCCCAATACTGTTTATAATCTGCTTTTATTCCTTTGTTTAAGGCCCAGGCGATCTATTTCAGAATTAGTGAAAATATGAAGGGAAAAGGAGACTGTAAATCTTAAGAGTTCACTACTCCCCATCATGCTACTCATTCAGACTTGGGAAGTAAAGGAGCATTGGCACCAGTTATTTCTGGATCTCAAAGTCTGACTCTCCACATGAACTGGCTATATCTTCATTTTGTCCTCAGCTGACAATTTCAATGGCAACTGCTCCTTATCAACCCTCACCCCGACCACAACTACCCATCCCAGCCATCATAAAGCTTAGAGAAAGAATAAGTCCATCAGAGTTGAGACTGAAGTAACCTGTATAGCCTGGCATGCTGAGTGTCACTTTTGAAAGTCTAAGGATACCTGGCAATTAACGTTAGACAAAAAAAAAACCCCAAAACAAAAAGACAACAAAAAAACCTTTTTGTGATAAAACTAATACAGGACTTTAGGAACCATGGCATATGTCTGTAATTCCAGCTACTCAGGAGGCTGAGGAAGGAGGACCTTAAGTTCCAGGACAGCCTGGGCAACTTAGCAAGATCCTGTCTCAAAAAATATAAAGGGGTGCAAATGCAGGTCAGTAGTAGAGCACCCTGAGTTCAATCCCCATTATAGCAAAACAAAACGAAATAAAACAAAGAGGATATTAGGCATTGAGGAAACAATGCCTTTGACTTCCCAGGGGATGAATGGCTATGCACCTGCATCATTTGCAATTATTTTCCACAGTTCATTTTGAGATGGCACAATTTTTGAGATATATTACTAAAAAACATTTTATTTAAGGCACTGATTAATTACATTTGATGACACTATCTTAAACAAGGGGAAGGACTAGAGGTGTAGTTCTGTGAGGTCCTGGGTCCTATTCCCAGCACTTGCCTTCAAATCCTATTATGCACTGAACATTCTAAATTTTGTTTTAATTAAACACTATAGGTTTATTAAGAATTAAAAGAAAGAATATATCTGCAATGCCTCAAGTCATAACTAAGCCCAAATTAGTTTTTACAAAGCCACAAAATAATTCCACATTAAAAAAAGAATTATAAAACTGTACCTTTATGGACTTTTGATTTACTTTATAGTTTCCACGGCTCAGTTTCTGCAGTGCACGATAAGCATCTTGCCTATGAACCATAACAATATAGGCACAGCCCCTGGGAGGAATCATCTGCTCCGTAACATTTTAGTATTAAAAAACAAAAC
Organism: Xerus rutilus; assembly: GCA_028644305.1. Classification (NCBI taxonomy): domain Eukaryota; kingdom Metazoa; phylum Chordata; class Mammalia; order Rodentia; family Sciuridae; genus Xerus; species Xerus rutilus. The sequence goes on from CM053409.1 coordinate 108,915,805, forward strand.
AAAAAAAAAGAGCAACAAGATATAATAACCAGGTTCAACAGCCCTACTCCTCAACCCCCAGCCAGTGCACAATAATCTATGGCTAAAGTCACTTGCTGCAAGTAGACTTTCATAGCAAAAGTTTCAAATTAAACTTCACAGTCCAAGATATATTAAATGCAGAGAATGCTGAACATGGACTCACAACACATAAACTTGTAGCCACTTCTACAAGCCTATGTAAATTGTAACTCAGATCTCAAGTTCTTAATTTCATAAAATATTAATCACATGTTCCATTATCATGAAATAGTTAAATAAATACTTACATTAATTGATTCAATGGGACCAAACTCTTCCAATAGACTGGCAACATCCTGTTGAGTAGTCCTTTTGTCTAGCTGTCCCACCCACAGTGTAGTACTGCAAACTGAAAATAAAATTATGATCATGAAAATATTCACATTTAATAAGTGAACTTCATATTACATTAAAAAAATGTTACATAAAATATAAGGTACATCTATGATACCCAAAGTTTAAAATAGCAAAATCCCACATAAAATTTTAAACATTTAGAAAATCGTGTTAGCACTTCCAGAAAAGGAACCAAGATAGTTAAAGGCATACGTAAGAGTTGAAAAAAGCTGGTCTATTTGTATATAAAGATCTCAATGAAATATGACGTCAAAGAAGCAATAATTTGCCCAGTCACCCTACCAGTAAACAGCACAACCAGGACTTGAGTCTAAGTCTCTTGATTTTACCAACCAACTCAGTGCTTTATTCACTACATGGAGTCATCATTTTCTAACTCTTGAGTGTCTAAGTTTTTCTTTTATGCTGTGTTCTAGGCAATAAGCTTTAGAGTCAGAAATTTTGTATATACCGCAGTCATTATTATAAATTAAAATCTTAACAGTTACTGATTTATATCTAGCATACCTTACTAAACATATTCTAACGATATATGATGAGATTCAGATAATAATGCAAGCTACTACATCCTATAAATGGCTAAAATCAAACAAATAAGACACGATAAAGCAATATTTAGAACAAAACAACACAGTGATAATATTTTATTTATGAGTTTGCTCAGGGTTATAAACATTTTAAACCCACCACATAAAAAAAAATTAATGCAGGAAGTTTGAATATGAAGATTTATTTACCACTTGCAGTTTCTGGTTTGATTTGAGGCAGGCCTTTCTGTCTACGTTCCCTCTCTTTTTCTCGATCCCGCCTTTCTTGGGATCGAGATCGAGGAGAATGTCGACGTCTATCCCTGGACCGAGATCGGGAACGTCGATGACGAGACCTTCGAGATCTAGAACCAGATCTAGATCTTCTCCTTTTTGGTGACCTAATATTTTCATTAGGAGGGAGAATGGATAGTGCATGGAGAAAAAATAGAAAATATATGCTCATATTAAGTTGGAGAGGAAAAAACCTAAGTAATTTAATGTTTGGTATTTAAGATTAGTCAGGAACTCATTTAAAGATCTTTAGTATGCCTGAGGTCTGACAGCATGCATATAATTTAAATAAAGTTATCAGCCTATAAGGGTATCTATCTTCAGTTCCTCTGAAACTATACTAAATTATATAGGTATAATGTAAGAAGTTAATTTTCATGATTAAGGCACTGCTACTATTACTAAGCAAAGTCTTCTTTTTTGCAGCAATTAAAAACTTAATTTGAGATGGCTTTGCTATGATCTTTTCACTTTTGTTGGTGGATAAAAGTTGTAAAAGAACTTTGAATATACAGTTCTTCTAATACCATGTTTTTCTATACACACAGGCATCAGGTCAATTGAAGGAAACAAACATGGGTAAGATGACAGACATTAGGTTTTTCTTTTTAAGATCAGTATTTCTCTTCCTCCTTTACACCATGTACAAATATATCGAGTGTTATTCATTAAAATAATCCAATCTGATTTTCATCTATATGTCTTCAAAGACATATAGGATTGGAAAGACATTTCTCTAAATTACCTGGATGCTGACCTAGATCTTGATTTTCTGCTATCAGACATATGCCGCTTAACCTCTGGAATACAAGGCTGTTCCACTTCCATTTCCTTAAAAACAAAACCATCATAAAGTAAGAAATTGGGCAATTTCTAGAGGCCAAATGTAATAAATACTAAATTAAAAACCTCTTGCCTTGAAGAGATTATCTCTTGATCTTTTGGTTACCTGGGACCAAATTACTAATTTAATAACAACTCATCATCACTTAAAAAAAATACAAAAATTTCATATAGTTTGTGAGATTAGAGACAATTCTTCTCTATTTTTGGCTGTTATATACCACTTTAACACAGTAAACTAGGCATTGATTACGTCTTTACACTATCTCAAACCTCACAGACCTCTGTGGAAACTGGTAGTATTATGTCCACTTTCCAGGTGAAAAACTTGGAGCATGTATAGAGAGGGTTTAATATATGTCCATAGGGGTTTTTTTTCCCCTCTCCTTCCTCATATTAAAAAACAAAGATAGCAAACAAAAAAGCAGAAATGTCCATTAAAAAATCCAGGCAACCAAAATGACAATTAGCAACCTAATAAAATTTTACCTGCTGATGTGGCTTCTGTGTAAGTGGTTCATTTTGTGCCTGAAAAGGCGGCTGGAAAGTCTGCTGTACTGGTGGAGTTGGAGGAATCACAGGCTGAGCCATGGGAGGAAATGGAGGTGTAGGAAGAAGCCCATATCCTGGCATTTGTCCATTTGGAGGAAGTGGAACCTTCAGTTTTTAATGAGATTAGATTTTAAGTAACAGCTACCAAAAACAATTTGGAAATTACTTAGTTACTTTACATAAAAGTAAAATACTTTCTACAAAAATTGATCAAGGAAAAGCTACAATGACATTCAACAATGTTTAACAATTTCAATAGTATAATCTTTCCCTGAAGTATTGTTATATACTCAAGTACTAGGTTAAAAATCCTACAAATCATTTTGAAATTATTTATATACTGGTTTGATTTTATACATTTTAAGACATAGATTTATTTACATAATGAAGCACCATGACAGGCTAAACTTAAAAGTCAAAGCACACTACTGTGAATGGTCTTTTATCTTTCATGACAATTAAGCCTTTTGAGAGAAGAATGATTTCAGGGTTTACTTTATTTATTTTTTAAAAGTTTACTAAGGGAAGAATTTCAACATACTCAACTTAGAGTTTAAAATAAAACATAATGATTTAAAAGATTTTTCATTTTATTCATAACAATGTTAACAAACCACAACTTAACATTATTTTTGCATGTACAATTCAAGCACTAACACAACAAATACAATATACTAATAATGTCACAAAGTCTTTCCAAATTATTAAAGTCTCATGAATTGCTGCAAATGTGTTCATGAATTTTATTCATATTTTAAATAGGTTTTTAAAATACTTCCCAAATATCAACCAAAAAATCATTAAAATCACCTATCAACTTCATATTATAACATATAAAAAAGGAACTGAGGGGCTGGGGTTATGGTGCAGTGGTAGCGTGCTCACCTAGCACGCAGGAGGCACTGGGTTCAATCCTCAGCACCACATAAAAATAAAGATATTCTGTCCACCTACAGCTTAAAAAAAAAAAAAAGGAACTGAAAGAAATGCATTTTAAGATAATGAATATAGGGTAAAGAGATGTCTTAAAGTCTTTTCTAAAAAGGCTACATGAAGTACTATTTCTCAGGGTCGGCTGGTAGTATAAGACAATCCAACAAGAGATCAATGTAGAATTGAAAAGAAAAAAACAAAAACCAAGATTCTTTAGAATGACTATAGTACTGGAGGGCCATGTTCTGTATTTTTCTTTTTGTACTGGGGAATGAACCAGGGGCATTCAACCACTGAGCCACATCCCCAGCCCTTTTTTGTATTTTATTTAGAGACAGGGTCTCACTGATTTGCTTACGGCCTCACTAAATTGCTGAGGCTGGCTTTGAACTTGTGATCCTCCTGCCTCAGCCTCCCAAGCCAGTGGGATTATGGCGTGTGCCACTGCACCCAGCCATGCTCTGTATTTTTAACATGCCCTCTCCCTGCTCCAATAATTCAGATGCATAGCCAAGTTTAAGAAACTGAATTACAGGATTTACTGAATCAAATTCAATGAATGAATCTCTAACTTCCTGTAAATCTCCAGTATGCTATATATACTCCTTTAATTTCACATTTCAAACTATATTCCTGAACACTGAGAGTTGAAGCCTCTAAAGTATCTAACTGCACAACATGCAGAAAAAAGAGCTGTGAACTAAATGAGTTTCTTTAAATAGAATTGTAATGTCTCTCTAAACTATTTTAAATAAAATATCTATTATTACAACATGAGCATGTTATGTGCTTAGCAACCTTGTTTTAATTAAAATAAAAAGCCACTTAAAACAGTTTTATACTCAACAGCTGTTAATTGGAGCTGAAGTATTACTTAATCACACAAATTAACAGTGGTCTGTGAAATGCAAACTACATTCTCTAAGGAACAGATCCTGAGTTATTAAAACTCAGTTCCAAGAAAAATGCCCACACCTGATGGTGTACTGGATCTTGTTGCATTCCCATCATTCGAGGTGGAAACTGATCCATGTTTGGATGCTGTGTGTAAGCTGGCTGCTGCATGCCATCTCCAGGAAATCCACTAAAAAAAAAAAAAAAAAAAAAAAAGGTGAGGAATCTTTTAACTTATTTAGAAGCACTTAAGATTCTCAGACACATTTATAGAAAAATAATGAATGCTGTTCAGAAGTCATTAGTATTATATTCTCAGTACTCTTTCCAACATAAAAGTCATTTTTTAATTCTAAATCTAACAGGATACCCTTTGTTCAGAAGAAAATCCACAATGTGCCAATTTTACAAAACAATTACTCTACTGGAATTTGGTTTTTTTTTTTTTGGACTAAATGTTACTCAGATCATACTTTACAACTATTACCAACTTAGTAACTCACAATGCTGTCTGTGGAGGAGGTGGTGAGGTGGCAGTAGGTGCAGCAGCAGTGGGGGCAGCGGCAGCAGGTGTGGCCACTGAAGATGCAGGAGGTGCAGCAGCAGCAGGTGCTGCAGTAGTGACGGCAGCAACATCTTCTTTCTTTGATTCTTCCACAGCTTCTGGCTCATCATCATAATCAAATCTATCAAGCAGCTTCTGGAATAGGTATGCCAATACTCCATTTTAAAATTTAGACTAGAATTCACTAAACAAAAAAACTTTATAAAAGCAACAGATGTTTATCATCATCATCAACCCCACCGCACTGCTATATACAATCTAATTTTGCCACATGTCCCAGAGGATCTTGGTTGAAAGACAATTTTTACACAAATACCATTTTGGAAAAGACAATTTTTTAAAATTCTGCTTTCCTTCTCTAATTGTAAGTACAGTATTTTCTTTCTGACCATTTTCTACCTGCTTATTTCATAACTAACTTTGCAGTGTAATTTTTCTAAAACATTCATTTACTTAAGACTAAAAACTTCTGGAACTTTGTGTATATGAAAATGTCAAATGTTAATATATATGATAACTCTTACCCAATCACTATGAATATACACAGTAAAGTATCCCTACATTGCTTGTTCAAGAATATACTAATAGGAAAAAGAAAAAGGCATAGAATAGAGGCACAGAATTGTCTCACTACCTATTCACTGGCTTCTTTTTCAAACTTCACAGCTTATCAGAAATTGTCATTAAAAATAATCAAAACAAGTGGGCGCAGTGGTGCACACCTGTAATTCCAGTGGCTTGGAACGCTGGGGTAGGAGGATCTTGAGTTCATAGCCAGCCTCAGCAACTTAGTGAGGCCCTAAGCAACTCGCTAAGACCCTGTCTCTAAATAAAATACAAAAAAGGGCTGGGGATGTGGCTCAGTGGTTAAGTGCCCCTGAGTTCAATCCCTAGTACCAAAGCAAAAAGGAAAAAAATCAGAATAGTAAGCGATATCACATGATTAGAAAAACACTAATTTTAAAATAAGACCAAGAAAGGTAATGTACTGAACACCTACTAATGTTTTTGTGAATTACAGAGTATTTTATCAGTAAGTGAGGTGCTAAGCGACTCTGTGGGACCCCTGTCTCTAAATAAAATACAAAATAGGGCTAGGGGTGGTTGAGCGCCCGAGTTCAATTCCCAGTACCCTCACTTCCCCGCAAAAAGCCTGCAATGAAGACCTAGTTTGTTCTTTTTATAGATAAGAAAACTAAACTACAGGTGATGAAGAAATGTAACCAAGATTATTAAGTCAATGAATGGTAGAATCAGGATGTAGACACTGGGCCTTTTTACTTCAAAGCCCCCAGTCTTTGGCTTATAACAGGCAAATTTTTCTTTCAAGATGTGTCCATTCTGCTCATGAATTTCAACCTCAAAACTCCTGAACTTATGTTATGTGATAGATAGTTCTCTGCCTAAAGACTATGGTTCTACTTCATTGAACAACAGATTTCTAAATTAGGACAGGAAGGCCCCTCTTTCAACAATATAGTATGGAGGACTAAACCAAGTATAAAGTGTTTGGGCAGAACTAATTTGTGTTTGTTTGATTCTGGATTGGATGATCAAAAGTTCTTATAAATCAACACTTCATATTTTCTAAACATGAACGGTAAGCCCAGGCACCTTGCTGTCTTACAGGTATTAGCTTATCTAACCCTTGTGGCAGCAACAAAATATAGTTACTGCCATCAATATTTTACAGTACTGAATACTGAACATTTAACTAACTCCACATCAGGATAGTGATAAGAGCCAAAATTAAAACTCTGATTTTAAGATTCTTAACAAAAACAAAACCTATGATCTTTTTATCACAGATCAATATATTCTTTAGAGTTTTTAGATCTATACATATTGCTCTGGAAAAAGACTTGTGCAATTAAAAACTAACGTCTACCCCAAAGTAAGTTTTTGGTGGTTTTGAAGAACTGAAGCTCTACAAAATGCTGAAATTGACAAATTCTCAGTGACTAGCTTAAACAGACCTTCTTATGAAAAACTCAGAATTCCTTTTTTAGAAATCTGATGTAACTAACAAACACTAGCCAACTCACATAAGGTAAAAAACACTGGAGGAATTATAATTCAAATTAACAAGATAAGGACACCCACTACAGGGCCCTTTACTATATTGTTCTGGAAGGCCTAGTCATTAGTAGAAAAAGAAGAAACAGGCATAGATATTGAAGAGAAAAAGTCAAATTTAGTAGCTACTTAGAAAATCCAAGAGAACCAACTAGAAAACTAAAGCATTTAATAAATACTGTGACCATTTGTAAGACAAAATAAAAATCAACAGTTTTTATCTATTGTGTGAAGAAAATATAAAACATTAAAAATGATCAAGTACCCAAGAATAAATGAAAGAAAAAAATGTACAAGACCTATCAAAGAAAATTATTGAAAATGTTGTAGTAAACGGAGATTTTGCAGAAGCAGCTCTCAGTACTTCCCAAATTAACCTGAAGTTTTAAAGGAATGCTAAAAATTTCACCTGGAAAGTACATCAACTTAGCTAGGTTATGTGGTGACTAGTTTTTAGATCAAACTCAAATCTGTATGAAGGTATTTTTTAGAGATCACCACTAAAATCAGTACTTAGCAGACTACCCTTCCTAAGGAGCGGGCCTTAACCAAACTGGTAAAAGACTTGAGAACAAAAACTGAGGTTTCCTGAAGAAGGAATTCTCTTCAAGACTGCAACAAAGAAACCCTGAGTTTCTAGTCTGCTGGCCTGCAGAATTTAGACTCGGGCTTGCAATGTTAACTCTTACTTGAATATCCAGGGTTGACCTGCATGACAATTCCAAATTTCCTGGTCCTAAGTGTGTGAGTCAATTCTTTGAGATAAATCTCTTTCCATCAATTCATGTAACCACTGATTCTCTCTCTCTGGAGAATCCTAATACACATGACCATAAACTGACAAAGTCTAAGAAGTAGGGGGAACACTTGGAAGTAAAAAATGGCATATGTGTTGCAGATGTAGCTCAGTGGTTAACTGTTTGCTTACATGGGCCAGGCTCTGGGGTCAATTCCTAGCTTACATGTTAAGATACAACCAGTATGAAGCAGAAAGAAATGTATTAGTGGGACAGAACACTGTTAAGATAGGCAAAGAAACACGGAAATTTTAGTGCATTAAAAAGTACTGAGGGGGGCTGGGGTTATGGCGCAGTGGTAGCGTGCTCGCCTAGCACGCGGGAGGCACTGGGTTCGATCCTCAGCACCACATAAAAATAAAATAAAGATATTCTGAAAAAAAAAAATTAAAAAAAAAAAAAAAAAAGGTACTGAGGGAGAACTGGCAATTAAAAAATATAAAGATTTAACTAGATTCCAGAGTAAAGAGACAAATATTAAAAAAAAAAAAAAAACCTACTAGAAGAATATATAAATTATTTTTAAATGTAGGTGTGGAGTTTTTTTGAATCAAAATATAGAACAGGAGCTGGGGTTATGGTGCAGTGGTAGCATGCCCGCCTACCACACGTGAGGCACTGGGTTCGATCCTCAGCACCACATAAAAATAAAAAATAAAGATATTCTGCCCACTTACAACTAAGAAATAAACATTTAAAAAAATATATATAGAACAAAAGGATTTATGTTGTGCCTCGTAATGGGTGTCAAAGAGTACAACACAAATCTGTTCAAACTAGTATGGAATTGCTTCCCTTTGTATTTTATAATTTTCAGTATTATTTGTTTTCTCCAATAAGCATGCATTCCTTTTTTACTTAAAAACAAACAAACCCCGCATCCAACCTTTTATTCAGTAGTCATTCATAAATTACTAGGACACAATAAAAATGAGCATTTGCTGCATAGATTTTTAATTTGAACCACTGGCAAGTCATAAATTATCTTATAACTAGAATGTTGGAAATAATCAAATTTTAGAGATGATGAAACCAAAGATATTTAGTTCCAAGATTTTCAAACTTTAGTGTGTTTTGCAATGAAAACTTTTAAAGTAAAATAAAATTTTACATAGCCATATACCCCATTAAAACAGACAAGAATGGAGCTCTGTGGATTAAAACTTCACAGGAATCTCTGATCTGTCCATGTTTAGCATACCCATATCCTTAGTCAAAGCTTCTTAGATGTGCTTAAGGAACCAAAGGTCCAATACAGCAGCTGAAAGACACTAAACCAACCAAAACCCTCACACTGTAGATATGTTAACTAAGGTCTATAAACAACAAACACATTCTATATGTAGAACAATGACTCAGCTGACAGGTCCATGTAATGGAATCCTATATACTAACAGGCATTTATTAAAAAATGTAGATCTAGCTGGGCGTGGTGGCTCAAGCCTGTAATCCCAGCACTTAGGGAGGCTGAGACAGGAGGATCGTGAGTTCAAAGCCAGCCTCAGCAATGGCGAGGTGCTAAGCAACTCAGTGAGACCCTGTCTCTACATAAAACACAAAATAGGGCTGGGGATGTGGCTCAGTGGTCGAGTACCCCTGAGTTCAATCCCCAGTACCAAAAAAAAAAAAAAAAATGTAGATCTAAACCCACTAGCAGGAACAGCAATAATAAAGTGAGACAAGAGTATTAAGATCAAAATAAGCAAATACATTATTATGACCAGTTAATGAAAAGTATATATCCACAGGAAATTCATTCTGAATATACAGCAAAATTTTACAGTAGTAGTTTCTAAGTATGGAGTTTAATGAAGAATTTTGTGTTCAATTTCCTTTATTCCATGCATATTTTTGAAATGAACATATATTACATTTATAACCAGGAAAAAAATCAACATTTTGATGTTGAGTACGTAGAAAATGTCTCAAATCACAAACAACAAAAGAAACAACTCAGCAAATCTATAGAAGGGATAACTCCCACAATCCAAGTTGAGTGATACAGACAGTGAGGTGGGTGCTGTGAGAGAAGCGTACCTTGTCAAATGCAGTTTTTTGTTCAGGTGGGGGGAAAGCAGCTTTTTGTTCAGGTGGTTGTGTAGGAGCTGTCTTTAACTGAGCTGTGATAGCCTGAACCTGAGCCATAACAGCATTGTCAAGAGCGGGAGACTGTGGTTTTGGAGGTTGTTGAAAAGTCTGAAGGATCTGCTGAAGCTTAAAGAATGGGAAAACTGATAAACCACACAACACAGTATAATCAGAGTACAAAAGTTAATTTACTTAAAAAAAAATCCACCTTTTACTAATGGTTAAGTTTGTGAATGAAAATATTATAGTGTGCATTGCTTAAAGTTAAAAATGTATACTGACAATCTCAATGATATAAAATGATGATCTAAGAGAAGAGAAATATACTTAATTGTGAAAAGGTAAAATAAGTTTTCTAAAAATGTGGAAAAATTCTCTCCAATCAATTTTTAAATCAACCAGAAATGCTACTAGAATTGTGAGCATGAACACTGGCCACTCAGGAGTTCTGAAGTTCTCTTCAAAGATGTATTGCCATTCCCTTGCTTTTCACATTTGTATTTTCCTTATTATCCTTGCGTAATTACCGCCCTAATGAGGGCCTTTCTAGTTGAAAAGCATATACATTTCTTCCCTTCAACATGCTTACGAATAAAGAATGGAAAAACAAGAACTGATGACAGTACCTAAACTGCAACAATTCAATCTTTGAACAGGTAGCTTACCTGTTGGCCTTGAGTTGTCTGAAACAGCTGAGCTACAGCAGCAAAAGCATCAGAGCTGGGCAACTGTGGTACTGTAGGTATGGAGTTTGGAGTGGTTTGTGGGGGTTCAGATGAAACTTTGACTGGAGGTGGAGGTGAGCCTTTAAAAAAAAGGGAGGGGGAATTAAAACCTAAGAAAATGTCAAATTTTGTGATGCATGCCTGCAATTCCCAGCAACATAAGAGGGTGAGGCAGGGGATCACCAAGCTTGAGGCTAGCCTCAGCACTTTAGCAAGATCCTGACTCAAAAAACAGCTCGAGAGGCTGAGGCATGAGGATCGCGAGTTCAAAGCCAGTCTCAGCAAAAAATGAACAACTCAACAAGACCCTGTCTTTAAATTTAAAAAAATAAAATAAAATACAAAAACTAGGGCTGGGGATGTGGCTCTGTGGTTGAGTGCCCCTCAGTTCAACCCCTGGTACAATCAACTTATAATTTTCCCTTTTTAAACTCCGTTATGGTTCTTTGTTAAAATAAAACTCATCCACTTTAACACATCATAAAATACATAGCTCATGGTTTCTGAGGTTTATACTGTAACAAGTAACAAAAGCATACTTTCATTAGGAACAAGAATTATGCAAAGGAAAAAAAAACACCATTCCAAGATGTAAACTTAAATTTCCATTTAATGGAAAAATCTTACCAATATAACAGATGCAAAACCTTCTGTGTACAAAGTTATAACATTACCTAAGTTCACAGACACATATGACTATACCTTCATTATTGGTAACATTTTCTGCTACAGGGGCGGCATTACTGGTTCCAGCTGCCATGTCCAAAAGAGGCTGAATAATTTCAATTTTGAACACCCCATTTTTCTGCCAAAGGTTCAGTACACGAACTATTTTACTCTGTTATGAGAAAAAATGAATATATAGTAAGTATCTGCATAAATAATTTGCTACACCATTTTCTTTTTCCTTTTTTTTTTTAAAAAGGAGAAAGACCTCCTAGGCTAACATTTCCATGCTAAGTCTGTTTCATAAACAGGAAAAAATCTCCAATCTATTATAATCCAATTAAACTACACTAATTAGGCCTTTTCTTTGGTGAGTATAATCTAGAAACAGAACGTAGAGCTAGGGATTAAAAAGAAATCTATTATTTGAGGTTTTCACTGTGTTTTATTTATGGTCACAAAGAAATTCCACCACGGACAACCAAAAAGGAAAAGAAAAAAAAAAAAAAAGGAGAGGGAAAAGTAAACAAAAAAGAAATTTCTTTAGAATAACAGTTAAAATATTTAATTAGAAACTGGCCTATATCTGAGAGGCAAGTTCTTCTGTGGCCAAGTAAACTGAAGGAGATTCAGAAAAGATGTGTTATTCATGGGCACAATTTTTATCTCCTACTCAAGGAATCATTCCTGTTTTTATTGTTTAATAAATTTTCCCCCAAGAGCACTCCCCCTTTAAGAATATAAACATAGGCAGAATCTCAGCCTTTGGGACAGGAGTCCTCTGTGTTTCTCCTTTACTAGCAAAGCAGTAAAATGGTTGTATTTTTCCTTTTTCTCAAAAAAAGAATATAAACAGAATCTTTTAACACCCAAATTTGTCTCCATTTTTCATTACTATGTTTACTAGTGTAATTCCTCCAATTTATAATCCACTTATTGTGTCTGTAATGTTTTTCAACCTTTCCATAATACATTGTAAAACCAACTATATACATAAGGAGTCAAATACTGTTATCTAATTGCTAATAAACAAAAACCAGTTACTCTAGCACTTCTATATGTTGGGGAAGACCATTAACTATTGGCCCTTTTCTTCTGGAATAAGTAGTAATCTGAGATAAACACTTCTATAGAATTCCTTCATCATAACTATATAAGCCTATCTTTCCAGTGGTATTTTTTTTAAAAGCAAGATTATGCTTCTAGAGCATATTGTTTTAAAGTTTATTTTATTGGGGTAAGAACACTTTTAATATGAGATCTATCCTCGGTAACGAATTTTTAAGTGTGTGATAAAGAACTGTTAACTACAGGTACCATGCTATTCAACAGATCTCTAGAATTGACTCATCTCACTTAGCTGAAAAAACATTAGACCTGTTAATTAACAACTCCCTTTTCCCCTCTTTCTCCAGCAATCATTTGATTCTATAGATTTGGTTCCTTTAATATTTCAACAGTACAACATTCCTGAAGAACTTCACAAGAAAACAAATATGAAAAGACCACTGCAGAACACACTGGGTTTTGCTTCAAACCCACAGAGGTCACTACATGGAGATTTTAGCTGTTAATGTAGTAGGCTTCAAATATCTGACACACATTGAAATAAATATAAAAATAAAAATAAATTCAACAAGAATCCAAGTTTTTAATTTAAGTATTATTAACTATACCTTATCTTCAGATGGACAAAGATATAAATATTGGAATGTGGCGGTTATGTTTTTAGAGAATCTTGGCCCAAAAACATCTTTATCAGTTCCAAACTGATGACGAGACTGTCGCACAATTGAGTCAATTACATATAATCCTGGAACCTTGTACTCCGGTTTACACTGCAAGGGTAAGAATGTAAAGTCAGTACAAGAAAAGCAAAATCACAATCACCCATTAATTTCATATTACACAACCTTACATATTCATCCAATGACTGTTTAGAAACTACTCAAATGTTTTAGCCATCTTATTAGTTAACTTGTCAAATTTCCCACAAGTCTATAGAGAACTACCATTCTTAGATACTTCAGACCCAAGATTTCACGTTTGATTCCTCTCCTCCTCCAGTTTCTCAGAATTGACATTACTTTATCAAACTCTAAAACACTTTCATGTGAATTCACTTAAGAACATCTTTACTCTAAATCAATGACTTTTACCTTTTAAAACTATCAAAATAACTTGAAGAATATATCAATTTTAATTCCACTGAAGTACAGTGACAGAGAAATAAAAATTAAAAGGTCATTTTGGTTACATAAAATTGACACTCCCCCCCAAAGAATAGAGAAATAGGCACCTATTTCTAGTGGCAGTGGAATAAGGAACCGCTATGGAAGACAATTAGTAAGAAAAGCAAAGCCTATCTGATCCAACAATTGCTCATCTAGGAATTTATACTAAGGAAAACAGATATGCATATATTTTTCCCACAAGGCTAGTTATCAAAGTATTGTCTATAAGAAGTAAAAAGTCAGAAATATCTAATTATCCAGATATAGGGAACTGGCTGAGTAAATCATGGCAACAATTATGTGAAGGAGTATTCTGATGTTTAGGATAAACTCAGTGAAAAGGTTGTTAACAACCAATAGTTGTCTCCATTTTTCTCTTACAAATGTTTATAAATAAAATGTAAATATATTCAAATGCAAACATTTTAGTAATCAGAATTCTGTGGCTTGCAGGTAACATCATTTTGTCCATTTACTTATATGTATTTTGATTTGCTTCTATAAAAAGCTTTCACCGATAAAAACATTTATTAGTATGTACTACACGGCACAGCTCCAAGTCAAGGGGACAGGACAAAGTTGTCTGAGATTATTCTCAGTCTTCTAGAGACAGGTGTGCTAATTTAATCTCAAGTTGGAAGATGATACAAAACAGCAGAAAAAATTTTTAAAAAGGCTTAATTCTGATGGAAATAGAAAAAACTGGGAAAAGGTCAAAGTAATTTCTGAAATACTTAAAGGTGAGACAATGTCAACAGAGTAGATGGACAAAGGGTAAAGCAGTCCCATCAGGTATTAGGTTCTTAGCCCAGAGACAGAAAATTGTGCCGTGAGGCATGAAATAAAACTTGAGTGCCCAGTTCACAGTAAATGCTTAATTGAAGATGTTGCTATAAACATTTTGTAAACTTCTAGTGAATAAAAAGAACATTTAGAGGCCAGCATTCAAAGCACAATTTACAATGTAAATTACAGATATGCACCATAAATAAAATGAGGTAATAATGAAATAGTTACCTTTTTGATGAACTTTTCTACTATTTGAACTACATGCTTATAAAGCTGAAAAGAATTAAAAAACAATTATTGGCAAGCTTAATACTTTCAGCATTTCCTATAATTCAAAAATACTTAAAACCTTGAAATGTACACAAGTAATTTTCAAGATAATTCTTAAGAAATCCTGAGAAATAATCCAAAAGCAAGAAATGAAAAAAAAAAAAAATCTCACAAATAACAAATTGGAATCAGCTAAAACAAAAACTATCAAATTTCCCCTAAACAGAAGGTCCTTCCATTGGATTTTTTTTAAAGGGGTGGGGGTTCCCAGGGATTGAACCCAGAAGTGCTTAACCACTGAGCCACATCCTCACCCCTTTTTATTTTGAGATAGGGACTTGCTAAGTTGTTTAGGGTCTCACTAATTAGTGAGGCTGGCTTTGAACTTGGGATCCTCCTACCTCAGCCTCCCAAGCTGCTAGGATTTACAGGCATGTGCCACCATGCCCAGCCTCTTATTGGATTTTTAATCAATAAACTTTCATAAAGCAGAATGTTAGGCAACCTTATAAAAGGAACAATGGAATTAGAACTAAGCAATGTAGTTTCTATAAAATGAATCACTTAAGTGTGATCTTGATAAGACATTTAAAATTCATCGAGCCTGTATCTTTTCTTTTTTTTCCTTTCTTTTTTGTTTTCTTATAAGAAGGAAGCTAATAGCTGGTTTATAACAAGGATTAAATGAAGTAAAGAAAAAACCTGAAATAACATACACTTCAAATGCATACAGTATTATCATGAACCTTCAGCAAAAGCATATTAGTGTTCTTTGATAAGGCCTGAACTAATTCTCAAGATGAATAACATTTTCAAAATTTCAAACACATTTTTACATTAAATATATTCATTTTATTCTTACCTTAATAGCTTTTATAGCTGCTTTAGTGATGAGAATCATCTTCGCTCTAGAGATGGGAGGTTTCATATCCATAAGTGAAAAGAGCTTAAAAAAAGAGTAAATTCAGAGGTCAATTCCCTTTCTCTACCAAAAATATTTACAATCCACTAGGAGAATAACAAAACTGTTGGGACTAAAAGTTTAACAATTTGGCTAGTAAGTAAAAATCATGAACTTTCCTACCTTAAAAAATAACAACACTTAGAAAATACAGCAGGAAAATATATTAAAATGACAAAAATAACTTTATGAATCTTAAGGTAAAAACAGTAAGATATTTGCAAAACCTGTACAAGAGAAAATTACAAAACTTCATCAAAGAACTAAAAACATGATTTGAATAAAACGAATACCATGTTCCTGGACTATATGTGGCAACGGTGTGACTGTCAATATTTAATGCAATTTCAAATCAAATCTCTTTGAGATTTTGGAGAACTTCAAATAATTCTAAGGTTCATATGCAGAAAAACATGTATGAAAACAGGCAAGAAATTTTAAATGCCATTATAAAGTTCCATTAATTTGTGATGCAGTATAGGAATTCACAATTTCTTCATTTTGTCACAAATAAGATCAACAGTCCATTATTAAAACGTCAACACCAAAATTTAGCAAATCTCACAAGAATAATCAGGTGCTCCTATGAGATCTAATCAAACATTAATACTTCTTCCCTTAAAGATTTAAACCTAACCAAGACATAATGAAGAGTCCATACAGAGTTATAAAATTCCAACATTAAGAAGCTTATATTTAGCTGGGCATGGTGGCACATGCTTGTAATCTCAGCAGCGCAGGAGGCTGAGACAGGAGGATCTCAAGTTCAAAGCCAGCCTCAGACACAGCGAGGCACTAAGCAACTCAGTGAGACCCCATCTCTACATAAAACACAAAACAGCACTGGGGATGTGGTTCAGGGGTCGAATACCCCTAAGTTCAATCCCCAGTACCAAAAAAAGAAAAAAGAAAGAAAGCAGCAGCAGTTTATATCTTGGGCTGGGATTCTAGCTCACTGGTACAGCACTTGCCTAGCATGGGAGGCACTGGTTTCAACCCGCAGCACCACATAAAAATAAATAAAACAAAGAGTATCATGTCCATCTATAACTAAAAATTAAAAAACAAGAAGCTTACATCTAGCTTCTTAAGTTCTTGTGTTTTTTCTGGGCGCGGTGGCGCACTGTGTAATCTCAGCAGCTTGAGAGGCCGAGATAGGAGGATGGCGAGTTCAAAGCTAGCCTCAGTAACAGCGATGAGCTAAGCAACTCATTGCAACCCTGTCTCTACATAAAATACAAAATAGTGCTGGAGATATAGTGACTCAGTGGTCGAGTGCCCCTGAGTTCAATCCCTGGTACCAATAAATAAATAAACACACAAACAAATAAATAAATAAATAATAAAATTCTTTTAATTGTAGACACATACTTATTCACCTGGGATACTAAGAAGTTATTCTGAAGTACATTTCAGGGATTCCTGAGCATTATCAATCTTTTTTGAATCCCATTCCTTTCTAATTAATATCAATACCCAATTATGGACCCAGTGGCTAATAACTAGCTGCTATGAAGAAGCACATCTAAAGAAAGAGTCTGTGGTAGAGTGCTTGCCTAGTGTGCTTGAGGCCCTAGATTCAATTCCCAGCACTGTCCACTTACCTTGTCAAGTCTTCTTTCCCAAAGTAAACAGCCCTACCTGGTAGCATATCCCCAAAATTCATAATTTTCACAGCTTTTCAAAACTAGACACAAAACTACAGATATCAGTGACAATACTTTAAGAAACAAAAATTTAAATATTTCAGCAATTTTTTATCATTTTAGTAGCAAGCAACTGCCTGTATTTAAAAAAAAATCAAATATGCACATGGACTAATACAGCTTCAGAGGAAAAATTCACTGGTATTTAAATTATCATATTTATTTAAAAATTATAGTCTCTATTATATAGCAATATAACCATCATTCAGGCAAAAGACAAGAGAACTGTTAAGGTACTATAATCTATAAGACAGTCCAAGTGTGTCCAAAAATAAAGGAGGATGGGAAAAGAAGAGAGAACCAATATTTGCATACCTACCATGTATAGCTGTTTTGAAAAGATGCTCAAAGGTTACATTATCTGATTCAGACAACAAACAGGAAATAGATCTGAACTAAAATTTGTTGATTTTAAAGCTCATACTCCCTAAGCACACTCACATTCTTACTCTTATACAATGGTGCTTACTGATTACATTTGTGCAGAGACTATGACAGGGGATTTGGTGGTTGTCGTCATAGTGATGAGTGTCAGGCAGGTATCTAAATATCCTGCCTGAATATCATATTGATTCAGGGAGAGCAATGAACCTTATTTAATTTGGGATGTCTACTGAAAATCCAGGCAAAGATGGGAAGATGGATCTTAAACACAGAAGACAAGGCCAGGCTAGAAACAAAAGGTTACAGAACTGAAGTCATAAGCATAGGTTAGAAGAAGCCTGTTTGCTAAGAGAGCTTAGAACACCATTGATGGCTAGGGTATACAAAAAATTCCAATGTGGTAGATAAGGTTATTACCTAAACAAGCACAAGGACAAAGTGGAATCCTAGAAATTAAAGGCAGCTGGCACTGTCAGATGCTATAGACAATCAGGATGCAAACCAAACTTTGTTCTTTCACTTTGACAATTAAATGGCTGGAAAGTGATGCCAGCTTTTTAAAGTGATTCCAAATTCTAATCAGTTAAGTACTTTGTGGTGAAAAAGCAGAAATGTATTTCTAGCTATCTTTTTATTTATTCAATAAGCACCTAAGTGCTTAGTAAGTGGTAAGTTTGGAGTTAGGAACATAAAGAAAAAAGTTTTATAGAGGACCACTCTTATGTTACTTAACCATCAGACATTATAAGGTTTCCAGGATATTTAAGTTTCTTTTAAAATGCCTTTTACTCTCCCTTTTATCAATACTTTTCTTAATTCTTAAACCTGTGAATTTGTACTTGATATAGTTTGTGAAGAAAAACACTACAAGTAGATACAGAAGTTTCAAAAATAGAGGTTTAAAAATTTATTTTAAACTCAAGAAGCCAGGCTCAGAAATGAGAAAACCATACCATATTAAATATACACATGTAAAAGAGCTTATAAATCTTTGTTTTATAACCCAACAATTTTACTTCTAGGCATTTATTCTTAAAAGAATTCCTTCAAATGTTCAAAGAGCTAGGCACAGTGGTACATGCTTATAATCCCATCAGCTCAGGAGGCTGAGGCAAGAAGACTGCAAGGTCAAAGACAGCCTTTGCAACTTAGTGAGACCCTATCTTGAAATAAAAAATAAAAAGGGCTGGGGATGTGGCTCAGTTGTTAAGTGCTCCTGGGTTCAACCCCTGGTACCAAAAAAAAAAAAGACTGATATTTTATTGACTTTTTCAAAGCACAAATTCATCAAAATTTTGTAAGGCAAAAAGGTTCCCTGATATTTAAACCAATATCTTCATTTTCTAGATATAGACACTGAGAAATTAAGCTGATATACTTTGAAATAAATTGATATAACCATTTACACTGGCACCGATCATTTGGGCAGAAATACTAAGAGTCTATTGTGGTGAGGAAGATGCTATAATTCCATCTTACAGATGGACACACTGAGGTTGAAGAATATGTCCAAAGTCATAAGGCTAATTGTGTCAGAATTTAATGTATGTGTTGTTCCCCCCAAATCAAGTTATTTCCAGGAAGTACCAAGCAGTGAGTTATTTAAAATACCTTAGCACAGAAGAATAGTGCAGACATTGCAGATAATAAAGACTAAGTAGCTATGTTGAATAAAAAACAAAACAAAACAAAATACAATGTAGACAAACTACAAGAAGGCACTATATCACAAAATTGTAATGAGAAACAGAAACCAATAACTTTTTAACAGAAAGTAAGTGGCACAGAAGCAAAATGATGTTGTCTACCCAAGCAACAAGTTAGAGGCAACAGAAGTTGCAATATTTAATGTGACTTTGTGATGCTTAAAGATCCTAACTTACCAGGAAAACAACTGTCAATGTAGTTTAGATGATCAGAAGAGTGGGCTACATACAAAAGCAATCAAATTTCAAGACTTAAGCATATGATTTTTTACATTTTTAGATCTCAATTTTATCTCAGGGCATCAGAATGAGCGAAAAATAGCCAGCATTCTGTACAGTGAAATTCTACTTTCTGAATATGGACTCATCCAAATATTTCCAGGGAAGACAGGGCCCTCTATTTTAACTGGTTCCAAGTCTTTAAAATAAATGCTGTGTTTGCCATCTTTATGAATTATTAGTTTACTACACGAAAGCATCTAAAACAGTGCTTAATAAATGTTGGCTCACTTCTTTCTCTTCCTGGTTTGTACTTCCACCCTCCCTCACATTTTACCAACCTCTCATTTCTGTTTCTTTAAAAATAAATTATACTGTCATTGTTACATATATTTTTTGTTTTCTATTTATGTGTTTATTGTTCTCATTCTAAAACAAAATTAACTTGTTATTTGTAAATGATTATGAAGTCCTTCCTTACCTGAATCTAGAACAAATCTCCAATTTAATAATCTTCAGTAAAAAGAATTCTTACAGTCACCAATATTGGCCGAGGAATCTTCCAAGTATAAAATCCAATCTGGTGCTGGGCTAGGATTTTGATTAAGTTACTAAATTTTTACAATAAATTTGCTGGGGCAAGTCATGGTCAAAATATAGGCCAAATAATCAACTGCCTGGGTAATCTTAGTTTCACCACTTGGCAGCTACAAGAATTCATTTCTTCATAGGTAAAAAGGGAATAATATTAGTTCCTACTTATTTAAAGAAGTCCAAGAATTAAACAGAAAAAATACATATTAAAGCATTTAGTGTAGCAGAGAACCAAACACGCAATGCAAAACACAATTTTCTTGGAAAAAAGAGAATCCTGGAGATAATTCAGAGCAGTGCTTTTCAAACTACAGGTTGAAATCCATTATGCAAATAGCTTCATGGGTAGGGACATAACTTTTTTCAGTGGAATAAAGTGAAAAATAAAACAGCATCACATATAAAGATTAAGTGCAGATCTCTGCATATGGACACTCAAGTCCCTTATACAAAATAGCATAGTATTTGTATATAACTTTTTACACACTTTCAATCTTTAGGTTGCTTATAATATCTCATACAATGTAAATGTTATGTAAATATGTGTCATACAGTATTGTTTAGGGAATAATAAGTAGAAAAAAGTCTACATGTTTAGACAGCACACAAATGAGAAACAAAGGGAACAATCTTGGAACCAGAGAATCTGAAATAAAGAAAGGCCACACAGCAGGGTATGACTGTACAACACTTCATTCATGTGAATTCATAGTGGTCGTGCCTGCCAAATTCAATCTTACACTTTTGAACTTTCTAGAACTATGTGCCTTCAATATCTTCAATCCAAGATTAGTAGAACCTGTGTGTGTGAAAGGTCAATCACACTGTTTCATGAAGCTTCTCAGTTTTATTTGTAGTTACATATGCACAAGAACCTGAGCCTGAATATAAGATGTAATTCCTTACTGTGCAGAATGTGGTTTAAAAAATAAGAAAGCCAGTGACCCACAAAAAATTCTTTCTGTTTTAGAAATGAGGAAGATAAGGCCCAAAGTGATTGCTGGTCACCTTTCAATAATGTGTATATTCTTTTGAACCATTAATACATTTCTTATGGATAAACTACAAAAAAGAAAAAAGGCAAAACACACACAAATGCATTACCAGAAAAAAGTTGTTTTTCAAGCAAGTTTCAGCTTTATACATCAAGTGTGAAAACCATAAAATATTATTCCAATAAAATATAGTGAAAAATACCAGACATTGTGGTATTGTGAAGAGATTCCACAAAGACCTGCTTTTGAGTATGAGCCAACCATGTAGATGATTTTGAGCAAATAACTTCTCTGAGCCAGTTGTCACTTGTAAAAAGGGTATATCGACATCTACTTGATAGGCATCAAGGCATCAATTTCAGTTAAGAACTAAATGAGGTCTCCCACTTGGAATGACTAGTATCACCTGGCACAGGTCAATTGTTCAATAAACATTATTAGGTACAGCACTGCCCTCACATTACTGCCTATATTTCTAATTCATCTGTCAATAGAGGAAATAAAAGTATCAAAGCAGGCAGAGAATCATGAAGTCCTGCCTACACAGATTAACAGCAGCAGCTGCCACTCCCAAAAGGTCTAAGACTCTCTTTTAAGGTGTAAGTATACTACAAAAAAAGCACATTTGCTAGCAGCAAACCTGAGTTTTTGGTTCTTTGTTATGTTGCTAGCTCAGTGACTGTAAGAACATCTAAACATGACCACTGTCCTGCTCAAGACATAGAGAAACTTGTGATACAAAGTACTTTAACCATGAAGAAAGACTCATCCCAATCCCTTATAT
The DNA here is from genome assembly GCA_028644305.1 of Xerus rutilus. Lineage (NCBI taxonomy): Eukaryota > Metazoa > Chordata > Mammalia > Rodentia > Sciuridae > Xerus > Xerus rutilus. The sequence continues at coordinate 108,937,824 of CM053409.1, forward strand.
TCCAATATTTTCAAGAGAAGACAAGGAATGAGGACATTTACCCACTGACATTTGCAGAATTAAATGTTTGAGGATTAGTCAAAGGAACATGGCACAAGCCTTGACAAGCGTTACTTCGTTCTGTGTTGCTGTGTAGAATACTAAAGACTAGGTAATTTTTATAAAAATTTATTTCTTACAGCTCTGGAGGCTAGATAGTATAATGTCAAAATACTAATATTTGGCAAGGGCCTTTGTGTTGTGTCATTCCATGCATGGCAACTGGCAGAAGGGAAAGAGAGCTCAAGAACTGGAGAAAAAGAGGAGTTCAAACTGTGTTTTCTATGCCAACTTTCACAAAAATGACAGTAATCCATTCATGAGGGCAGACCTAATTACCTCTTACTAGACCTCACTTCTCAACCTTTTTGCACTGGGGATTAAGTTTCCACAGCATGAACTTTGGGGAACACATTCATACCATACCAAATTTAACCTCTGTAAGCTTCAAGCATTTTTGAGTGCTCACCTCATCTCAAAGCTGTCAAGATAATGTATACAAATTTCTCGGCCCACTACTTGACATGTAAGTGCTCAGAAAATAATTGAGCAATATAACGTCCTGGGAATCTTTAAACCACATCCAGATTTTTTTTGTCTTACCATTATCTTTTTTTGTGCTGCATCTACTATTCAAATGCTGCTTAGAAAAACGTTTTCAATGATGAAAATACAATTCTATCAAAGACTTGTAAAGCTCTATGGAATCTCTGTACCTAATCCAGTAGTCATACCAAATTCAAACCTGCTTTTAAAATATATTTGACAGATTCCATCTAATAACACATACGTAATTCCCTAATCAATCCCAACAGTTAACAGCAATATTCTTTGTACTGACCTCAAATCCCCCTTCTGGTATTTTCCCTTTCCTGTTCCAGTTCTGTTCCTGTAGCACATAACAGGGAACTTTCTCATGTGGTAAAATATTTGGAGATAACTATTATGTTTCTCTCTCTTATCTTCTTTAACTATAATGCCAAATGATATGATTTCTGGATTTGATTGTCCAAGTTAATTCCTTTTAGTAGTGTAATTCCAAATGCACAGGATTCAGATGAATTCCCGTGATAATGGGATCAAAGAGTGAACTGGATTTTGTATTAACTTCACAGTACTACAGTAAAAAAAAAAAAAATTTAAAAAATTACCACGTGTTTAGTGGCCTAAAACATCACAGATCCTTCACTGAGGCCAGACTCTCACAAGTCTAAAAGTCAGCGTCAGGCAGGTCTGTTCTGGAGGCTCTAGGGGAAAATCTATTTCTTGCTCTTTCCAGTTTTCAACCCAGTCATAGCCAGGGTGCTCAGTATGTTCCCTTAGCTTATGGCCTCTCCCTCCACCTTTCAAAAGCAGCAGCATAGCATCATCTCCCATTTCCTTCTCTGTTCTTACTTCTGTTATGTAAGGACCCTGGGCCCTCTCAGATAACCCAGTATAATCAATCCATATTGAGATCCTTAACTTAATCACATCTTGGAAGTCACTTTTGTCATGTAAAGTAAGACATTCACAGGTTCTGGGAAACAGGATCGTGGACATCTATAAGAAATCATTCCTTACTTTTTAAAAATAATGCTTCATTCATTGTTAACTTTAATCAACTGAATCTCTCAGACTGTTTTCAACATGATCTCTATCAAAATTAGATCTTTATGCTGTTTTGGTGTTTGATAGTCCTTTTAACCTATCTAGTTAGCATAGAAATTATCTTCTATTTGATGTTGAATCTCGCCCAATCAGCTTATGAATTTCATAAATTTACTTAGTATGCCTTACTCTAAGTCAATAGTTTTTAAAATATCAAAAGAATAAAACTTGTGGGATGACCTTAACTGATAATCAGATTTACCGACAGCTAAAATCCACTTAACAATAGCCTGCCTGTGTTTTTCTCATTTATTCATGATGCAGTCATGAGCCAATATCATTCTTGGGGGGGGGGGGAATGCATATAGTCTTCACTAGACAAAATACACTTTAAAAAAGAAAAAAGTTTAATTTGCTATCAATTGTTAGTGAATCTGTTCTGGCTGTTAGTGACTAGAAATGCATAAAACAAATCTCTAATACAACTGGCAGGGATAAAGGTGAATCGGCATAGAGTTTACAATTTCCAGAATATGCCTTTTCCTACTTTTTGAAATTAAGCTATCAAGGCAATGAAAAGAATTAGAAGGCTACATATTAGTTCAAGTTAACTTTTCTTAATCTTAATTCCCTCAATCAGTAATTTTCTTCCTGAATTTCTCTCAATGGATACTAACCCCATCTTTTCCCCAAAACTTTAAAAAATGTGTTCCTCAAATTTATTTTGTAATGAATTTTACTGATTACATTGTAGTATTCATTTCTTTGCAATTATGACCTTCAAGAAGGTATTTTTCTTTAAGCACCTGTTATTAATATTTAATTGCAAAATTTAATTTAAAAAAAACAAGGAATACTTCCCAAAAGAAATTAAAATACATCACAGTGATGGGTGGATAATCAAATCTCCCTCCTGTTTGATATAGGTATCAGTGCTTCATTCTATAGTTCTTCCTCCATTTTTTGTTCATTTGATTTAACATACTAGACACACTGGCTTAATCCAAACCAAGAGTTAAAGCCAATCCAATTTTTAATGTTTATTAGTAACATATAAACACTTTTTAAAAGTGTACACTAAATTTCTTAACAAAAGACAATTATCTTTTCTGAAAAGATGCATTACCCATCTAATTACAACTTAAAAACAACTTCATAAAATGCTTATTGCTAGAACAATTGGGTAAGGGATAGTTTACAGTCCCTTCTTACCTAGCATTTCATTTTATGTCCTTCATGTGTAATTTACCAAAGGTATGTTATTGAGTAAATCCTTTCTTAATACTGGGTCATGCAGCTGGGTGCGTAGCACATGCCTATAATCCCAGCAACTTGAGAGACTAAGGCAGGAGGATCACCAGTTCTGAGGTCAGCCTCAGCAATTTAGTGAGACCATGTCTCAAAATAAAAAAAGGGCTGGGATGTAGCTCCATAGTAGAGCACCCCTGGGTTCAATCCCCTGTACCCACCCCCACAAAAAGAAAGGACAATGCAATGTAGAATGTAGAAGCGGGAGGAGGGAAGGATAATCATTTGTTAAACAAGTACTACTACCCCATTCTACCCAAAAGCAGAATTCTCTGTGTTTATCAACAGCATGAACAGACACTTAAAGATACAAAGAAACACAAAAATGTATAGACAGCTCAATTAACAAAGGAAAGCCCAATGGTTAAATAGTAAACATAACTTACCAATCAATAATCAAACAAGTGCAAATTAAACCAGAAGATTCTTCATTTATCTGACATGAATGTAGATTGCCATAAAGCAAAAAATGAGACCTAGTGGGCAAATTTTAATTCCAGAGAGAAATCTAAAAGCATACAGCAAGAATTTAAAAGGTTCTATACCTTTTTTTAACCAATAATTCTACTTCTAGAAATATATCTAAATCAATAACAGATGTTCTCAAAATTTCCAGTCACTTCGGAAAATAATAAACAGAAAAATTTCATGTTATTGAAAAGACCTGGTAACCATGTAAAAAATTCCAAACACAAGGCGCACGCAATGGCGCACCTGCAATCTCATCTACTCAGCAGGACGGCTAGAGCCCAGGAGTTTGAAGCCAGCCTAGGCAACAAGATGACCCCACTTCCAAAACACACGCAGAAAGGAAACAAATACTGAAATACTCTAAAATGCTAATGCCACAGAATTTAATGGTATTAATTTAATGAGATTATGGTATCTTTCTCGTTTTCTAATTTAAACATACCCATTTGCATTAATTTTAAAATGAAAAACATTAAAATTCATGGATTTAAAATGAACTTCAAAGTTTCTAAGACAAAAAAATGTGACTTCAACTTTTGATTATAAATGTATTTAACCATATAGAATATATGATTATATACAATGATCAGAAATGACCTTTCCATGGAATAATTTTTGAAGCTAACAGTCACCATGTCACTAGTAAATCTTTAATAAACCCTTTTTAAACTATTAATAATTTTAGGGCCAGGGCTGTAGCTCAGTGGTAGAGCCTTTGCCTAGCATGCGTAAGGCACTGTATGCACCAATTCTCAGCACCGCATATAAATGAATAAATAAAAAATAACAATAAAGGTCCAATAACTAAAAAATATTTTAAAAAATGTTTTAAAATAAAATTAATAAATTCCTCCTTAAAGTCCTTACATACCTGAAACTCTTGTGGATATGAAATCCAAATCTAGGAAACCACTCTTTTAAATGTTTTTTTTTTTTTTGGTACCTGGGATGAACTCAGAAGTGACCACTGAGCCACATCCTCAGCCCTATTTTGTGTTTTATGTAAAGACAGGGTCTCACTGAGTTGAGGCTGGATTTAAACTCGTGATTCTCCTGTCTCAGCCTCCTAAAATGCTGGGATTACAGGCATGCACCACTGCACCTGGCTTAAATGTTACTTGTTATCCGTGCACTAAAGAAAGCACACTTTTAATTACAGATACATATTCTCTTGTAAATTGTTTTACTTTTATTTATTTATTTATTTGTGGTTTTTTGTTTTTTGTTTTGGTACTGGAGATTGAACTCAGGGCACTCGACCACTGAGCCACATCCCCAGCCCTATTTTGTGTTTTATGTAGAGACACAGTCTCACTGAGCTGCTTAGCGCCTCACCATTGCTGAGGCTGGCTTTGAACTTGCGATTCTCCTGTCTCAGCCTCCCTAAGTGCTGGGATTACAGGCTTGCGCCACCGCGCCCGGCTTCAAATTGTTTTACTTTTAGCAGAGTCAAACCCTTTGATATCTTCACATTGAGCCACTTTCCCACTTGCTTAGGAGATGATCTGAAGGCAAGACAGATCTAGCATCAATAGGAAATATTCCCAAAGCACAGAAAATTTACAAACTTTCTAAAGAGTCAGGGAAAATAAATTGTAGTATCCTTGCTACTACTGAGCCAGGTCTTTAGTTTAAACACAACAGAACAGTTTCTTCTCCATAAAATCTACTTAGCCTTTCTAAAGATTCCAAATCAGATACTTTCCATAAGCAACAAAGTTGCCCGTAAATATTCTCAGTCAATAGATTAAAAAAAAATTCCTCACTTTTTCCTAAATTTCCTTTTCTTTATAAATACATTATTCCACAAACTCGCAAACTTTTCTCCTAGTTCCAGAATTTAGAGAAACATTTTACAAAATAAACACACGTAAGTGCAAAATTAGTATTAAAAATGAAAATGTGTTCAGGTTAATTATATATGTATATTTTTCTGTTTTAACCTGAAATAATTCTGTTGATATCTGAATTGCTTTCAGTGGAACATTTGCTTTAAACCACAAGGTATTTCCAAGTACAAAATCCCTTCTCCCTACCCGCCACCCAGCCAAACAAACAAGGAAACAAAACCCCAAACCCACAACTCAGCTTCAAATAAGTTTGGAAGAAATCAAACTTTAGATATTTACATATGGGGCAAGAAATAAATCACGTAACTATTTACAAAAATACTCCAGCTTGTATGCATTAACAATTTACACCAGTTCACAAAAATAGCAAAACGTTAAAAAAAAAAAAAAAAAACAAACCTACATAAACTGAAGAACTCAAAAGAATGACCAAAGACTTCCTAGGGTGCTTTTTCTCATGCAGGTCATAATTGTAAAATCAAGTTTTGCTATCTCAGAATCTAAACTGTAAAACAACCATTTTTATTCTTTGAATATTAACAGTAATAATCATATAAGGAAAAAGACTCATTATCTTGCATGTTAAAAAATACAGGAAAAAGACTCTCATTATCTTGCACATGTTAAAAAATACATCATTCCTGAAACTTCCATTACGTTTCTATATGCATTAAAATAGGGATAGTAATATAGCAAAATATAGTTTAAACTTCATCTGCATTATTTCTCACTCATCACTAATTTATTATGCTGCTGTCATGATAAATTTTCTAGTAGGATGCAGTGGTACATGTCTATAATTCCAGCAACTTAAGAGGCTTAGACAGAAGATTGCTGGCCCATGGGTTCGATCTCCAGTGGGGGTGGTAGGAAAGTCATTTTCTAAGTAGTTAATTTCTAATGACTTCCCTTATAAAGTATGCCCTAATTTATTTTTCACTTTAGACTCTCTCCCCTATAATTTCCAAAGGTCTACTCTTCACTCAAATCTTTTCACTTTCATAACCAAGCTGTACTTCCCTCACCAGGGCTCTTTAACCCACCATGCTCCATCTTATCACAACAGGTCATTTTCCATTCCTTACTCTGTTTTGGTCCACTCAACTATGAAATAATCAACTTGCAATGTCTACCTCTTTAATTGCTCAAGAAATATGCAGGAAAATGATTATAGAAAATGTCAGTATTATAGCCATGCCACTGCTCTTCTTACACAGGTGCCAGATTTCAGGATCACTTCACTAGTGAACTTTGTGTCCCCTCCAAGTTGGCTCAGAAACATTTTTGTGAAATAAATATTTCCTCACAGACTTCAATAGGAGAAATAAAAATTATTTCCAAAATATAAAATCATTTGATTGGAAGAAAAATAACAGCATTTATAAAATCCCTAATCAACTAGAAATTCTGAGTCTAAAGAAATGTAAACACACAAATCTTAAGGCTTTTCCCTTTCTTTCTTAGTCCCCCCCCCCCCCCCCCGTTCTTCTTCCACTGTTCTGTTTTTTAAATTGATGCTTTACTGACAAAAGGGTAAAATTCTCTGTGCTATGTTCATATACGTACATAACATAATTTGGTCAATTTCATTCCTCAGTTCTTTTCTTTTCACATTCCTCCTCAATTCCCTTTCTCTACTCCACTAATCTCCCTTCTATTTTCATGGGATGACAAACCCCCTCATTTTTTTCTTATTTTGCTCTAGTTTATACATATGAGAGAAAACATTTGACTCATGACTTTCTGAATCTGGCTTATTTCACTTTGCATGATGTTCTCCAGTTCTGTCCATTTACTAGCAAATGACATAATTTCATTCTTCTTTATGACTGAGTAAAACTCCATTATATGTATGTATGTATATGTATACACATACACATTTTCAAAAAATCTTAAGTGTTGATGGTATCCATTAATCATTGTGGATGACTTACCAAACTTTTTGAAAAATCCTTCCAGAAGTACACATTATTCACTATTATGTTTCTCTCTCTCCATAAATGGTGGAGAGACAAAGATTAACTGCTTAAAGAACTTCAGAGTACCAATGTGGGTCTGTGGAATGGGTTCAGATACAACTTTTAAAAGACTTGAGTCAATCTCAGAACTTTACAAATCCACTCTATGAACTGAGACTATTCACACACTTTTCTAGTTTCCTTATTTTAAAGTGGAAAGTATGCAAAGTCATGTAAAACACCTAACCCCTTTAGCTGGCACCTGGCTGGTATTTAATGAGCGAATGCAGGTTTCTTTTCTAGTCCCTTACCCTATCCTCACTGGATTACTTCTAAAAATATGTCAAAACTAGAGATATCCTTTGAACAAACTTAGGATTCAGGAACAACAAATTAACAGTCATGCAGTTTGGTATTGGATATTGTTTTCAACCTGACCAAAAAAAAAAAAAATCAGATCAAGCAAAAGAACAATGAAAACGGTGTTACAACCTAATATTTTTGTGTTTAAAAGCACATTACCATGGGAGCTGGGATCATAGCTCAGTGGTAGGGTGCTTGCCTAGCCTGTGAGAGGCACTGAGTTCCATTCTCAGCACCTCATAAAAATAAAATAAAATAAAGGTCCATTGACAACTAAAAAAAAAAAATTCTTAAAAAAAAAGCACATTATCATAATATCCACCATTCAAAAATGCACAATTCAGTGGCTTTTACTATGTTCAGAGCCATCAACACTATTTAATTTTTGAATATTTTCATCACTCTCAAAAGAAATCCCCCAAAATTAGCAGTCACTCTTCAGTCCTTGAAAACTAGTGATCTACTTGGTTTCTATGGATTTGCCTATTCAGAAAAATTTTTCTAATTTAACTATACAAAGTTTAAATTAATTTTATACTATGTCCTTATATTTATTAGACAATGGTGAAAGGCCTTTATAAAGATTTGGACATATCTCTGACTGAACACCAAACCTGGCTATCCTTTCTAAAGTGATTTATCACTTAATATTTCTTAATTACGATGAATTAGGTGATGTATAGCCATTAAAGTTTGAAGAACACTGTGCTTCCTAAAGAGTTAAAAGGAACATTACAGGAAGTTTCTATAATATAAATTTCCTTTATGCAAGGCTATATAATTCTACTTCGGCAAAACTTAGTTCCAACGACTGCAAGGAAAAAAAGTGGTAAACTCATAACAAAGTGCATAAAGATATACTGGAGATATCACAAAGGAAAATTACAGACTATAAGGTGGATCAACTATTTCTAATGCAAAGGCATATTTAGAGTGGGGCAATGGCACCTAGGTGTAGGCAGTCTGGGGGCAAACTAGCTCAAGACTCTAAGTACAATTATAAAACACTCAGTAGGCTTGTTTTCTGAAATAATAATCATCATCATCATCATTATTTTTAAGCACTGGCAATTCTAAATAACATCGGGAATAAAATGTCCACCCCACTCTATGTTGTAAACTGTTGCTGTGGTTACTATTGAGTTTTTAACATATGTCAAATCTGCACATTTTTATTATGTAGCCCTTAATAAGCAATCAAAACCATTAGGAAACCCCTTAGTTACACTGTCAGTTCCAATACAACCAGATTCACTGTGCCTATTCATGTGAGGAGTTAAGTACAAAAAGCCTGAGGACAGATGAGCTTTCCTCAGGCTCAGTCTCTATTCCTGAGGTACCCATACATACTTCTGTGCTTGAATAATATATTTAAAACACTACATCTATGCAGTTTTTCTTTGCTGAGATACTTTTTTTTCTAATAGAAATATTTACAGAGACTCAGCCTTGAACAAATATCTAGTAGAAAACAAAGCTTTAAAACTGAAGACTCAAGAACAGAAATTACGGGCTGGGGTTGTGGCTCAGTGACAGAGTGCTTGCCTAGCATGTGTGAGGCACTGGGTTCTCAGCACCACATATAAATACACAGATCCATTGACAACTAAAAAAAAAAAAATTAAAAAAAAAAAGAACAGAAATTATGGAGAACACCATCACTAAGTAACTAAGTGTAAGGAAGTAGAAATTTACACAGAATTTCAAAAGTATTACAAAATATATAAATTTATATTTGGGGGGGTGAAAACTATTATAATAAAATAATCTGAACAAAAAGATACTTGAAAGTCACTAGAATCAATAATGAACATGGGCACCTTCAGAATTATGAATTCCAGACTTTACTGTGGGGTTAGGGATATAGGTCTGGTAGGGCACTTGCCTAGCATGTGCAAGGCCCTGGGTTCAATCCTCAGCAATTGGGAAGGGGAGTAGAATTCATTGTGAAATGGCTTTTTATAAATTCCCCACCAAACACAACCCTGTGCTTAAGACTTTTTATATCTGCTGCTTTGTGTACTTTTTTTGTAATTAAAATTAACCTCATAAAGTGCTCTTCAATTATGGGTACAGATTGACAAATTTGGCTGTCTACTAACACAAATATGTGAGGATCAAGTTTAACGTGCATTTACAAACCTAAGACTTAAAACTGGAATATCAATATTCAATATCATGACAGACCAACTCGCAGGTAAGTTTTTCCATTTTAAAAAATATACATATTAGTGTAATTTGTAAGTATTAACCTAGCTTCTTCTTTGGGAAAACACAAATGGCAGATGATACTGGTACAGTGGGAGGGCCCAGAAGCCGTGCCACCTTCTTGCAGAGGCTTCAGCAGCTGTCTCTGTGGAACTCATGGAAGCAAGGCCAAGGCGTGGATTCCTGTCATCAAGCTGAGCCACCTGGTCAACAGCATGATCGTGTCCATGATCACTCCAGGATGAAGTTTTGAAGATCATGTCTGTGCAAAACCAGACTTGCCCTGGTCAGACGACCAGGTTCAAGGCATTTGTCACTGTAAGGGGCTACATTGGTTACATAGATCTGGGAGTTAAGTACTCCAAGGAGGTAGCCACCACTTTAAAAGAAGCCATCATCTTGGTCAAGCTCTCCATTGTCCCTCTGCTGAGGACTACTGGGAGAGCAAGATGGGCCAAGTCCTGCACTGTCCTTTGCAAGGTGACAGAATGTTGTAGTTCTGTGGCGGTGTGTCTCATCTTTGCCCCTGGAGGGACAGGTATCATCTTAGCCCCTGAATAAGCTACTGCTGATTGCAGGTATCGATGACTACACCTCTGTCAGGGGCTGCACTGCCACCTTGGGCAATTTCACCATGGCCATCTCTGATGCCATCTCTAAGACCTACAGCTAGCTACCTGACCCCTCTGTTCACCAAGTCTATCAAGAATTGCTTGTGAAAACCCACTCCAGAGTCTCCCTGCAGAGGACCCAAGCTCCACTGATGACTACAACATAGGGATTTTATATAAGGAAAATAAAGTCAATGAAACCAATTAAAAAATAATATTAACTGTTCTTTCCATTGTAATATTTATCTGTAACTGGTACGATTCTATATATGTATGTGTGTAAAGTTCAAGTTTCTTTTCTGCCCATTGTTATTGTCCAATAATGATTACTTCTGAAATAACTTATAGAGAGACGTAAAAAAGAAAAGAAAAAAATTCATTCTGGATGCCCAATATGCTAGCTAAGCCACTGCTTTATGGTCTCTTCCAACTGGGATTACTGATTCACATAGATTTATACTAAGAGTCACCAGTTAGCCAAACATGAATTATAACTTTCAAGCAGTATTTGGGGCTGTCTACTTTTACTATTGTCCACCTTTGTCCTCATTATACACTCAGGCTTCTAATTCTTAGCTACATTTCTATGTTGGTTTTCTCGCCAAATTTATGGCTAATTTGGTGCAGCACATCATTGAAATATAAAGGTTTATGTGTATGTTTTTATAAGCACCAATATAGAGCTCTAACTATAAAGCAATGATATCTAATCAACAAACAATGCAAATATTAAACAGGATGAAGGTAATCAGGAATAACATTTTCTTATATTGTTTGTGACATCTTAACAGTTCACAAAAAATCACAACAGACAACATTAAAGATTTAGCACACTGTTTCAACAAATGTTATAATACGAAAGATTCATCATTTATGTAATCATTTTCCCTCACCATACTATCAAGGTATATTTAAAATGAGATTTAAATGTGTGTAGACATTTATAGAAAATAAAATTACCTGAAATGCTTAGGTAAATTACATTTGCTCGTGTTCCATGGCAGAGAGCAACCTACAATTTGTGTCTAGTTTTGAATTACACAAAACCTACCATTTTGTCAACTTTATATTATTAAGTAGTTTATCCCAAATGGTGTTTCACAAAATTTATAAACCAAATTTTTTCATTACTCTAATTTCTCTCTGAATTGACTCCTTATCATGTGTACAGATAATCTCTGAAACAAAATACTTGACAAAAGTTATAGATAAAAGAAGATATATTCATAAAGAACATCAGGGTTAAACGTTGCTATGGAAAAGTCAGCTTTATTCCATTCACTACAATAAAGTCAGATCCCAAGTGTTGGCAGAGATTAAGAATTCCCTGAGAGTCAAAAAAGAACAAAAGAAGAAAATTACCTTTTGGTATTCAAAAACCCCTGGTCATGGTACAACATAGTCAAATGTAGTTAAACTTCCAATTTTATTCTAATCATTGAAATAGTTCTATTATATATTTCCTGCACACACTAACAACTTCATTTGAACCCTTTGTTATTTAAAAAGTGATCAGAATAAAAGACAAAAGATTAATATAACATTTTAAAAAATCTGAATCATCCTCATGAGAAGATCCAAATTCTAGAAGACAATCATGCCTAGTAACCAACAGGCAAAATATAAAATAGTCACACAAAACAATTTACAGTGAAAAAAAAGGGAAGAGGCAGCAAACTCCCCACTGAGAAGTAGAAGTCAACTCTTCCTTCAGGATAACATGGGTTAAGACTGAGAGCTCAACTGAGTAAGTAGAACAAAATCAATTAATATATTAAGTATTCACAAAGCTTAATTTACATCTGATTTCAAAGACAAAAAATGAATATTAACTCATTTTCTTCCTGCACTGCAAAGCAGCATTATATGCACTCCAGAGCAGATTTCAAAAAGTAATACAAGGACCCCTGGAGTCTCTGAGGTCAAAAGATTTTTTCACATTAAAATTAAGATATTTCATGTTTTTTTCATCCATTTTCTCACTAGTGTTTTCTGGAGGCTGACTGATGTATTATTCCAAAAGAACGAATGAAAAAGGAGCCACAAGGATCCAGGTTTTATTAAACTAAAGTTTAAATGAGATTTATGAAAAAAGGTAAATAAAAGCTACTCTTCATTTTTGGATGGGGGACATTATTTTTCATTTAAAATGTTACCTATATTAATATGTAACAATGAATTTAGTATTTTTAATAAACACATTTCTCAGTTTAAATGTCTAATATGGTAAATATTAATAGATAATACTCACAGATACAAAAATTCTCTGTGGGCCTTAGTTTTAATGAACTTAAAGGGGTCAAAAGCTAAAAAGATTGATAAAAGCTGTCCTAGAGAGGTGCATAACAAAGTTTGAGAGAGTCCTTTGCAGTCTATCAGTAAAAATGAACTAAATCTTTAGTTATTAATGTTTGAGCAAAAAAAGCACACTTTAGGAATATACGTAAGTCATTCTCATATATCAAGTATAGACTGCAATGGTTTATAGACCATAGAGATTAACGCCAAATCATTATTTGATTCCATCTGACAGCAAGAGAGGATGGAGTAGGCATGAAAGGCAGAGAGGAATTTATATCTTTTTAAAATAAAAACAGAACCGTCAATCGTTTTAATTTATAGCTTTTATCCATTTATTCAAAAAATTTCAACAGAACATCAAACTCTTCACATTAAATGCCTCAACACAGCAGAATACAATTAAGTATTGGCCATAACTGATGATTCTTTTTCACTCACCTTTTCACCTCACACTGTGTCCTGACACAAAGTTCTCCAAATATCCTGTTAAATAGGTGTCTAATAACTTCACTTTTCTCATCTTCTTTTCTTTCCATATTAGAAATAGACATTCTACCTGTACTTCCAATCTGTTCCTTTTCTTTTATCCACCAAGTTAGCCATTGCCTCTTGTTGCTTTCAACTATGTTTTTCTACATTCCCACTCCCGAAAATACTTAAGACTCCACTTTCATCTAAGAGGCAAGGATCTGAACATCACTTACTAAGGCTAAACCTATACTCTATGAACATACAAACTGCCTAGCAGCAGTGCTTTGTACATTGTTAATTGACCTTCCTTCCCTGCATCTTTACAGTAACTTTCCTATCCTTAAAACCAAACTTCTATTGCTAGCTCTTATTTCCTTCTCTCTCTCATCATCATTCAACCCTAAGCTTCCAGTCCTATTTCCCTAAAAAAATGTAGTAGTTTTTAAAGTCTTTAACCTGTGACCACACCCCCCAGAAATACAAAATATTATCTTAATACAAAATATTAATACAAAAATAATATTAATACAAAATATTATCTTCAGGCACCAATTAAGTTGGAGAGGTCTGTATTCAAATCCCAGCTCTGTTATTTGTTAGCATATCAGAAATTAGCAGTATGCCCTTGGATAAATTACGTTTTTTTAAAAAAATGCTTTCCTCAGCCAGGCACAGTGGCCCACGCCTGTAATCCTAGCACTATGGGAGGCTGAGACAGGAAAATTGCGAGTTCAAAGCCAGCCTCAGCAATGATGAGGTGCTAAGCAACTCAGTGAGACCTGTCTGTACATAAAACACAAAATAGGGTTGGGGATGTGGCTCAGTGGTCAAGTACCCCTGAATTCTATCCCTGGTACCAAAAAAAAAAAAAAAAGTTTTCCTCATCTGTAATTGGCTCTCTGTACAAGGTTGTAGGCATCCATACCTATTAAATTAGATATGAATGCATAAAGTGCCTCACATGCTATAGAAGTGTATTAAGAATTCTTTTTTCTCTCCCCCTCTAAATTTTCTACAGGGCACATTTGAGAGTGATTAACTGAAATCTCCCTCTTTCTCTTGACTCCACTGTTAATGGTATCATTACTGTCAGCATTTAGGATGTGGGGGCAGAAGGTATTTATAAAAGTTCCTGAATTACTTTAGCGGACATCCTTCCCCTCCTTTCCTGAACTCAATTTTCCAAGTTCAAGTTTTACTTGCTTCTCCTACTTCCGTATTCAACCCGTCAATCTTTCCCAAGCCTTTGCCTCCTACAACACAAACCACTACAAATCAAGCAGTTTTGATTACATCATTCCACTATTTAGAAATCTTCAATGTTTACCCATAGCTGAAAAATAAAATTCTTAAACATTAGACAGACATGTTAACGACTCAGGACCAAACTACTTTACCAATCTTACTTTCCAATAGCTTCCAGAGGCAAATCTCTACTCACCTATTTCTCAGCCCTGTTGCCATTTGATCACTTTCCTATACCTTCTAATATCCTAAAACTGAGGAATCTTCTCTTCCCAAGCCTTCATTGATCATCCATGGCCATTCTACAGCTATTTCATCACAGATTAAAGTTATCTGCCTAAATCTCAAGTCCTCTATTAAACTTAGGTGACAGAGACCCTTCTCACACTATTTGAGACACAGCTGAACAGGCACTTGAATGCTTGTTAAATGAAGATTAGAAGTGGGAGATTTGAGATTACAGTAATTAATTAATAACATTTCATGAATGAGAAACAGTTGAGGATCAGTACATACCAGGCACAAGAATATGGATTTTTAAAGTCAGATTAATTTCAATAGAAGTTGCCATTTAGCAGAAAAGAGTTGACACTGGCAACATATACCTAACATAAATGTAATCTGCAGTTCATAAAGACTAGGAATAGAAACGAAAATTTAAGAAGAAAAATAAACAATGATAAGCAAATGCTTATTTTGCACATTTAAAAAAGTCACAATACCATTTCCCCTTTTCAAGGAGTCAATACTCTCTCATTTTGGTTTTTCAACGCAACAATTACTGACTGCTCGGTTTTAGGGTTAATACACTGTGTTTAATGTGCTTGATGCCAACTTCCATAATACCTAAAATTAGTAATACCTTTTTCCTCACATTTTTTATTGATGCATTATAATTGTCTTTAACGATGTGATTTGTAGTATTAAATACTTCTCATCCTAAGAATACACTAAAAACATTCCTCCTGTTCATTAAAAACATCCAAAAGTTAAGTTTTTAATCTTGGGGAAAAATGGGCTTAAAATCATTTAACAATTGTTTTTGCCATCTGTGTTAAGCTCTCATTCATTCAAGAAGTATCTGTCAGGCACCGGCTATGATTGGGGACAGGAGAGGGAAAAGAAGAGAAACCACCTGCCTTCATGGAGCCGACATTCCAGTGAATTTTACCTTCAGGAAACAAAGTTAATGTTCAACCTTGAAATATCTGGAGCATTATCATAAATTATCTGGCAACCAAAAATTTGGAAATAATATTTTGTTATTTTGAAAAGCATCACTATTAAATTTTTCCAAGACACTGCCCAATTCCAATTGCAACTACTGTAGTTATAACATTTTATGTATCCATCAGTTGAAGGAAAATAATCTTTAGGATAATTTGTAGGGCAATAAATGGTCTGAACTGCAGCGTTAACCAGGACCCATATTATTGCACTACAAATAGGAAAGAAAATTATCTGTTAATAATTGTTACAAGTGAACTACAAAAATCTTATCGTGAGATAGACGCAAGTTTTTAAAGCCACATCAACACATCTAGTACTACTACATCTGATTTCCTCAATGTTGGCTTTCGTGTTTGAAAAATAAAGAAAATTCAACTCAACCCGCGACAATAGCTTCTATTCTGTAGTTGCATTTGAAAGCATCAATGGTCAAGTCCCCTCCTCCCAAATCGATTCTGATACATAACGATGTAGGATAAACTGTCTGCCAAAAGAGTACCTGGAATGATCAGAGATACAACTAAAGAGCATTAAGAGGCAGTCAGCTTTGTTCCCAGTTTGGGGAGGTTTTCACATGTAAATGTTCCCGTAGAAGGGAGCTGAGGATTAACTACTTCGGGAGGGGGGTGCGAGGGTGGAGAACAGGAGGCTAACGCCGGCTTTCTAGCGGACTAAGGCGGAGCAAATACTCCGCTCTCCCATTCAACTTTTTGGGTGTCACGTTGGGGCCATGGAGTCTATAAGACGGTTATGCTCAAAACCCGAAAACAGAAGAGACCACCCCCACTCCAAAGTGTATGACACTTGGAGGGGGACCAGCACCCTTTCCAACTCCTCCCGACCCGGGATCAGAGTCCAGCCGCCGACGTGCCGCGGCCCGAGCAACAGGAGAGCCGGGGCCGCGGCTCCGCCAGCTCCAGACCGGCAGAAGCTCTCGCTCTCCCGCCTCCAAGCCCACACGGCCGCCCGCGCTTCTTTCTTAGACACTTGCGGGGTCCCGGCACCGTGCAGCTGATAACGGGTCTGGGAGCCTAGAGCCAGAGCGCCGGGACACCAAAGCGGGCGAAGTTGGAGCCAGCGGGCCGGCGTCGGCCCGGCAGGCCGGAAGGGGGCGAGGGGGCAGCCCGGGTCGCCGCCGGGTGGGCGGTGGGGGAGGGGTGTGGGTCAGCTCCCGTGGTGGCTGCGACCTCTCCCGGGCCAGGCCGCTCCGCGCAGGCCCCGCCGCCCCGGAACCCGGGCAGGAAGCGTCCCCACCCCGACCAAAGCTTCAAACCTTGGCGGCGGGAGAAGCGGGCCCCGACTCCCGCAGCGGGCCCGCACCCCTGCCCCGAGCAGCTCTCACCTCCTGGTTGAAGGCGTTGACGGCGTCCATGTTCGCGCTGCGGCGGCGGCTCTTCCAGGCCCGCCGGTCACATAGACCTCGCGCCGCGGCGGAGCGGGGCCGGGAAACCGGCCGGGCCTGGGGCGGGGGAGGCGACGAGCTGCGGAGCCCGAGGCCGGGCAGGAAGGGGCTGTGGCCGAGGCGGCGAGGCGAGCGGCCGAGCACAGGCAGCGGCGGAGGGGTGGCGGGCCCCTTCTCAGTCCCGTTTGCTGGATGAGGAAAAGGAGGCGGTGGCGGCGCTGGGCTCCAACATGTCCGTTCGGGGGTGGCGGCTGCGCTCTGCGTCTCGCTGACACGGCCCCCCGCGCCCTCACGCAGTGGCCCACACTGGCCCAGCCGGCGAGCGGGCGGGCCTCTCTCTCCCTCTCGCCAGCGGGATGGCGGCAGCGGCCCGAGTCCACGCCGCGCGGAGCACCCTGGGACGGCTCGGGCCTCCCAGCGCTTCCTGTGCCCTGCGCTCGCCGCGCCCCGCCCGCCCGCGCCGGCTCCGCCCACGCCCCTCCACGCCCCTCCCGCGTCGTGCGCCGGGCCGCTGGCGCATGACGACGGGACGCCTAGCGCTTTCCCGCCGGCGGCGGTCGCGGGCCCGGGAAGCGAGCTGGCTCCGAGGGCGGCCCGGGCGAGGGCGTCGGAGAGCGCGAGTTCCTGGGCTTCGAGGCCGGCGCTGAGCCGGCTCTGGTGCGCGCACGCGCCCCTGCCCGACGCGGCGCTCACGGGGTGCTTTTTTTTGTGCCATTGTGCCTAGGCGGGCCCTGCACTCGGCCGGGGCAGGCGGGCACGGCTAGCTGCTGCCTGGAACAAAGGGCTCAGAATTTAACCTCGGCCCGCTGGGGAGAGCTTTTACAGTCTCTGGTGCGCACTGCCGGGGGCGGTGGGGGCAGCCTCTGCCCATGCAGCTCTGTGTCTCCCGGTGGGTTAAGTCGGCGCGATCTGAAACCTCGGGAAGGATGTGCAGGCACTGGATACCCGCGCAGGCATAAAGCAACCTCTTGTGTTGTCGGGAGTGTATTCC
This sequence comes from Xerus rutilus, assembly GCA_028644305.1. Taxonomy (NCBI): domain Eukaryota; kingdom Metazoa; phylum Chordata; class Mammalia; order Rodentia; family Sciuridae; genus Xerus; species Xerus rutilus. The sequence goes on from CM053409.1 coordinate 108,955,862, forward strand.
CGACACCTTGACGTTAATTTCTCAAACCAAGTTTCCTTTTCAGCGTAAACACTGCTCTGATTCACTTTCCTCTTACTGTCTACTAGGCACTGCATTGCTTGTTGGATATATGGAAATATAAGACAGTTTTTCTGCCGGCAGGCACCCCAGTTTGATGCAAAGTGCAAGCAAGCGAGAAAAGTGTTATAAAACACAAAGGCCCTAGGAAACAGAAGAAAGATATTTATCCAACTAGAAGTCCATAAAGACTTCCCAGAGGAAGTGGCACCCATGCTGAAAGGAGAGGTAGGGGCAGGAGAGGACCCTTTGGGCCAAGGGAGCCTGATAACAACTGCAGCATCACCTTCCTATGGAGGAGGACCAGCTGGAATTTAGGGAGTGACTAAGACCAGATTCTAAGGAGCCTTTGCCCTCCAAAGATTTTGAGTTTTGCCCACCAGGCAGTGGGGAACCATTGAAAGATTTAAGAGAGTGGTGTCATGCAATGCACTCTCTGAAGAATGGCGTAGAGTAGTAAGAGTGGAGGCAGAGGAGAGACATATGTACTGGAACAAAAGGCTTGGAACAGAATGATTGAGGTTAAGAAAGGACAGTGTCAAGGAGGATGGATGCCCAGGGTTCTAGCTTAACAAATGGCAGGATGAGGGGTTTATGAGTCAAGTAGAATTTATGGGAAGGAGTAGGATTGAGGGAATAATGGTTAACATTTGTAGGCTGCTTAATTGTGTGCCAGGGTCCTGATGTGCAATTCTGTTGTTTTATTTAATCTAACAGGCTTCTGTGTCAGGTGGCTATCAGCAATGCCCTTGTTTAATAGTTGTAGGAGTCATGCCTTATGCTGTTAACTGAAGTGCCCCAGTTCACACAGCTGGGTTATTTCTGCTTCAGACCTGGGGCATTTGAGCTGCCCCTGGGACATATAAGCGAAGATGTCTAGGAGGCAGTTGGGTAAACTTGTGGAGTCAAGAGAGCTGGCTAAGAAGAGATGGAGATCTGGGAATCATTAGTGCACAGCTCCTAGAGGAGCTGAAACAAAAAAAACAAGGAACACAGATGTTTAAGGAATAAGAGCTGAAGACTAAGAAGAAGTGGAGAAAGAGCTCTGGAGAAATGATCGTCCCTGTCCAGTGCTGAAGGTAGAAGGACAGCAGGGTGAGAAATGGAAAGTATATTTGTTGGTTGACAGCAATTAATTGTACATCTCAAAATAGCTAGTAAAAAGAGTTTTGAATATTACCAACACAAAGAAATGATAAATGTTGGCAGTGATGGATATGCCAATTACCCTGACATCATCACACATTTTAAATATGTATTAGAATGTCATAGTGTACCCCATAAATATGTCTACTAAGTATATGCCTATTAAAAATTTTTAAATATTGAAAATTAATTAAAATATGATAGATTTAGCATCTAGAAGCTCATCCTGCACCTCAGCTGGAGTGGTGAAAGCAGAAGCCTCATTTTTCTGTGGATTGCAGAGGGGAAGGCAGGCAAATTTTACAGGCAGGTTGTGAGGACACCAGGAAAAACTCCAGGATGAAGGGAAAGTTTCCTTGTTTCTTTTGATGGTACTGGGGATGGAACCCAGAGCCTTGTGCATTCAAGGTAAACAATATCTACCACTGAGCTGCACCACCAACCCTTTTTATATTTTATTTTGAGACAATTTCTTTGAGACAATTTATTTTGAGACAATTTTCAGCCAAGTTGTCTAGGCTGGTCTTGAACTTAGGATCCTCCTTCCTCAGTCTCCCAAATAGCTATGATTACAGGTGTGTACCATCACACCTGGCTTTTGTTTGTTTAAGACAAGAGAAACGTATTTAGTTATTTGTTAAAAGAACAAAATAAATCCCAAGTTTTATTTTCAGGTCCACCCATCATCTACTTTATAACACTTCCTATTACAGCTTTTCTTTTTTTTATCTCTCAGCTGATCTACCATAATATTTTCTAAATTCATTTTGCCTCTGTAAGAGCTATCTATCCACAGGAGCACCAACATCAGACCAACAAGTGAAGGCATTAGTAGATCTCTATCTTCTTATCCTTGGTTTTTCTAGACATTCACCATCTGCCAAATACTCAAGATCCCCACACCATGTTTCCACCTTCACGCCAGGACACAACCCAAATGTTGTCATTCCCTGGGTACATTTGGCAATTGACAAAACTGGGCCTCTGCTCTTACATAAAACCCTTCCCTGCTCCTCCATGTAGGCAGGCCCATTTAGCATCTAGCTGATGTTCATAGGTCACCTCCTTTCATTCATGAATCATGTACTTGGTGCTAGTCACTGTGCAGAAAAGCTTCCCTGCCCTCTTTCCAAACAGTCTCAAAATCTCCCACAGTATGCTTTCATGACCCAACTATTGCACTTGTCACCTTGCATTGCAATTGTCTGAAAAAGTGTCTTATTCCAGCACTGTGCCCCTGCCCCACCTCCACCTTTCTGTGAACAGTGGAAGACCTTAAAAATGGGCTCCCAGATTGAATGGGATTCTTCCTCTCCAGTTCACACAGCAGTTGTCTTTCCTCTTGTGCATTAGGGAGATGAATTTGGTTAAGGCAGGAGGAAGTCTTGAGTTGGAATCAGAGTGGCTTGGGAGGAAAAGTGACAAGTTCATCTTTGGACCAACAAGTGAAGGCATTAGTTTGGGACGCAATGCATTATAGCTTTTGTGCTCTGTAATGGTTGTTGAATGAAGGAATGATGGTCCAAAGGGATATTTTCAGTGTACCATCCTATTGAGATTTGAAAGTGTAAGGAAGAAGGTCCATGTGTTTGGGGTAGATAACTTAGATGTAGGAGGTTCATTCCTGGGAAGGGTTGTTTGACAGTGTTTGGTAGGTCTTTAAGCAAGTTCTTGGGAGATGTGTGTTATCAGCTAGACTTTGGGTGCTTTGGCAACATTTTCTAGCATTTTTCATTCTGAAGATGGCAGCACCCTGTCTGCTCTGGGACATCGGGCAGCCATTTGCACAGCTACTGCTGGACTTCCATCTCATCTCTCCAGTTAGATGACTCAAATCTTCTACTAAGAAATTTTTTGGAAAATGACAGAAACTCATGGGGGCCGTCTTTTGTGAAAAGACCTTGAAGAAACAGGAATGCAGCCTTTTTTTTTTTTTTTTTAAGTGCCAGAGCAGCATGAATAGGTGTAACGGAGGATAACAATCAACCATCTGCTTGCGAACTAGCCTTCTATCAAGGAACAGATACATTTGTTCCTGATGTGGGTGTGAAAAATGGTTCTGAAAAACCATTCGAAACAAACTTATGTTTCTAAGAGTAGATGAAATCAGTATTTAAAGGACAGAAAAGATGTCATTCAGGAAGTTATATTATCCTTAATTCTGTGCCCTTCGTATATCAACTCATTGTCCTGAAGAAAGACTGGCCATACATACTCCACAGGTGTAGCAAGTAGGAGAAAAAGCACCTCCTGAATAGCCCAAGGGAATATTTATAGATAAAACTTCAAGAGAAAATGGGTTCTCTCTAACACCTTATCTCAGGCAGGTCCCACCTGAGTCCTTTTTGCACCAACCTCTGTTGGTACCAAAATAGTGTGACAGACTGAAGAAAACAGGAACTCCAAGAAGGAAGAATTCACTGGGCAATGGGATTTTAGGGAATTTTCATTTTCTTCTTAATTTTTCAACATTTTCCAGAAGTTCTACAAAAGACATGTGTACTTCTCAGGTGTGTGCTGGGAATCAAACCCATGACCTTGCACCTGCTAAGCCTGTGTTCTGAGCCATGCCTCCAGCCCAACATGTATTGCTTTTACAGTTAAAAAGAGAGAACTCCTTAAAAAGGACAACCATATAGGTAAGTGTGCAGCCAACTTCAAGTATTGTGGGTTGCTAATCTTAGCTATGATTATACCAGTGAACATATGAATAACTAATAAAGGAAAAAAGTCTCTTGGCCATTTCCTATCATACTCATCAATAGGAATTCAATATTCTTTTTTCAAAATTGAAATCATTAAAATCAAGTCTCAGGGCTGGGGATGTAGGTCAGTAGTAAAGCACTTGCCAAGTATTCATGAGACCCTGGCTTTGATCCTCAGCACAGCAAAAAAGAAACAAACAAATCCAGTCTACTGAATCCTACATTTTCCCTTTTGTTTATTTACAAAATAAATATGAACATATACTATAGAGAGGATAACAATATAAGCCCAAATAGGTAAGTTCATTTCTCATGGAACCACGTTTTCAGAGTACAGTACCTGATATTGTATCATTTGTCTTACTGAATTGTATGAATTCTTTACATATTCTAGATTCAGGTCTTTTGTCAGATATGCATATTGTGACTATTTTCTCCCAGTCTGTGGTATGTCTTTCATTTTCTTTGTAAAAACAGATGTTTTTAATGTTAATGAATATAACTTATCAATGTTTTTCTTTTATGGTTTGTGATTTTCTGTCGTATTGAATAATTTTTGCTTATCCCTAAAGATACTAAACTTCTATGTTTTCTTCTTGAGTCTTTATAGTTTAGCATTTATGTTTCAGTTTGTGATACATTTTGAGTTAATTTATGTGCATGATATGAGTTAAATGTCAGGTTTCATTTTTTTTTCAATAGGACATTGAGCATTATTGAAAAATATCATTTCTGCACCAAATTACTTCGGCTTCTTTGTTGAAAATCAGCTGACTATATAACTACAGAGCTATTTTTGTATTTAGTTCCATTCATCTATATGTCTATCTTGCATGTAAATATTAGACCACCTTAATTTCTCTGGTAATTCAAGTTAATTAGTGTAAGTCTCCAACAATGTCTTTCTTTTAAAACATGTTTTAACTATCCTACAGTCTTTGCATTTCTATATACATTTTAGAATCGACTTGTTATTTTAAAAAGTGAAAATGAGACAAAATTAAAAGTCTTCTGTGATTTTCATTGGGTTTGCACTGAACCTATGAGTCAGTTGGGGAATATTTACTTTGGTGAGTCTTTTGATCCATGAACATAATATATCCTTTCATTTAGTTAGGTCTTCAGTTCCTATTAACAGTGTCTACTGAGCTCTCAATATCACTTACACATATTTTGTTAAATTTATCCTAGGACAATTCATGTTTTGGGGGGTTATTATAAATGGTATTTTGTTTCAGAATTTGTTCCTAGTTTTTTATTTCCAGTGTAGAAAAATGCAGTTAATCTTGTATATTCTTCTTGTATTTTGCAATCTTATTATGATTACTAATACTAGTAGCTTTTTTGTAAGTTCTTTCAGATTTTCTATGTATGTGATCATGTCTTCTAAGAATAGTTTTTTCTATACTCTCTATGGATAATAATGTCTTATTTGTTTTTCTCATCTGCACTAACTAGTACTCCATTGCAGTGTTGAATAAGATAATGATAGTGGATATCTTTATTTTTTATTTTTATCTTCACCATGACTTGTGTTGTTAGCTCCGAGTTTTTTATAGGTGCCCTATGAGGAAGTTCCCTTGTATTAGCTCCTTGAGAGCATTTTTATTCTCTTAAACCGTGAATGGGTATTGAATTTTTCCAAATGTTGTTCTATATCTATTGACATGATCAAATGTTTTTTCTGTTTTAATTGATTAATACAATGACTTAAAATGATTGGCATTTTAAAAATATTTTTATTGGTACATAATGATTATACATGATAGTGCAATTTATTATTACATATTCATACATGCACACAATATAATCTGTTCAACTTCATCCTCCATACTTCTCCTTTTTATTTACTTTTTTCAGGGGGTACTGGGGATTGAACTCAGGGCACTCCACCACTGATCCACTTCCTCAGCCCTTTTTTGTATTTTATTTAGAGACAGTCTCCATGAGTTGCTTAAGGCTTCGCTATGTTGCTAAGGCTGTCTTTGAACTCATGATCCTGCCTCAGCCTCCTGAGCTGCTGGGATTACAAGCATGTGCCATGCCTGACCATATACTTCCCCTTTTCCTTCCCTCCTCTCTCCCATGGTCCCCTTCCTCTATTCTCCTGGTTTCCCTTCTATGTTCATGTGGTCCCCCCAGTAATTTCCTGGAATAAAGGCACTTGGTCATGGGGTATTATTACCTTTTTTATATATTGCTGGATTTGGTTTGCAAAGATTTGATAAAGAATGTTTCCTTCTAGGCTCATGTATGAGCAATGCTGGCTTGTAGTTTCCTCTTCTTGTAGAGATAGCTTATCTTCATCAAATGATTTGGGAAGCATTTCCTTCTTTGTTTTCTTTTTTTTTATTTTGGTACTGGGGATTGAACTCAGGAGCACTCGACCACTGAGCCACATCCCCAGCCCTATTTTGTGTTTTATGTAGAGACAGGGTCACACTGAGTTGCTTAGCACCTCGCCATTGCTGAGGCTGGCTTTGAACTTGCGATTCTCCTGTCTCAGCCTCCCTAAGTGATGGGATTACAGGTTTCTTCTTTGTTTTCTAAAACAGTTTGTATAAAATTGACACTACTTCTTTCTTATGATTTTGTTAGAATTCATCAGTAAAGCCACCTGGACCTAAACTTTCCTTTATGAGAATATTTATATTAGTAATTTAACTTTAAAAACTGATACAGAGCTCCTCTTGTGGTTGGGATAAGTGTACCCTAAAGGCCTGGTTGCCAGATTGGGCCACTATTGGGAGATGGTGGAACTGTAATGCCGGAGAATGTGCCCTTGAAGGAGATATTGGGACCTTGGTGTCTCCTCTTCCTTCTGTTTCCCAGCCACCATGAGGTGAGTAGCTTCCTTTGCTATATACTCCTGACACTATATACTGCCTTACCACAGGCCCAAAGACAACAGGGCAAATGATCATGGACTGAAATCTCTGAAATTCCGAGTGGAAATAAACCTTTCCTTCTTTCTAAGTTTCTTTATCCAAGGTTATTTGTTATAGCAACAACAACAACAACAAAAAACCTAACAAGAGCTCCTCAGGTTTCTATTTTTGAGTTAGTTTTGATACTTTGTATCTTTTGGTGGAATGTGTCTATTTAAAGTTTATCAGCTTATTGGCATAACCAATGATATTTTATGATATACTCTTATTCTTTTCATGTTTGTGATGACTTCTTTCATTCCTGATATTAGTAATGCCTATCTTCTTTTTTTCTTTTCTTATTCAGTCTAGCTAGAGATTCATCTTTTTTTCTTTAAGAAGCAGCTTTTGGTTTCATAGATTTGCTGCATTGTTTGTGTACTTTGTACTTCATTGATTTTTTTTTCACTTTTTGTTCGTTCCTTTTTTTGTTTGCTTTGTATTTAACTTGCTTTTTTCTAGTTTCTTAAAGTGGAAGCTTGGATCGTTGATTTAAGAGTTTCTTTTTTTGTTGTTGTTAATCTAAGCATTTAAAACTTTAAATTTACTTCTCAATTTTTGATATATTGTGTTTCCATTTTCATTTAGTTCAAAGTATTTTGTCATTTTCTTTGCAAGTTTAACTTTTACCCATGAGTTATTTAGAGGTATATTGTTTCAATTCCAAGTATATGGAAATTTCTCAAACATCTTTTTGTGATTGATCACTGATATAATTCCATTGTAGCCAGAGATGATACTTTGTATGATTTCAGTACTTTTAAATTTACTGAAACTTGTTTTATAGTTCAGCCTATCGTCTATCTAAATGATTAGTCTACATGAACTTTATAATTAGGTATGTTCTGTTAATATTAGGTTGGTCTATCAGTGTTGCTTAGATCAGGCTGGTTAATAGTATCCTTTAAGTGTTCTCTGTATTCATTTTCTGCCTACCTAATATGCCAATTACGTGGAGAAGAGATTTAACACCAAATGTGCTTGTGCATTTGTTTATTTCTCCTTCAATCCTGTCAGTATTCTGAAGCATTTTTATTAGGTACATAAAAATTTAGAATTATTATTTCTCCTTGATGGATTGGCCTTCTTATCATTCTGAAAAATTTCTCCTTATCGCTGGAAATATTCCTTGTACTGAAATCTATTTTGTTTGATGTTGATATAGCCATTCTGGTTTTTTATGGTTACTGTTTGAACAGTATTCTTTTCCATTCTTCTACACTTAACCTATGTCTTTATGGTTTTCTTTGTTTTTTTGTTGTTTGGTTTTGTTTTGTTTTGCAGACAGCATATAATTGGGTCTTGCATTTTAATCTGACAATTCTTTATCTAAATTGTTTAGACCATTCACATTTCATGTAGTTATCAATAAATATATTTGGGCTTATATTTACCATTTTGCTATTTGTTTTCTATTTGTTTCATCTGCTCTTTACTGTTTTTCTCTCTCATTTGGCTTCTTTGTCATTGTTCAGTATTTTTTAGTATTTTATTTGATCTCTTCTAATAACTTACTAGATGTACCTGATTTTTAGTGGTTGATCTAAGAAGGTTTTATAATGTGCATCTTTAAGTTATCACGTTCTACTTTTAAATAAATTTCTTCTACTTCATATATAGTATACGATCCTTGTAATGTGCCTCTGATTCCTCTCCAATTTTTATGCTTTCTGTTGTTCTGTATTTTACTTCTACAAGTGTGTTTTATATGTTTTTGCTTTAGGCAGTCATTTTCTATTAAAGACATTGTTAAAAACAAGAAAATGCTTCTTATATTTTCCCATATAGTGAATAATCCAATACTCTTCATTCCTTTGAATACATTAAAATTTCCATCTATTGTCAATTTCCTTATCCAAAGGGAAATTCCTTTAATATTTCTTTTAGAGTGTATCAGCTCAATGAACTCTCTCTGCCCTTATTTATCTGAAAAAGTCTATATTTCATCTCTATTTTTGAAAGATATTTTCAGTGGATATAGATTTCTGAGTCTATGGGATTTGGCCCCTACCACTTTAAATATATCATTCCATTTGTCTTTTGTCTTGCATAAATTCTCATGAGAAGTCTGAGAATTCTTATATTGGTCAATAATTTGCTTTTTATCTGATGTTAGAAAATTTTTGTTTCCATATGTTCCTCAATTATCTAGTTTTTCCCATGACAAAAGGTCATTCTGGACCTCATGAAGAGAGGCAGAAGTTCCTAGCAGTTTTTAATTTTTATGCAGTAATATTTTTTATTTTATAGCTGGAGACTTTTTGTGGTCTCAAAAATCTTTACTGGCACTGAGATTATAAAGATATTCTCCATGTTTCCTTTTACAAATTTTATAGTTTTGCAATTTTACAGTGCTCATATTTAGGTCTATGGTACATTTCAAATAATTTTTGTGTATGTGAGCAATAGATTTCAAGGTTTATTTTTTAAAAAAGTTGTTCCATCCATCTTTACTGAAAAACTTCCTGCTGTCCCACTGAATTGCCTTGGCACTTCTGTCCAAAATTAAGAGGCTGCCTGTACGCAGGCACATTTCTGAAGTCATCATTCTATTTCTTTGATCAGTAATTCCACAGTGTTTTGATTGCCATAACTTTGAAATCATAGTTTTGAAATCAGGAAGGTTAAGTCCTCCAACTTTGTTTTTCTTCAAGATTATTCTGGTTATTCTCATTCCTTTGCATCTCCTTATAGAGTTTAGCTTCACCATGGCAATTTTGGAGAAAAAAATTCGTATTTTGGTTGTGATTTCTGATTCTCGGTATTCATAACTACGAATCCATGTAACTGATAATCATAGTCCATTTGCCCTGTTCACTTGGTCTTCCTTTGTCCAACAACTATTTTATGTCTATTCCTCTCTTTTCACTTTTCCAACACCTCCTCTGTTCTCACTTTCAAATAACGACTTTGCTTCCATGTCACTGGAAATGGAAGCATCTGGAGAAGTCCTTCAGACTCACACCATCCCTTCCCAATACTTCCCAGCTTCTATATGTAGACTCCACTTCCTTTCCTGTTACCATAAATAAACTGCCTGTGCTGTTCTAAGAGTGTGTCCCTCTCCTTGAACTCTAGATTCCAGCCTTTCTTTCCTACTTAGTAGCTCTTCTTTCTCCATTGAGCCATACATTTTCCTGTCTGTATTGGATCATGTGCAATATTATACAGGCTCCTATTTCTCCCTTCTGAAAAATTCTCTCTATTGAACTCACTTCAGCTACCAGTTATCTCCCCATTCCTGTGCTCACAGGGTCACAGCTTTTTACCAAAGACACAACTCTAAACCCTGATCCACATGTCGGCCTTTAAAGTGCATCGTTTCCATCAAGTTCACGTATGTTTCCTCATGGTCTGAGGACATAGCTAAAAGATAAGTCATCTGCCCCCACATATAAAATGATGGAAAAGGAACTGAATAGATGCATTTAAACGTCCCATTTGAGAAATGGAAAACCCAGTGGTCACTGGTCCATGATGCACACCAAACCTGCTGGACGGGAATGGTGATGACTGCCTGGTCTGGAATGATGTTATTGCCATGCTTAGCTGATCTGGAAGCCACTAGTTCTTCTCTTGGGAGGTTCTCCCTGCTCCATTCTCCTCCCCGCGCCTAACAGGGAGAACCCTCTTTCTGTAGAATACACAGATTTTATAGTTCTCTTTTTGTTCATGCAATTTTGAGGCCTAGGAATCACCTTGAGGTGTTGAGGTGGTGGATCTCAAACTTGGTTGCACAGGAAAATTAAAAAGCTTGACACCAGGTCGCACCTCAGTCCTGTTCAATCACTCTCAAGGGTCCTGGCCTCAGGTAATTTTTCCCATCCCACCCCACCCCCACCCCAGGTGATTCCAACATGAAGCCAAAGTTTATAATACTGCCACAGGATTCTGTTTAGGCAATCACTTTCCTGCTTGCCCTTGTCTTTGATTCAGCTGAAGTTGGGAAAAAATTGTCCTTATGGACCTGGCTGGGCTTCAGATTGTGGGACTCTGTGTTAACTTGTCTGGAGAAGAATCATACACTTTAGCAGAGCTGATTACCCACACCCATCAACTGTCAAACCAGGCATCTCCAAGTTAAGATCTCCTCCCTTGGTAAGTTAAGGTATACACTAAGCTGCTGTGACAAAGAGACCCTCCCTTAACCCTAACAGAAACATAGCATTTTTAAAGTTTCTTTCTTAGGTAACTAAGAAATGAGTGGTTTCAGGCTAGTGAGATGGCTCTCCCATTCTCAACATGTGAACTCCAGGGTGACCCATGCCACTTGTCATGATTTCGTAGCCAGTAGAACAGGGAAAGGGGAAGTGGAGGCATGCAGTCTCCTTATAGGATGTCACCAGATGTTGTGTACTTTTTGTTTGCTCATGTCTCAGTTGGAACTTAGTCACATGACCATTCCGAGCCGCAGGGGAGCCTAGGAAATGTATTGTTTGACTGGGTTGGCCATGTATCTTGCTAAACTTCATCAAATTCTACTATTAAAGGGAACAACTTCTTTACTTTGTCTATTGGACTTTGCTGAGAGCCATTACAATTAATCAAAGCATCAATATTCTGAAATTTCCTGCCATTTCTCCTAATAACATAGAATGTATATAGGGTCATGGGTAGAGCAAGTCACACTTTTATCAAATATTGTGCCATCACCAAGTCACAGACCTGGAATCATTTATTCTCACTGCCTTTTGTCCTACCTTGTCCTCTCTGTTATTTTAGAGTCTGTCCCTTGTTGTAACCTAGTTCAAAGCTTCACATCCTCTGTCAAGTAGGAATGTTGACAGCAACAAATAAAGAAAACCTAGCCATTAATGGCTTAAGCAGGCATTTATTTTTCTCATTCAATAAAAAGTCTAGAGTAGGTGGTTTCCAGCCTTGGTTCCAATGGTGCAGCAAAGGACTAAGTCTCTTTCTTTCTTGCTGCTTCAGTTTTTAAAAAACATCTTGGCTTTTCAACTTCCTGTCATTGCATGGTTACAAGATTCATGGTTGCTGTAGTTCCAGGCATCACATCTATTTTAAAGCTTGAATCAAAAGAGAGAACAACACCCACTGAGACTCTTCCTTATGTGAAGAAAGAAGGCTCTTCCAGAAATTTCTACATAACAGTTCTCCGTGCCTCTTATTGACTAGAAATGGGCCACATGCTCTTCTCTCAACCAACAAGAAGAAGAAAGGGATTGATTGCTTAAAGCCAACCAGGTTTCTGCCACTAGTGCTAGCATGTGGATGACTTATCTTTAAACTAAGGGAAGAGATCTTCGCCAAATATCCAAATAAATATTCTGGTAGCAAGAAAGTGGAGAGGAAGGGAGTTAAGGTTTGGGTATTGCATGGGCAACAAAGATCAAAGGCCATATAGATAAAACCCTGTGTGTGTGTATGTGTGTGTGTGTTTGTATGTGTGTTGTTTGATTATATAAGCAGGCAGCAAGCATGGAAATGTATATACTCAGTGGTTAGCACACGCTGTGTCACAGTGGGGAAAGGGGTGCCGAAGAATGTGAAGGCAGGATGGGAGGCAAGAAAAACTGGGGGGAAATTGCCCTAAAAATATAGATCACAGCTGGGCTTGGTGGCGCACGCCTGTAATCCCAGCACTTTGGGAGGCTGAGACAGGAGAATCACAAGTTCAAAGCCAGTCTCAGCAACAGTGTCAAGGCACTAAACAACTCAGAGAGACCCTGTCTCTACATAAAACACAAAATAGGGCTGAGGATGTGGCTCAGTGGTCAGCTACCCCTGAGTTCAATCCCTGGTACCAAAAAAAAATGTAGATCACATTTATGCATTTATGTAAATGCATAACTTCTGTACTCCTGTAAATATCTAAATAAATGAAGAGATTAAAAGAGAATCCCAACATCACCCAAAATAAAGGTCATTTTAGGCAATGTATCAGAACCATGGCTGAGCACCTGTGTGCAAGCACAAGAAAAGATGAGTTAGCTGGGCGCGGTGGCTCAAGCCTGTAATCCCAGTACCTAGGGAGGCTGAGACAGGAGAATCGTGAGTTCAAAGCCAGCCTCAGCAACTGCGAGGTGCTAAGCAACTCAGTGCGACCCTGTCTCTACATAAAACACAAAATAGGGCTGGATCCCTGAGTTCAATCCCCAGTACCAAAAAAAAAAAAAAAGAAAAGATGAGTTAATAAATAAGATGGAAAGCAGCCATGATAAATGTCTCACTAGGAGGAACTTTGGGCAAAGGGGAGGGAGAAAAGAGGAGGGGGCATGGGACCAGGAAAGATGGTGGAATGGGGTGGACATCATTGCCCGAGGTACATGTATGACTGCACACGTGGTACGACTCTACATTGTGTACAACCAGAGAAATGAAAAGCTATGCTCCATTTGTGTACAATGAATTAAAATGCTTTCTGATATCATGTATAATTAATTGAACAAATAAAAAATAAAAAATTAATAAAAAAGAACAAATTTGATGTCCCATTAAAAGAAATACACATATATGTACATCCTTCAGTGTCTATAGGGGATTGATTCCAGAACTGTCCACGAATACCAAAATACAAGGATGCTCAAGTTTCATATGCAAAATGGTGTAGGATTTGCCTATAAACTATGTAATCCTCCAGAATACTTTACATCATCTCTATATTACCTAAACTATCCAATACAATGTCAACGCAACCTAAACAGTTGTGCTGTATTATTTAGGGAATAATAACAAGGAAAAAAGTATGTGTTCAGTACAGATGTAAGTTTTTGGAATATTTTTGATCCAGGGATGGTTGAATCTTTGGATATGGACAACCAAGTATAAATAGAAAGTTCTGTAGGCAGTCAGAATGAATGTCTCGTCCACATATTAAGATTATGCATGCTACCCACTGGATGGCCACTCAGCACTTACTCCTGGTAAAATTATCTGACAATTCTAACACCTTGAGTGGCTTTTCTTTTTCTTTTTTTCAGTCCAAGCACTTTAGAATTAGCAAAATAAAAGAGGCATCTAGAGACAGGCAAACAGATAGCAACAGGAGGTGGCCGCTGACAGGCGGACAGTGAAGGGGGAGACAACATCTATAGAAAGCAGACACAAGAACTCAAAGGCGAAGTTGTCAAGCCATTCAGTTTAAAGCACACTAGTCTGGGCACCTCTGTAACCCCCAGAGGGCATCAGTTTTACTGCAAGTCATAGGAAGAGTGCTCGAACGTCAGACTCCAGTTAACAAGGAACAGGAAACTACACGCCACTTACTTTGTTTAAGAAAGCTAAGTGGTCTAGGATAGAACAGAGGACAATGTCTACCCCTCTTGGAGAAAGGAACTATGCCCAATTCATTCCTGTGGTTTTAAGGCAAAGCTTTGAGTTCTCTGCTGGATGGTCCTGTGCCTTCTGCAACCTCCTTGAGCTCAAAACATTTAAACTCTTCCTGCCTCGTGTTTGAGGATGCTGATTTACCACTGACTACAAAAATGATTGTAGGGCAAATCCATGAATCGATTTTTCAAGGGAAATGCCTGAGAAGTTGTTTCACAGCTCCCTCACTCTAAGATGATAAAACTTGTCAAAGTAGAGAGGAAGGGAGGGAGGGAGAGGGAGAGGATGATAATTATGTATAAGAAGATGGGTCGTAAGAGAGATTTGGAGACAGCAGTCATTCGTCTCAAACTCCCACCCTTCTTCCTATTTGGAGAATGAAGTGAGAGCTGGAGATGCTACTGCTGACCCAGGACTCAGCAAGGTTTAGGCTAAATCTGATCCCAACCTGTTCCCACAGATAGGATGTTATGGAGAGACAGCTAGGTGAATTCAGCTATATGATTGTTTTTAAGCTACAAGAGCAGAGTTGAGTAGTTCCAACAAAGACCTAGGGCCCACAAAGCCCAAAATATTTACTTCTTCTTAACTCTTTTCAGAAAAAGCTTGCTGATTCCTGTTCTGATTTCATGCCTCTTGTGGAAGAATTCAGGGGTCACTGGGAGTTTTGAAATGTGTCTCCAGAAGGCAAGAGTTATAGATGGGTAGCTAAGGAGGCAGCCACAGGCTGGGGTCTGAGTTCTCTGTGAAAAGGCCAGATGGGAAGGGAAGGAGTCCCCCAAGGGCCTCCTTTACTATTTTGCTGCTTTTAATTGTTTGGACTTTAAAGCAAACCAAGACTCAAGATGTTCAGATTGTCTGCTTGGATGACAGAACCAGTGTTCTGTGTTGTGACATCCCAGTGCTGTGACATTGGGATCCAGAGTGAGTAGGGAAGTGACTGTGAGCGTTTGCCTAGGACCTGAGTAGGAGAGAGAGCACAGTGATGTGGTTCCTTTTGTGTTTTATCGAGGAGGTCACCAGGAGACCTCAGCCCTCAGAGGCTAGGGTGGACTACTGAATGCACAGGGATTGAGGCAGGAATTGCAAGAGACCATCCAGCATAGGTACATCCTTTGTAGTCAAAGGAAGTGAGAGAGAAAAGGATCCAGAAAAGAACTTCTCCAGAGCTCAACAAAAGAGTGAGCCCTCACCAGCTGCCAGCCCAAGACTCAACATGAAACCACCAGCCAAGTCAAAGCTAATCTCCTTACCCCTAGCCTTCCCTGACACCCATTCCTCCCTAGTAGGTCTGCACCAATGACTATGAAGTCATAGGAGACTTGAGCGGGAGAGAGGAGGCTCAGGGAGCTTCTTTCCCCCACTGCAGGCTCCCAGCCTACGAGTTGGAGAAGGGAGAAGGTTTAACACTGTCAAGTTCAGCATTCTCACATTCTAACTACTAAATTGAAACAGTGACTTAATTACCTAGGAAGGAGTAGAAAAGCATTGGAAGCTGCTAGAGTTTTGTCCAGGCTCAAGGAAAGACTGTGCCCACTGAAGAGAGGTTGAAGGGCCGAGGAGAAACACACAGGAGTAAGGTTTTTTGGGGGAGGACACAATTTATGCTTGTTTAACATACTGGAGCCAATAACTACTATCTTTTTTTTTTTTTTTGGTACTAGGAATTGAACTCAGGGGTACTCGACTACTGAGCCACATCCCCAGCCCTATTTTGTGTTTTATTTAGAGACAGGGTCTCACTAAGTGGCTTAGCACCTTGCAGTTGCTGAGGCTGGCTTTGAACTCGCAATCCTCCTGTCTCAGCCTCCCAAAGTGCTGGGATTATAGGCGCGCGCCACTGTGCCCAGCTTAACTACTATCTTTTAAGCACTAAAATCTTCCAGACACCATACCAAGCAATTTTCATGCATTAGCACATTAAACCTCCCAACAAGCCCTTACTAGTAAGACTTGTTTTTGCAGGAGGGAAACTGAGGCAAAGGAAAGATAGGTGGTGGTCCAGAGTCTCAGAGCTAGTGAGTGGTAAAGAGGACATCCAAACTCAGAGCCTGAAATCTCAACCACTACCTTAGTCCTTCAGCATTTGGAGGGAATTGGTTCCAGGACTCCCTTGGAAAGTCCATGGGTGATCGAGTCCATTATACAAAAAGGCATGGTATTTGCCTATAAATAATGCACTTCGTCCTGTAAACTTTAAATGACCTCTAGATTGCCTATAATACCTAATACAATGTAAATGCTACCTAAATAGGTATTATATTGTATTAATTAGAGAACAATGACAAACAAATTTGTATATGTTAACAGATGCAACATTTTGGGGGTGGGTACTGGAGGATTGAACTCGGGGCACTCGACCACTGAGCCACATCCCTAGCCCTACTTTGTGTTTTATGTAGAGACAGGGTCTCACTGAGTTGCTTAGCACCTCACTTTTGCTGAGACTGGCTTTGAACTCATGATCCTCCTGCCTCAGCCTCCCAAGCTGCTGGGATTACAGACGTGCACCACTGCACCCAGCCAGATGCAACATTTTTTTTAAAAAAGTATTTTCAATCCACTGCTGGTTGAATCTATGAATGTGGAACCCCGCAGATACAGGAGTCTGTCATACTGCCAAGAGAGAGTTCTCTAAAGGGTTGTCATTGCTGAGAGGTTTTGAATTTCCCTAGAACACTTGGATTGTCTACTTTGCCTCTGTGATCAGGACCTATCACAGAATCCTTATCATGTCCTGCTTGACCAGACATCCTTCAGGCTTCTTTGAATCAGCTGGATTACAAGTTCTGAGCAGCCGCGTTGCTTGCACTGCACCCTGAACCAGCTCTGGACCTTCTAGTGCTCCAAGCTGAGGGTCTGATGAGTCATTGGTTGAGTCTGATGGTACATCCAGATGTATTACACGTGGCTAACATCTGGTGTAAGCCACACGCTGATTCCTGGTGATGGGGGCTGCCTGGTGGAGCCACTTGCTTTTCATTTTGAAGAGAACCTTCCCTGTGCAGGTCACTGGACACCTTCCCCCACCTCTGCCCCAAATCTGCTATGGGTATGTGGGGTATGTCTTCTACTCTTTGGTGTAAATTGTCTTACCCAGACATCCTGGGTGTCTGCCAGCTTAGCACCCTGGATTCTGTTAGCTTGGTATCATATGAGACAAGGTTTCCATAGACCAAACTAGCACAGCACCAGGGAGGTAACATAATACTGAGTTAAGAAAAAGGTGTACTATTGCCCTGTATTACCTGCCCTGGTAAAACAGACAGACAAGCAAACAATCTGCTTCCGGTGTTGTTTATGTGTTGGAATAGAGAAAACAAGCCTTTTGGCAAATCCATAGATGCAATCCAAGTGCCAGGGGCTCTATATATTCACTCTTGTCACATGAAGCCACCTGGAAGAGCAGACGTCACTGATAAAGTTTATGATAACACAGTCATTCCTCAACAACAATTTGGTTTTCTCAACGAGCCAAACCAGAGAGTTAAATGAGAATGACAGTGATCATCAGCTTTGGACCCTACAGGTCCATTATCTTGCACATTCTCCTAGGAACAGGTCTCACTTGTCATGTGTCATTTTATATATGAAGAGCTCCTTGAGTTTACACTTGGCCATTTCTTTCCTTTTTTTTTCTTTTTTTTTTTGTTTTTTGTACCAGGGATTGAACTCAGGGGCACTTGACCACTGAGCCACATCCCCAGCCCTATTTTGTGTTTTATGTAGAGACAGGGTCTCACTGAGTTGCTTAGTGCCTCGCCATTGCTGAGGCTGGCTTTGAACTCACGATTCTCCTGTCTCAGCCTCCCTAAGTGCTGGGATTACAGGCTTGCGCCACCGCGCCCGGCTTACACTTGGCCATTTCTGTCACCATGACTCTTTATTCATGGAGAAGAGAGCCAATGTGGGGATTTGCTGTCTGGTGTGTGTATCTGTTCCACATAGACCCTTAAGAGATGAGAAATAGTCTGGACGTGGTGGCTCGTGCCTGTAATCCCAGCAGCTCAGGAGGCTAAGGCAGGAGGATCGCAAGTTCAAAGCCAGCCTCAGCAACTTAGTGAGGCTCTAATTGACTCAGTGAAACCCTGTCTCTGAATAAAATATACACACACAAAAAAAGGGCTAGTGGTGTGGCTCAGAAGTTAAGTGCCCCTGGGTTTAGTCCCTTGTACCAAAACAACAACAACAACAACAATAGCAACAACAAAAAAGAGTTGGGAAATAAATAGAGATTTGGGGCTCTTTGAGTCTAGTGAGGACGCCTTGCCATAAACCTCTTCTCTGGTAGAAAATAGTGACATTAGGGGACCACAGGAATTAACATTAGTAGTGGATCCACTTCCAGAGATCTAGTCGCTGCTCTTTCTCTGGTTCACATTTACACAGATTATCAAGGTAGCTATTTTGAGGGAGGATCAAGATGAGGTTTTACCAATGGCTTGGTGGCACATGCCTGTAATTCCAGTGACTTGAGAGGCCAAGGCGGGAGGATTGCAAATTTGAGACCAGCCTTAGCAACTTAGTGAGATCCTATCTCAAAATACAAAACAAAAAGGGCTGGGCACACTGGCTTAGTGGTAAAGTGCCTATAGGTTCAAGATTCCCAATATCTATTTGTGATCTTATTGTAGTGTTCCTGAGATCCAATTAAGGTTTTGGGATTGAGAATCTGTATCCCAATGACTCAGTCCATGCCTTTGTTTATCACACCTGGGTGGGTGCCTTAATGATTTATTTTGGTTCTAGAAACTCTATAGTCACCAGTGATTCTTGCCTGTAACCCCAGCTACTCAAGAGACTGAGGCAAGAGGATTGCAAGTTTGAGGCCAGCCTCAGCAATTCAGTGAGACCTTGACTCAAAATAAAATTTTAAAAAGGAGCTGGGGATACAACTCAGTGGTAGAGCACCACTGGGTTTAAACTCCAGTATGAAAAAAGAAGGAAGGCAGGGAAAGGAAAGGAGAGGAGAGGAGAGGAGGGGAAGGAAGAGGAGGGGAGGGGAAGGGAGGGGAGGGGAAGGGAGGGGGAGGGAGGGGAAGGGAAGGGAGGGGAGGGGAAGGGAGGGGGAGGGAGGGGAGGAAAGAAAGGAAGGAAGACTGGCTCCATGGCCAATTAGCCACGATGAAGGACCTCAGAGACCCTGTTCTGGTCTACTGCCTTGAATCACTCTGGGCAATTTGAGGGTGGTGGTGGGATCAAGTCGTGTCACACTTTGCTACAATAGGCCCTGGGGGGAGGTCACAAATCTGGCATTTTCAGTTTCAATCATGGGAAAATAAAGTCTGCCTTCCAACAGGATTTATGTTCTGGGGAAATATATCCAGATTTCTATTCCAAACATAGGAAGTTTTCAAGTTTGTTTAGCTGGAAACAATGACAAATGCTTTTTCCTGATCCGTTTCACCCTCTTCTGTTGTCTAATAAGCATGAAGTTTAGAAGATTAATCCCATCTCTGAAGGCAGCCCATGCTTTATTTAAATGAAGTTTAATAACCCAATCCCCTTTGCTAGTGATTTGTTTAGAAAATCAGATCAAACCAGTTACCACATGACATCCCTCTGACCTCAGGCATCCGAAACACTTTGGTTCAAAGAGATCCAAGATTCCTGGGTATTCTAAAGATGTTTCTCATGCTCCTGAGAGCTAGAGAAAGATAATAGTATCTTCTGTGTGTGATACCTGGAGCCACCTTGGTACCATTATGAAGATAAAGTTGCCACAGAATGGGGGGGGGGGGTAGGGATGAGATTACTAGAATAACCAGACCAAATCTGCAGGACTAAATCAACCCTGAAGATTGATTTACAGTTAGGAGAACCAATACATGTACTTATTGTTTAAGCCAATTTGAGCTGGGATTTTTGGTTTTTGTAACTGATATCATCCTAACTGATTCAATACAGGATTTTCTGTGTTTACAGCTCCTGATGGAATTCTCCAGAAGTGATATTCCTATATAATAATTATTAATGTCCTGTAAGATGGGAGTGTCTGGAGGATGGATTAAGATGACAACAAAACAAATGTAATTATTGATAAGAAAGGAAATGAATATTGATTGAAAGAAGACTAAAATATAGTTTTTATAATGAGTTTTAGTTACCAAAATTGTTGAGTATAGTATATTGCAATTCAATTTCACATAATATAAATACATGCGGCATTACTATGTATTTAGAAAATATTTATACAAGTAAAATAAACTATTTATGCCTCTCCCCATTTTTTCCCTCCTATTGAGCAGCTTTATTATTATGAGGCTTTGGAAAGAGCCTGGGGAACTTGTAATAAGATCTTAGGTGGGTGAATTTGCTTTACTGAGTCTTAAGTTTCTAGTCTGTAAAACAATTTTTGTGAGTATCAAATTAATTCCTACATGTGAAAAATCATCATAAAGCCCAGGGCAGTGAAGATGCATGCTTTATATTTGCATTAGTCAGTTTTCTGATACTGTCACAAATACCCAAGAGAATCAGCTTATAAAGAGAAGAAGTTTATTTCGACTCAAGTTTTGGTGGTTGCAGTCCATGTTCAGTTGTCACTGTTGTGTTGGGCGTGCATGATGGAAGCATGTGGTGACGCATAACCGCTTGTCCCAAGGTCCGGAAGTGATAGACAGGAAGAGGAAGAGGTCAGGTCCCACTCTTCCCTTCAAGACCTTGGATGACCCGAAGCCCTCCCACTAGGTCCTACCTCTTGAAGATTCCACCATCTCTTAACAGCTCTCAACACCACCACTCTGGGGACCAACTCTTCATCAAACGGATTTTTGGGTGACACTTAATATCCAAACTCTAACAGTCTGAATTCCTGAGGGTTAGAGGGCCACACTGATCACTAACAGATTTTAGTTCTAATATAAATACATTTCCTATAATGGTGGCCGATTTTCATATAAAACAAAAAAGTGACAGATGTCGCATTGTGCTTCTTCACGTCCTGCTGGGTCCTATCTATTTGATAGATACCTGAGTGTTAGTAATAACTAACATTTCATGAGGGTGAACAGAGATAGCAAAGCACTTTCACATGCACAGTCACACCTGAGACTGCCAGGAGCTCTGCAGCTGAGGACAGCATCAGGGGCTCCACTTTGTATCAATTGATGGCTGGTTCATGGCAAAAAGAGAGTTGTGGTTTTTTTTTTGAAGGGGGTACTAGGGATTGAACTCAGGGGTACTGGACCACTGAGCCACATCCCCAGCCCTATTTTGAGTTTTATGTAGAGACAGGGTCTCACTGAGTTGCTTAGCGCCTCGCCATTGCTGAGGCTGGCTTTGAACTCGTGATCCTCCTGTCTCAGCCTCCCTAAGTGCTGGGATTATAGGCATGTGTCACCACGCCTGGAAAATTGTGATATTTCTATGGGAATCTAACTTGACATATTTGTCTTCCTTGTGACCTTGGGGAAGTTTCTTGGCCTTCTTATGCTTTAGTTGCCTTTTTCGTAGGATGGGGATGGTAATAGCATTGGTCTGTTCTGAGAATCAAATGAGCTCGTATTTATAATGTTCCTACTAGGAGCCAACTCTTAGTAAGCCATACTACATGTTCTAAAATAATAAATAAATATGTCCTTTCCCTCTGTTGCTATCACCTTCACTGTGGTGAATTTTTGCTTTCCAATATTTCTCCTCTAATACTCATGGCCTCTTGATTTAGTTTATCCTTGTCTATTGTGCATAAAAGAATATGTTATGGGGTTGGGGTTGTGGCTCAGTGGTAGAGCACATGTCTCGCATGCGTGAGGTACTGGGCTTGATCCTCAGCACGACATAAAAATAAATAAAATAAAGATATAAAAAAATTAAAAAAAATAATATGTTATGGTAGAGTGTGGTGTTATTTTTTGTAAAGGATTTTAGATCAGTCATTGGCAAAACTATGGCCAAATCCAGCCCACCATCCTCTTTTAAAAATAAAGTTTGGAGCTGGTGTTGTAGCTCAGTGGTAGAGCACTGGGTTCGATCCTCAGCACCACATAAATAAATAAAGGTATCGTGTCCATTTACAACTAAAAATTTAAAAAAATCAAGTTTTATTGAAACACAACCTCTTTCCATTTAATATTTTCATATGCTTCAGTGGCAGAGTTATTTAGTTACAGAGAGAATATATGGCTTGTAAAGCCTAAAATATGTATTATCTGTCTTTTTGCACAAATAGTTTGCAGATCCCTGCTTAAGATACATATATTTTAGAAACATACTTGGAGTTTTAATTGGTCAACAGAAAGGAAATAATGCACTTTTTAAATTCAAAGAAGATAAACATTTCCTTTCTTGTTCTTACTGGATGACAAAATGTAAATATAAATGATTTCTATAAAACCGTTCACCTAGCATAACTATCACACATATGGGGTAATGATTATTATTATTAATATATTAGATGATAAAATTGTAGCTTGTCATTGCCCAATCTACAGTTGCCAAGAAATTGCGGATTCACCTCTTTTGTATTTGAAGTGGCTCACTTCCCTCCTCCAACAAGACTGGGGATCAGAGGCTGTCCCTGGACATCAAAGCACTGACTCATTCCCCTCCCCTTCCCAGCAGATCAAAGCGACCTGGGGCCTAGGTCTTGTGCCGGCCCCTCCCCCACCCCATAGATCCGCCCTGGAGAGCAGTTTCCTCGTTTTGTTCTGGGCCACACCAGCAGCTACACCAGCAGCTCTTCTCTCTTTCACTATTGCATGACACCCATTTAATCTCAGACATTCATCTTCTGAATTTGGCTGGCAAGAAATTCCAGGAGGAAAGTCAAGAAGAATCAGGTCAAATCCATTATGATTTCTTTCCTGGGAAGATAGTTCAGGGTACATGACAAGAGCCTGCCACATAGATACAAGCAGTTCGAATGCCCCGTGCGTAGCTGTGTCATTGCGTATTTTTAATGTTCTGATGTTTTATATTTTGAAATGATCTATGAGACAGTGGCTGTCTCAGAGGTATCGCACATCTAGTTCTTACAGTGAATTGCTTTCCCCAGAGTTCCTGTCTACATAGATCATTTTAGGCAATTTGTCTTTAAAGCTTCTTGAAATTATCCTTCTATAATTCTTGCTGCTCTTAGAATCAGTCTCCCTTGGACATAATTCATATCATTTTTCTAATGCAATGACATCTGTTCATAAATCTGTAATGTCTGTTACTTTTCGGATTGACAGCTTTTGTGCTTATTATCTACGACCTTTTCATTGACTTCTTTTGCAAAGCCACATTATTGCTATCCCAGCTTGGGTAAGATTTAATAGCTGATATTTCCTCCATCCATTTATCAGAATCATTCAGAACTCCCTCTCCCCTGCCCCCATACAAAGTATAAATTCAAGGATTTTTCTTTAAAATTTATTCCCTAGAATATTTTTCTCTGGTACTCACTTTATTAAAGAGATATTGTCACCTAAAGTAGCTGTTCCAACCCCTTTCTGCATCCTGATTTAGTTTTTGAGTTTTTTCTTATGAAGCTTTGGAAGAAACGTCCCAATATCTTGCAAAGTAAGGGGTAGCCTTGTTTTATTAGTTCTTTTTCTGTTTGTTTTATTCTAATTAGGTTTACATGACAGAAGAATGCATTTTGATTCATTGTACACAAATGCAGCACAACTTTTCACTTCTCTGGTTGTACACAATATAGAGTCACGCCATAAATGCAGTCATACATGTACCTAGGGCACTGTTGTCCATCTCATTCCACCATCTTTCCTGCCCCCACGTCCCCCTCCCCTCTTTATTAGTTCTTTATAAATATTATTTATAATTTTCCTACTAGAAAATTTACAAATTGTTCCTAAGATGTTGCTATTGAAAGTTCAATATTATGGAAATTAAAATTTTCAGCTCTATTTTAAAAAAGACTAGGGGATATCTTTTTAATAGCTTTGAAAACACTGTCACTTTCTGCGACAAACTGTTAAATTTGAAGTATGAACTTCTTTATTTTAAATATATTTTTTAGTTGTAGATGGACACAATATCTTTATTTTATTTATGTGGTGCTGAAGATGGAACCCAGTGCCTCACGCATGCTAGGCAAGCGCTCTACCACTGAGCCACAATCCCAATCCCAGCTCCTTGAAGTATAAACTTCTTAATCCCAGGGCAACAGAGATACAGATCTGAAGGGGTCAGAGCATTCCTGCCCTCATGGAGTTTGCAATTTCAGCTGAGTCTGACAAATTAAAAAAAGAAAATTGTAAAGTATGACATGCTAAGGGAGCTTCTGCTCTAGGTGATGGCATCACTCAGGAGGACTTCCTGGAAGAGGTGAGCAAAGTCTTGAATCGGAAGCACGAGATGTTGCCGGGTGCGGAAATGGGTTCCAGGAGGAACTGGTTGTGCCAGGTGAAGTCACTGTCTGGGTGGTCTCTAGCAAGCCCACAGGAGGGAAAGAGGAGATGTCTGCACACTCATGAGTGTGTGTGCTCAGGGAGCAGCTGGACTAAGATCAGCACTAACTGGTTTTCTCTGAGCCAAGCAGCAAGGTCTAGAGGCAGGTTAGAGGAACAGGAAGAGATCAGGGACTTTTCTGGTGAAAGAAATGAATACAGCTGCAACCGGAAGAAGCTCGGAGCAAAGAGTTACAATTATGCAGGTAAATCATTAAAATAACACCTCTGCCTGTTTGCTTCTTAGGTTTCTAACTGGGCAATCAGAATGATCTCTTATTTTCCGTGGCTCTATTGAGTGAGACCCTTACATAGTGCACAGGTCTGCAGACTGAAAGCAATGAGCAGAGAACATTGCTTCCTTTATTTCTGTGGGTTAAGTCTAATTTTAGGAAGGAGCATAACAGATAGTTAATAAAAACGGATGTTTCTAAGCAGATTTTATATGTGTATGTGCTGTGTGTTTTCAAGGCCCCCCCCCATCCTGGTCTCAAGCAAAGCTTAAAAAAACGAGTTTTCTTCTTTTAGTGACACTGGTTTTAGTCCAGCATGCACGGCTGGCAGGTTGGTCTCCCCTCTCACTTCAGATCCAGGGTATTAACTTATGCACACGATACTGTAGTGGTTATGAGCAAAGACTCTGGAGTCAGGCTCCTTGGTGTGAATCCTTGCGCTACCGTTTATTAGCATTAAGCACTAAATGGGGCAAGTTGCCAAACAGCCTTGTCTCTGCTTTCCCATCTGTCAAATGGGGGTAACGATAATGGTGCCAACTTCATAAGTTTTCACAAGGGATAAATGTTGACGTCCACAGGAGCTTAGAGGAGCCCCTGGCACCAGGGCATAACTTTCCTGATGGACAGTCCCATCTGTCAGCAGTGTCTAGGGGCAATGCCCAGAATACCGAAATCATTCTTTTCAGTCTCTCTTCTTTTTCTCACTCTCTTATTCACTGTTCAGTGTCTCTCACCCTCCACTCTCACCCTAGTTGGCTCCTGGAGCTCAGGATTCCCTTGTTCAGAGGGAAGAGGATCTGAGCTGTGTTAATCTGTGGTAGCGGGGAGATGGACCCCATGATGAAGACAGATATCTGGCATCGAGGAGGTAAGAATGAGAAAACCTGGAGTCAGTTCCTCCGTCACTGCTTACCAGCCACGTGTCTTTAGGGAAATCGAAAAGTACTGTGACCTGTGGTTGGATTTCCTCATCCTTGACCTTGAGATGTGGTCCTCATCCGACTTGATCATGGCAAAAGTCATAGGAGTTGTTTCTTTTCTTTTCTTTTTTTTTTTTTTGGTACCAGGGATTGAACTCAGGGGTACTTGAACACTGAGCCACATCCCCAGCCCTATTTTGTGTTTTATTGAGAGATAAGGTCTCACTGAGTTGCTTAGCACCTCGCCAGTGCTGACGCTGGCTTTGAATTTGTGATTCTCCTGTCTCAGCCTCCCACAGTACTGGGATTACAGGCATGTGCCACCGCACCTGGCTTCTAACATGTTTTATTAATTGAAAACTTTTCCTGATTTGCTATCATAAATGGATGTTATACTTTAGCAAATGACTCTAAAACATCCATTAATTTAATCATACAGTTTTTCTATGCTAATCTCCTTAGTAGGTTGTTAAAGAGATTACATTCCTAGAATGATCCCTTCTATTATTCCTTCATGGCACTGCTAGATATAAAATTCTGCATCTTTGTATGTATATTTGGTGTATAAATATGGCATATATACATATGTTGTATGTATGTGTGTAGGTCAATAGATATGCTTACATATCCATTATTAGTGTTGTACTGATCCTATAAAGTGAGAAAATGAGCTGGAATAGACTTCCCATCTCTTCCTAGGCTCTGAGACAGTTTATGTAGACTTATTTCTTTTCTAAAAATCTGGTGGAATCTACTAGAAATGCCCTCTGGACTAGCTGCCCACTTTAGAGACAGATCTTTAAGTATCTCTTATTTTTTGTTATAGTTAGGATTCTGTTCGAATCTCCCACTTTTCCTCAAATGAATCTTTATATAATTTATATTTTCCTAGTAAAACAGTTTACTTTATCGAGTGATTTTCAAGCTGTTACCATAAAAGTAAACATTCTTACCATTTTTGACTCGTGATTTTGTCTTTTTTTTTTTCCTTTCTTCTTGACAGACTAGGCCATAGGTTTGCCGTACCATTGGTTCTGTCCAAGAAACAATTTAATCCCTTAATCTATTGTCTTTTCATTTCCCATGTTTATTTAATAATCACACACTCTCTCTCTGTTAATTCCTTCCTTCAGCTTTCTTCAGATTAATTTTGTCTCTCCCCAAAATTAACTCAGATTAATTTTGTCTTCCTGAGTTAAAAGCTTGGTTGACTCATTTATTTTCAGCCTTTCTGATTTTCTACCATATGCACAAAAATCTGTATATTTTCCTTCTGAACACTGTCTTCGCCTAGCCCATGGGTTTTGATAGGTATGTATTGCTCTTATTGTGATTCTGTTCTAAGGAGCTTAGAATTTGTTTTTATTTCCTTTCAAACCTAAGATTTATTTTGTAGAATGCTTAAAAACATCCAAGAGGATGGATTATTGTTGATTATCGTCCTTTTATGGTTTTCTAATTTTATTCCATTATAGTTCATAAATATGTACTGTCAGCGTTTTACTCTTGGGAATTTATTCTGATTCTTTCTGTGGCTTAATACATTTGGCGAATGTCTCACGGAGTTTGAAATCAATGTGTAATCCCTGTTGGGTAAAAACTTGTTTTTCTCTGTATATCTTTTAGATTATAAACATTAATGCTATTAGTCAGGACTTGCTGAGCCTCATTCATTTTTATCGTATTTGATCAGCCAGTTTCTGATAAATGTGTTTAAACTCATCCATTGTGAGAACTGATCAGCATCTCCTAGCGTAACCATCAGGGTTGTCCTTAGAGATGGTGAGACTAAGGTTTGCATGCATAAGCATTTATGACTCGGATGTGGTGGATTACAGTTTTAATTATGATATTCCATTCAGGGTTTTTCATTTTGAATTGATTTTGTGGGAAACAAAGGTTGTGAATAACACCTGGCTTGCTTTTCCTTCTCCTTCCCATCTGTTTGCAGCCTTCCTGTGTCACTGGTTGGCCCTCTTTCTGGCTGTGGTGGAGTGGCCTTCTGATCCCCACAAATCCATACTGTCCCTTCCTAGTGATGGAAAGTGACCCCCTGTCGAGGATGATTTCTCCAGTGCTCCTGGTGGGACTCTGTGATGACTTCTTAGCAATGAAATGTGAGTAGTGGTGATGGGAATCACTAAAGACTTAGTTATTTTCTCTGCTTAGGTTGGATGATCACTTAATTGGAGATGATTTTGCAGAGAAATGGAGGATGCAGAGGGAAGCTTCTATTTGCTTATTGATTTTGAGCCCCCAAAGATCTAGGGGACCACAGAAGATGGCTGTGCTGCCAATGACTTGCTTGATGTTTGTGTTCTCCATAACTATAAAGGCACTGCCTACTGAGTTAGCCATTGGTCTCACTAAAACTTGGCTTAGAATAGCCACTTTATTACTATTTATTGCATGAATAAATGAAGTGCTGGCTCTCTTATCTTTCATGTTTACTTTCTGGTAAGCCTATCAACTGATTCTTTTGGTAAGTGAATCTCTGCTTAAACCAGGATTTGTGTTCTGTTGCTATAATAAAATTCCTGAGGCTGGGAGCTTTATAAAGAAAAAAAGGTTATTTGGTTCATAGTTCTGGAAGTTCAAGAGCACAGTGTTGGCATTGGCTTAGCTCTGGTGAAGCCCTCATAGTATATGACATCATGATGGTGGGAAGGTGTACGTGAGTGGCAAGTGGTGCATGTGGGACAGGGATTCAGGGAAAGTGTCAGCCTCTCTTATCACAACTCATTCTCATGAGAACAAATCCAGTCCCATGAGACCTGCCTTAATCTCTTCCAACGGTGATGCCTTGTGAGCTACCTTCTACTAGGCCCTGACTTTTTTTTTTTCCCAGTTGTTGATGGATCTTTATTTTGTTCATTTATTATTTATATGTGGTGCTGAGGATCGAACCGAGTGCCTCACACATGCTAGGCAAGCACCCCACTGAGCTACAGCCCCAGCCCCTAGGCCCTGACTTTTAAAGGGTCCACCACCCCTCAATACCACCACACGAGGGACCCAGCTTTTAGCACACGAATCTTTAGGGGACAAACCCCAGCATCAAGCCATGATATTTCTTCATAAAAACCCAAAACAATGAATTAGGGAGTGAGACCAGAGGAAAGGAAGTACTCTCTGTGTCTTTAAGCTGTGTGTTGTGTAATAAAAATCTCAACAAGCTGTGAATGAGAATAATAAAAAGAAGACGCATTTATTAGTCATAACAAAAAACACTTGTCTGAGTGCCTGTTTTGTGTCAGGAACCGAACTGGACCCTTTTCATATCTTTTTTTCAGTGAATCCCCACGGCAGTGGCCGCGCGGATTTTACTCTTGCCATTTTATAGATGAATCAACCGAGGCTCTGTGCAGTAAGTATGTCACCCAGCAACGGGGAATAGGTATGTGGTAAGGTCAGAATTCAAGTCTACATCAGCATCTTCACCTAAGCTTGAGTTCCTACTATCCTGTCTAAAAAGAATCAGAATTCTGGGGTTCAAGGCTCAATTGTGTGATTTTTGGAAGTCATTTAATTTCTCTGAGCCTCAGTGTCCTCGCCTGGAGAATGGGGACAAGGATGATACTGATTCTCAGTCCCTCATAGGATTTTTGTACAGCACACAGGGATGATCATAATGTTTTGCAAACTGCCAACCACTGCAAATATCACTTATTTTAATGGTACGGGAAAAGCTCACATTGGACTTTGAAATTTCCAAGGTTGACTATAAGACTTTTGACAGGCAGCCTCTCAAAATTTTCAGAGGAGAAAGGATGCTTGCATGTCTCACGAGAGACCTTGGTCGTCTATTTTAAGTATTCAACTTTCTCTTTGCTGGTATTTGTAGGCTGGCCAACATACACAAAGTTTCTGTTCCTCAAATCAGCTTTTTAATTTGCATTAGGTAGAAGTATTGTATAAACTTATTTTATTGTTGTCCAGCTTTTTATATTCCTTTGCTGAGAGGTAATGTGGGGTTGCTGGAAAAGGACTTGATAGGCTATCCCAAGCCTAAGGATGGAGTCCGGCCCTGGCATGTAGCAGCCATGAGAACTTGGGTGAGCTACTTCCCCTTCCTGCTTCTCAGGTCCCCACTTCTTCAAAGCAAAGGGCTCTTTTTATAAGGACCCTCTCATTGTAAGACTCAAAGGGCTGGGAATGTAGCTCGGTGGCACAGCATACACTTAGCACATGCAAGGGCCTAGGTGGGATCCCTAGCACCAAAAAAACAAAGCAAACTAAAGAAGATCACAAAGAGTCTGGTATCATTGCACTAAGCAAAGCCAAACACCTGCTGTCCGCCTCTGCCCCTCAGCATCGTGGCCCGCAGTGGAATCTATATTTAGTCAGATCTGGATGATTCTTTCCTTCTCTTTGCTTTAACATTTCTTAACCTCCAATTATTTGTTTATTATAACTGCTCCGGCCCCTTCATTCTACAGATGCAGGTGAGATGCAAACATGCGTTTTGAGCTGTTGGCTGTCTCCTGGGCCTGAACTTGACAGATGGGAGGCGGAGGAAATGAGGAAGTACATCATGGAGCTGGCCGGCTCTGGGGGCAGGAAGTGCCAGTGGACACGCTAGGCAAATGGGGCTAACAGCTGGGAAAGATGGAAAGAAGATTTGACTCCAGGAAGAGGACTGGGAGATGCACTGGCTCCAGAGGTCTGTGACTGGTACTGAAAAGAGGAGCCAGCTAACTGGGCATGGATGGGCTCACACTAGGTTTAAAAGAAAAATCAGGCCTTAGGGGTGGGGATATAGCTCAGTTGGTAGAGTGCTTGCCTTGCATGTACAAAGCCCTGGGCTCAATCCCTAGCACCACAAAAGAAAAAAAAGAAGAGAGAAATCAGGTCTTGTCATTCTCTGCTCAAAACTCATCTATGGATTGCCATCTCACTTCAAAACAAAAGAATCTGGAGTTCCTACCTTGGTCCACAAAGGTTCTACAGTCCAAGATTTGCTATTTCTTCTTATTTTCTTTAACTCTTTTCCTTGCACCCATGGAGCAGGAACACTGATGTATATAGATATATATATATTTTTTTGCCATGCCGTGGATCCAACCCAGGGGCTTGTGTCTCCTAAGCCACATCTCCAGCCCTCCTGATGTTCTTAGCAGGTACGGGAGCTCTACCTTGGGGGACACCCTTCCCCCTCGTTCAAGCCTCTGTTGTCATTTTGCCCTCTCGGAGGTCTTCTGTGACCACCTAAATTGAGGGACCAGTGACACTCCAGGCTTTCTTCCTCCCTTGTCCAGATTATTTTTCCAGCCTCTTGACTGACCTGCTATACATGAGACCGTTGGATGACTGTCTCCTCCACTGGTGTGTGAGCTCCTCAAGGACAAGGGGCAGTGCTCCCTTCTCCATGGTGTGCTGTGTGCATCTTGACCCACACACTTGTGAATGAATGAACCAAGAGATGGAAGACCAAAGTGATGTCAGACGTATTGGAACTGCAAGCTTTAGGAACTGCTCCTGGCTCCTTGGCCTCCCCTTGGCCTCTTGTTCCCCCATATCTCAAAGTTCTACTTTTTCCTCAGCTTTTTCTTTTTCCTTACCTACAATTTCATGGGGAAATTTTGGTTGGATAGATGCATTGGGAAGGAAAGGGAGGAGAGGGCAGAGGTGCAGGACTCCACGGTAGAGTTTTCTCCAGCAAAGACGCCATAGAGGAGACCAGCTCCATCCCTGCTGGAGAGCGCCCAGTACCAGCAAGTTGTACAGGGGTCTTGCTGGCATGGCTCTGGACAGCAGAGGCCAAGCAGTAGCTTCAAGGCTCTTCACCAGTCCAGCAGTGCCAGGACTGGGTGGAGGCCTCTCCCAGGGAGTGAGAGACACCTAGGACCAGTGGAAAGGACATGAGGTCAGACTCATGAAGCCTTAAATAGGACCCCAGCCCTCACTTATTCCTGAAAAACTTAGAAAGGCGTGACCCTCATGGATCAGCTACAATATGCGTGGACTTCAAAATAAGACCATCTAAACAATCAATCATTATTTCAAAGCTGGGTGTGGTGGCACACACCTGTAATCCCAGCACTTTGGGAGGCTGAGACAGGAGAATCGCAAGTTCAAAGCCAGCCTCAGCAATGGCGAGGTGCTAAGCAACTCAGTGAGACCCTGTCTCTACATAAAACACAAAATAGGGCTGGGGATGTGGCTCAGTGGTCGAGCACCCTTGAGTTCAATCTCTGGTACCAAAAAAAAAAGTTATTTCAAAGTAACACAGTGGTTCATCCTATCCTATCCCTCCATCCCTCCACGCCCCCTTTTCTTGTGGGGTTGGGGATTGTGCATACTAGGCAAATGCTCTACCACTGAGCTGCACCCCAGACCTGGTTCATTCTTTCCTTGAACACCAGGAAGCACATAATCATGAATAGTAGCCCTTAAAATCCCTCTTTTGTCTCTCCCACTTGCTGCCAAAGTACACCAAAGGTGCTGTTCACAAGATACCTCAGTAAACTACTCCCCATGCCTGCCCTCTTCCCTGCATACCTCCTGTCTTCCCCGTCCCTTCCCTAATCCTCCCAATTCTCTGTTCCAAAAGACTGTCCCTGGAGGTAGGGGAAGGGAGGGGTGGGACTTCTCCCCAGGCACAGGCAACATCAAAGCTCTCCTTTCCTCACTCACCAAATAGGAACAAAGTCATTTCTCCTTATCCACCGTTTCCCTCTCAGTTATCTGAGGTCAAATATGATTTGAAAATATTAAATAGAAACTTCCAGAAACAAACAATTCCGAAGGCTTAAATTGTGTGCCATTCTGAGCATCGTGAGGAAATCTTGTGCCAACTGCTCTGTCCTGCTCGAGATGTGAATTATCCCTTTGTCCAGTGTCTCCACACTGTATATGCTACTCTCCTGTTAGTCAATAGCTGTCTCAGTTTATCATATCAGCTGTCGGGGTATCACAGTTCTTATTTCCAAGTAATCCTTATTTTGCTTGATAAGGGCCCCAAAGTGCAAGAGTAGTGATGCTGATAATTTTATTATAGTATATTTTCACAATTATTCTATTTTATTATTAGTTATTGGTGTTAATCTTTTACTGTATCTAATTTATAACTAAAGTTTATCATAGATGTGTATGCACAAGAAAAGCTACTATCTATAGGGTTTGGTACTATCTATAATCTCAGGCACCTGCTGAGGATCTTGAAATGTATTTCTTGTGGATAAGTCATCTTTCCATGAGTATAGCAAAATGCATGTGGAAATTAATTTATAAGGAGAGCAGGTTTACTGTAGCTCGTAGTCCATGATAGGTTGGCCTTGTTGCCCTGGGCCTGGGGTGAGACAGCACGTGGTGAGAGCACAGGGAAGTGCAAAAACAGTCACCTCGTTGCCAGGAAGCTAGAGAAAGAGGAAGGGGCCAGGGTCCTACAGTCCCCTCTGGGGGCCTGTTTCCATAACCCAAGGACTTTCCATTAGGCCCCATCTCTGAAAGCTCCCACCACCTTCCAATAGCTCCACCCGGGGACCCAGTCTTTAACACATGGGTCTTTGGGGGCCATTCCAGATCCAAATCTAGCAAGGAGGAACTTGTAATAGGAATACTCACCCCCTGGGAGTGTGGGAGAATCAGTTCAGGAATGGATGTGGGCAGGCTTGCCTCTCAAAGCAGGGAAGCAGTTGGCTTCTTATGTACTTTCCTTTCCCTCTGCTGCCCTAGGTCACACAGGAATGGGGCAGAATCTCAGAGTCTATGGAGCTGAGTACCAAAGTCAGAAGGATTGGATGCTTCTCCCAGAGACAGTGTCTGATCCACAGAGGAGGCACACCTAGATGCTGGGGAGAGGGTGCCCAGCAAGGGGAGGAAGGCAGACGGTCTGTGGGCTGAGAGAGGGATCGAGGGGGAGCAGAGTCCCCCAACCAAGCAGGAGAGGAAGGACCAGGAATGGACACCCAACCACTCTGGAAGATCGTGTGAACTTGACTCCTCATGTGTGGCATGATGGCTGGAGGAGCTGAACTGTGCTGAGATGACTGCCACAGCCACAGTGACCCTCAAATGTGAAGCTGCCACTTGCCCTTGGCCTGAGAACTCTGCCTGTTGTTTTTCTCTTCTGCTGGGGAGTTTCAGCTGTACCATCACCTGTGCTGGTGACGGCTGTCCTGGGGAAGCTTTTCCTGGTTACTGGCTGAGGACTGACTGGTGTTCTGGTCATCTCTGGTGTTTGGGGCACAGGAATATGGCTACAGCGCACCTGCTGGCCCGCTTTCCTTGTGCATGCAGTGGGAGGGTGTTACAGACTGAATGTATTCCCTCACCCCACTCCACCCCACCCTGCCAAATTCTAATCCCCACTGCGATGGTATTAGGAGGTGGGGCCCTTTGGGGCCTTTTCCACACAAGGGAAAACCCCATGAATGAGATTTGCTCCCTTATAAAAGGGACCCCACAGAGCTATCTTATCTTCCTTCCTCTTTCTACCATGAGGTCCTATAATGAGTGGTTGGCTGTGACTTGGAAGAGTCATCACCAGAACTAGAACATCCTGGCACCCTGATCTTGGACTTCCAGCCTCCAGAACTGCAAGGAACAAGTTTCTATTGTTTCATGGCCCAGTCTTTGGGACTTTGTAATAGTGGCTTGAACTGACTTGAGACAGTGTTTCCTGAAGTCACAGCTCTTGGTTCTCATTTATGCTCTGCCATTGTCTACAAATTAAACACTTCTTGTTCCTCCAAAAGCATCCGAGATAGACCTTGTTAGAACATCCACATCTGCAGTTGGATTCCCGCTGATTTACAAGGGTTGTTCACCAACACATTTCTTTTCCTAACTAAAGGGGGGCATTTTAGCAATTCCTGAAATCTGGGGGTCCACATTTCTCTCAGAGCAGTTGGTGCTGCCATGAGGGAGAAGACCTCGTGTCCTCA
>CM053409.1:108990924-109063666 GCA_028644305.1 Xerus rutilus
TCCCTGGCAAATGCTAAGGAAGGGTCTAAGGATCGGCACATCCTGTGGTTGTGCGAAGAATGGCTACTGGGAATCAGGGGCAGATGTCTACATGCCCAAAGGGTGGGCAGTCCAGCAGCAGTCTCAAGGAAGCCTGTGGAACAGGGCTCTGGTCCTCAGGAGAGAAGGGTGTTGTAATTTGAATCTTAAATATCCCCCAAATAACCATGTGTTAAAGGGTTGTTCCCTGGGGTGGTGGCTTTGAGTTTATTCCCCAGGGTAGTGGCTTTGGGAGGTGGCAGATACTCTAGGAGGTGGGGTCTAATGAGAGTTTTTAGGTCATGAAAGTGTGCCTTCTAAGAGGTTGCAAGACCCCAGTCTCTTCTTTGTTTTTCACTTCAATCATGAATTGAGCATATTTGCTCCACCATGCACTCCTTCCGTGATGATCCTTGCCACAGGCCCAAAAGCAATGGGGTCAACTGACCATGGACTAAAACCTCTGAAACTGTGAACCAAAATAGACCTTCTCTCTTTATAGGTTGATAATCTTAGGTATTTTGTTATAGTAACAGACAATGAACTAACAAAAGTGTAGTAAAACTAAGACAGAACCAACCTTGAAGAATGTTGATACAAGGCCCAAGATTAAGACAAGGACAGGCTCGGAGAACATAGCAGAAGCCCATTCATCAAGCTAGGATACAGAGGCAGATCATGGCAGTGCCCCTCAATGGTGGGTCTCTGTCACTGTAGAGAAAATATGAGCCTGTACGGTGTTTGCACTCAATTCTGCATGGAATGGGGCTTCCTGGAATACTTCAGAATGTTTACCATCCCTGGTTCCTACCTAGTAGATGCCAGTAACTACCTTGAGCCATTTTGTCAATCACAGATGCCCTCAGACATTTTTAAATGTCCCCTAATGGGACATTATGAGTTCATAATGCTCCTGGCTGATATTAAATGTGACCAGCCTACAGTTAGGCTGGGTCCTGGACTAGGGACAGCCATGAACCTAGGCATTAAGCTAGCCAGGCCTAGGAGCGAGGAAAGAGACACAAGTGTTGTTGAAAAATTGATTTTTTCAAGGCTTCTGTGTTCTGGTTTACACAGTGGTTCCTCTCTCCTCCCGGCCATCTTCCTTCTTTCCTTTCTTCCTCTTAATCCTATCCTGTGTTTTCTTTTCCATGACACCAACACTAGCTGAGAACCTTGTGGTTTCTGTGGGTGGTTGTAAGAGGACCCTAAAGGACTTTTCTTTATCCTGCCCCTTCCTTCCCTCAGCTGTGCTTTGCATGCCTTCTGGATTGTCCTCAAAGCTCAGATCTTATCATCTATGCTATTATCCAATTAATGAGTCTTTTAGCATCCCCCAGACAGCCCCCTGAAGGCCAGATCTGGCTGATGTTAGGGCCTTTAGCAAACCTTGCTGGGCACCCTCCAGCTCTAGTTCCAACCCTGGAGTCTATGAATCTCTTGGTTTCAGTGTGTCCCTTCTATCTGGCACACCCTTTGTCCTTTGTTTCTGCAGTCTCTGTATCACTGAGGGCCTACCGATGGTATGGTTTAGATATGAGACGTTCCCCCAAAAGCTCATGTGTGAGACGATACAAGAAAGTTCAGAGGTGAAATGATGGTGTTATGATAGTCTTAACCCAATCAATGCATTAATTCACTGATAGAGATGAACTGGGTAGTGACTGTAGACAGGTGGGGTGTGGCTAGAGGAGGTGAGTCATTAAGATATGTGCCTTTGGGACATATATTTTATCTGTGGTGAGGGGAGTCAGTCCTCTCCCCTTCTCTCCTTCCTGTTGCAATGTCCTGAGCTGCCTTCATCCACCACACCATTCCATCATGATGTTCTGCCTGACCTGTAGAGGGCACTGAGTAATGGAGTTGGCCATCCATGGACTGAGACCTCTGAAACTGTGAACCCCCACATAAACTTTTCTTCCTCTAAAATTGTTTGCGTCAGGTCTTTTGGTCACAGTAGCAAAAAGGCTGTCTAAAACAACCTAAATCCTTCCCTTTGGGTATCTAGATCCTTTCAGGCCCAGTTTAAATGCCACTCTACCCAGACATCGGGAAGGCACACTGATTAAATACCGATTCAACACTTTTATTCAGTGGAAAAATCTGAGTTAATGGACAAACCCACTCTGAACAGCAGAGGGCTCTTATGTACGCAGCACACAACTTTTTCTACTTTTAAAGAGCATTAGCACAGGTGTGCAAACCACATGTCATCATCCCTGTGCCTTGATAGGTATGAATTTTGACAGGTATAGTTATAGTTGCTGTGCTCATGGACACAATTTCCCAATGCTGTTAAAAGGAGCAAAATGAGACAGAGAGTCTGGGGAAAGTGTTGTAGCAACTCTAAAGGGAGATACAAATGGAAAATATTATTATTAATCAGTAAACCTATAGAAGCAGTAACTCCCTCATGAGATTTGCTGTGAGATTAATGAGTGGAGGCTCACAGAGGTGCCACCAGCCGTGAAATGCTTGTTGTCTGGTACTGACTTGCAGGGAACACTGTTCCTCCAGTCTGTCCTCTCTCTAGAATGTCAGACCTACATCTCTGACACTAGGCTTGAAACCCCTCCCTGAGGTTCAATAGGCACCTCAAAAGTAATGTGGCTGAAACAGAACTCTTGACCCAGTATCCCCTCAGGCCCCAAATCAAATCTAGGATTCTGTTCTTTTCCTCATTTTGCTAATTGAAAGCAGGACCTGCCGAAGGCACATCCTGACCCTGTCCTCTTCTCTTTGTCTTCTCTGTTTCCAGCCTGACAGAAGCCACCATGATTGTCAGCCTGGACTCCTGCCAAGAGCCTCATGACTTCCTCCTTCAACCCATTCCTCAAACACAGCCAGAGAATGTTTTTAAAACAAATCACATCCTGCCACTCCCTTGTTCTCTGCTCCCTGAGGCATCTCCATTACACAAAATAAAAATCAAGATCCTTGAGACTGGAGTATCGCGAGTTCAAAGCCAGCCTCAGCAACAGCGAGGTGCTATGCAACTCAGTGAGACCCTGTAAAACATAAAATAGGGCTGACATAAAACACAAAATAGGGCTGGGAGTGTGGCTCAGTGGTCAAGTGCCCCTGAGTTCAATCCCCGGTACGGAAAAAAAAAAATAAAAAAAGAAAACAAAGAAAAGAAAAATGAAAAAAAAATTAAAGAAACAGCTCCTATGAATCTCTTTGTTTCTTTTTGCTTACTAGCAGTGTTACCATAGGCACATGCTATAATCTCTCTGTGCTTCAGATTCTTGTGTGAAAATAGCCATCATAAAAGTACCTGCCCCATAAAAGTTATGTCAGCTCATTATCATCATCACCACCACTATCACAACCACCACCACCACTCTCATTATCATCACTACCATCACCACCACTACCATCATCACCATCATCACCACCACCATCATAACTACAATCCACCACCACCACTACCATCATCATCACCACCACCATCACCACCACCATCAACATCATCATCACCACCACCATCACCACCACCATCAACATCATCATCACCACCACCAGCAGTAGCCACAGCTTTTTATCCCCTTTCTTCAGAAGGTCTTAGAGCCCCTATTGGACTCTAACAGCCTTAATCCCCGTGTCCTCATTGAATTCAATCTTAGGTAAATTTGCAGTTTACTAATGTCTCCACCAGGGGGCAGGCCATGGAAAAGAAACATTGCCAACGTTAAATGCAAGAATTTACCCAATTCTTAAATTTTTGAGCTGCACGTGTCAATTCTTCCATACTGCTCCTGACAGAAACCATGCTTTATCTGCTAAGTGGTCGTATTTTACTTTATTTCTGTCAGTGAGTTTCTCTTGTTCAGTGAAATGCACATGATTTTGAATATTTGAATCTAGTATTTCCCCCTTTGCTCTACATTCTAAAATGTTTTGCAAAACGTGGGAAAAGGAAACTTGATGTGAGTCAGTTGAATTTTTAATATATATATATTTTTTAGTTGTTGATGGATCTTTATTTTATTCATTTATTATTTATATGTGGTGCTGAGGATCGAACCCAGGGCCTCACACATGCTAGGCAAGCGCTCTACCACTGAGCTACAGCCCCAGCCCCCCAGTTGAATTTTTTTCCCTGGCAAAACGCGATTTTGATTTTGGGCTTCAGACATAGGTGAAAGATGTGCAGAACAAGATTGTCACTCTGCTGACACTGGCGTGATGGCTACCCTTCTCTCTTCTGCTCACATCGTGGTGAAAGGGGCAATCGTCCTTGCTGAGACAAAGGCATTGCTAGAACCTTCTCGACAGGGCCCTTCAGTGAGCTTCTGGCAATCAATGGCATTTGAGATAAAACCAATTTGGTTGAAGTGAGAGGGATGGAGAAAATCTTGGGTGCAAGGGTACAGTTGGATTGGAAGAATAATGTCTCACTGTAGGGTGAACTGTGGTCGACAGCAATTAACTGAATGTTTTAAAATTGCTAATAGAGGAGATTTTGAATGCTCCCCAGACAGAGAAATGTTTGCCTGGGGTGATGGGTGTACCCTCTACTCTTATCTATTCACTAAACATTATACACATATGGAAATATCATGCTAGTCCCCATAAATATGTACAATTGTCATGGGTCAATTAAACATAAAAATACATTCAACTCCAATTCGGATGGAGCTTAACATATGAATCAATGAGATTTTTTACTTCATTCTTCTTCTATCATTCTCCACTCAGAGTAGAGTGGACCAGGGCATCCCATTATAAGGATGTATGTGGTGTGATGCTTCACTGGGGCAATTCTATTCCCAGAGCATTTGGAAACCTGTAGGGTGTTTTTTGGTAAGCACAGTGTTGGGGGCTGTTCCTGGCATTTACTGGGTCAAAGCCAGGATTGCTAGCCATCCTGTAATGTGTGGGGTTTTCCCTCATAACAAGGAATCGCCTCTTAGCCTGCATTATTTTTGAATGTTTTATTGGTCATTCATGTAGGTGAAAACCCTAATGATAATAATCTAATGCCAGACCTGAACTCCATTTTATATCTAACACAAATTATTATTTTCTAAACTTAAATTTATTTTTAATCAATGCATAAAACATTAAAGTTATACATATTTATGGGATACCACGTAATACTTCCATCTGCTTGTGTATTATGTAACATTTAAATCAGGTTTAATGCAGATTGTAGTACACTTTCAATATTCCAGGTGTATAACTACTAGATATATTGAGAGAATGTTGTGTTCACATTTCTGAGAAGTGCCTCACCAAAGACAACTCTGTTATGGGATTGGAGTTGCTGGTGTGGCATGCACTGGTCACTGTCCTGTTCACAGGGAGTTGACAGGTAAGGCAGTCATGTGACTTCTTACTGATGTCTCCATGGTAGTCAGGCATGAGCATTTACACAGATGTGTGGAGGTCAGGACAGTAAAATAAGTGGCTCACCTATTTTTATCTTTAGAGAGGGTCCACTGATACAGACCAAAGGTTGCTTTTCTTATTTCTGTTGAGGTAGACATTGGACGCACTGCGTGCTGGTTTGGTGTACAAAGCTGAGCTGGGTGGGATATGTATGTCTAAGTCTGTGTTCTTAGTATTTTTATCACTATTGTTTCTTTTGTTGTTGATTGGGGTTTGTTTTTAGTGCAAAGAATTGAACCCAGGGCTTTGCAAATGCTAAGCATGAGCTCTGCCAGTGAGTACACCTCTAGCCCTCTTGTTTTTCTGATAGTGATACCTGGCGTAGGCCAATCCACTTCCAATCTCTCTAGGTCCACACATTGACAAAAGCATAGATATTGTTGGGAGACATGTCACCTGGAAAAGCAGCACTAGGTTCAGGCACGAGGTAAGAGTCACTGATTGATCCCTATGGGATTCCAGGCATGGATGGGTCTCCATTTGTGTCCATTTCCTGCTCACAAAGGTTACAAAGAATTTTTTAGGGGGTACTAGGGATTGAACTCAGGGGCACTTGACCACTGAGCCACATTCCCAGCCCTATTTTGTGTTTTATGTAGAGACAGAGTCTCACTGAGTTGCTTAGTGCCTTGCTGTTGCTGAGGCTGGCTTTGAACTCGCCATCCTACTGTCTCAGCCTCCCTAGCCACTGGGATTACAGGCATGCACCACCGTGCCCAGCTAGGATTTTAGTTTTTAATATCATTCTTAATTTTATAGTCTCTAAAATAGACTTAGAAATGATATCTTATGGCTACATCTTCCTCCTTTGTCAATATTGGCTAATTCAACAAATATTTATTAGCTTCTATTTTATGCCAGAGGCTCTAGGTGCTGAGGATACGGTGAAGAACAAAACAAGTCCCTTACATCCTTTTTGATAGAGTATTCTCCCAGGGATTTCGTCTAAGGAAATTATGGGAAAGATATGTGAAGATGGATGAAAGATACATTATCAGAACAAAAAAATTATCTAAATGTTAAATGACAAAAAAAATCTAGACATTAAAGAACAGATGACTGATTTGGGGATTTCATTATATTCATATACTAGGAAACTATGTGGTCATTAAAATTAAATGTATAGTTACTAAGATGAAAACTGACATATTCAGTGAAAAAATTTGATTATAGACTCTATGTATATTATTATTGAATTCAAAACTTCTGTGTTTTACATGCATGCATTTTCTTCTTTTGTTTTTGTTTGGAAACATTTCTAGAAGCACATGTACCAATGACAAGTTGCATTCACTATATTTCTCTTTATAATTTTCCCCTAAATAATCATGTATTAAATGTGTAATTTCAAAGTTGATATACATTCCCCAGACATTTAAAGGAAACAAAACTAGACTATACACTTGCTGAATTGGTTTACCAGGGTGGCCGTAACAAAGTACCACAGACTGGGTGGTTTGAACAACAGAAATTTCTTATCTCATAATTCTGGAGGCTGGAAGTCCAAGATGAAGGTGTCAGCAAGGTTGGTGATATGGTTTAGATATGAGGTATCCCCCAAAAGCTCGTGTGTAAAACAATGCAAGGATTTTCAGAGGTGAAATGATTACATTCTGAGAAGTGTGACCTAATCAATGGGTTGATCCAGTGGTGATTTAACTGGCTGGAGGATGTGGCTAGAGGAAATAGGTCACTGGGGGCATGCCTTTGGGACTTACATTTTGTCTTTGGTGAGTGGAACTTTTTGTTTGCTTCCTGGTTACCATGTCCTGAACTGCTTTCCTCTGCCATCCCCTTCGGCCATGATGTTCTGCCTCATCTTGGGCCCAGAGTTATGTAGTCAGCCAACCATAGACTGAACCTGTGGAACCAGGAGCCAAAATAAACTTTTCCTCCTTTATATAGTTTTTGTAAGATCTTTTGGTCACAGAGATGAAAACGCTATCAAAAACAGTTGGTTTCTTCTGGGGCCTCTCTCCTTGCTTGTAGATGGCCACCTTCTCTGTGTGTCTTCACAGGATCCCTCTTTGTGTGTCTATATCTCATCTATTCCTAAAAGGACATCCATCCTATTGCATCAGGCCCCCATTGACCTCATTTTAACTTATTTCTTTTCAGAGACTCTGTCTCCCATACAGTCACCTTCTGAGGCACTGGGAGCTGCGACTCCAGCCTGTGAATTTTGGGAGGACAGAATCCAGCCCATAACGCTTGCCTTCTAAATAGGAAAAGGAAGCTGAGTAGCTCTCACGTGGAGTTCCTTCTGCTTTAAAAACATGCTCGCAGCATAATGATATGATCATGTCAATAATTATTTTATAGCATGATAAAAATTATTTTACAAATTTAGACATAGATTTCCAAATGTCTCTGGTGATGTGAAGAGGATTCAAGGGCATGCTTGCTTGCAGTCTCCTTCCCTGGTGGGCTGGTGGTCTGCAGTGCCAGAATGGTCTCCCTTCCTTCCCTTGAGGCCAGGAGTCAGCCAACCCACATTTACTGGACACCCAAGGGGCATGGCACATTCCCCTAGGTGTAGGGCACATTAAAAAATGAACAGAAACTTAACACATGCCCTTAAGGAGCTTTTAATTTCCTGGGGGCATAGAATCTCTCACTGAACACAGAGACACTCATAATAGAGAAACATTTCTGGTGAGATTGAGAGATAAGCAGTCTAACTGATTTTGTGGAGGTGACATGTTGTGTAATTAAGTGACCTTAATAAAATGATGGCACAGTCAGGATGGGCTCATTGGCCTCTTGACTCTGGTCAGTACTTTGCCATCAGATCACCCCACAGCTGCCCCCAACAAGCTCCGTCAACTGCAATACAAAAAGTGTGCCAGTGTTGAGGGAGCTGAAGAGAGCATCAGATCTGGCTGTCACCAAAGGCAGTTCAGATATGTTTTGGAGGAGGGAAGGGACCTGACTGAGAGGAAAGGATCAGGCGTGTGATGTCATGACCTGGCCATCTTCTTAGTCTGAGAGTTGGCTGTGCAGAGTGGTACGGGAAGCAAGGATCTCCTCCAGGCCAGGAAGGGATCTCAGCCAGGCCTGAGGGAGGGGAGCAGAGGGTTTCCCATGGGAAAGAGCCAAGTCTGCATAACTCAAGGGGGAGGGCTTTTCAGGGTTGCTACAGGGCTGAGATCATGGCGGAGAGGTGATGGTGAGCCCTCTGAATGTTCCGTAGCTGGTTTCAGTGCTGCTTATGTCTTGGCGTACTTTGTGGCTGAGATTCAGAGTGTTCTCTTGGGGACACTAACCAGACCTTAGGTATGCTTCCATGATATCCAGGGAAACTGAGTGGATTAGTTCCTGGAGGCCTATGTGTGAGTGCACCTGTATAAGGAGGGCATGTATTGAGGTGGCATGTGTGAGCGTGTGAGAGCACGTGCGTGAGGGAGGGAGTGTGGGTCACATGTGTATGTGAGTGTGTGTGTGGCTATGTGTGTGTGTGTGTGTGTGTGTGTGTGTGTATGAGAGAGAGAGAGAGAATGTGAGAGAGAGCGTAAATGCCTGGACATTAGCTCTGGAGGTCTCAATGTATTTGTTTCTTGCTGCTGCTGTAACAAAATTGCTGCATACTTTGTGGCTTGCAACAACATACCTTTGTTATCTTGCAGTTCTGGATGTCAGAGATCTGAATGGGGCTCACTGGGCTAAAATAAAGGTGTAAGCTGGGTTGTGTTCCTTTTGGAGGCTCCAGGAGAGAATCTGTTTTCTTGCCTTTTCCAGCTTCTAGAGGCTGCTCACATTCCTTGGCTTGTGGCCCCTGCCTTCATCTTCAGAGTTAGCATCATGACTTGGATAAGGGTTGCTCCTGATTTGAGGGCACTGCAACAGTGTTGGAGGTGGGGCCTATGGGTGTTCAGGTCATGGGGACTGAGCCCTCATGAATGGATCAATGTCTTTCTCCTTTCCTCTTTTGAACCTTCTCACTTGCCCTTCCACTTTCTGCATCCT
This sequence comes from Xerus rutilus, assembly GCA_028644305.1. Classification (NCBI taxonomy): domain Eukaryota; kingdom Metazoa; phylum Chordata; class Mammalia; order Rodentia; family Sciuridae; genus Xerus; species Xerus rutilus. Next base: position 109,000,303 of record CM053409.1, read on the forward strand.
TGGAATTGGCATGAGGTTCTCACCAGAAGCCAAGCAGAGGTCAGTACCCTGTCTTGGGCTTCTCAGCTTCCAGAATCATAAGCCAAAATAAACTTCTTTTCCTTATAAGTTATTTATTCTCAGATCTTGTGTTATAGCAACAGAAACCAGACAAAAGAGCAACAGTAGGTGGAGTCCTTCTCCTGTAGAATATGCTGATCTCATCTACCTCTCTTTTCCACTTTTACAAATTCTGTGATCAGATTGCCCGCCTGAACAATGCAGTATAATCTCTTTATCTTAAATCCAACTAATTAGCAACTTTAATTCCTATGAATTGCAACCTACCACAGTCACAGGGTTCTGGTGATTAAGAGGGGGACAATATTCTGCCCACCACAGCCACCACTGTAATCACTAGAAATCCTTTTATCTAGTAGAAGTCCTCTTCCCCTTTCTCCAGATGTGAACAGGCTGGAGGGGCAGCAGAAGAGGGCTGGAGAAGCAGGTGTGTTTTAGCTGACTCTGATTCAAGCTTACCGTCCTTGATATTCTCTGGTTTAGATGCCTGAAGTGGTACTTGTCTTTTCCCAAAAAACAATGATGGAAAGAGCTGCTGTGATGAACTATTGAACCCGTTCGTTTTTTCATGCACAAGGAAATGGAGAGCCAGGCTGAAGAAATGACTCCTTCAAGGTCTCCCAGCTTGTGGGGGTGGAGCTGGGCCACCACCAGCATCCTCCCAACTCTGCCCATTGCTCGCGCTGCTGTCGTGCTCATCAATTTCACACGATTACTTTCCTGTCTTTTACAACCAAAAGAGATGCCATTTTTGACCTTCAGAAAGCATTTAATTTCCTTGGCTAGCAACATATATCTGTCTGTGTGTGCATGTGTCTGAAAAGCAATTACAATCGTTGGATCAGATGCTTACATGGTTGTTTTGCTGCATTTTCTGCCCAAGGCATATAATGAGACAGGAGGGGAAACTACATAAATGTGCCTGGCATTCAATCTGGACAACCCTGATATCAAGAAGATGCAGATAAATTGGAGGAGGTCCAGAGGAGATCAGCTAAATGATGAAAAGAGGGAAGAAAAATGGAAGAAGCTAAGTAGGGGATGCTTCACTAAGCAGTCATTTGGCTGGAAGAAAGCAAGCCCCAGGACTCATATGAATATTTTCAAGCTATGACAAAGAGGGAACAGAGTGGCTTTACCATACTGGTGGGTTTAAGGAAATGTGTTGAGTGTAGATACAAAGAAAGAAAATGACTTCATCCTAACACAAGGGCATTGAATCATTTTACTTAACTCTCTGTTGACTGTAACTTGTAGACATTCTGTTTCTCACTTTGCTAGAGTGACCAACTGTCCTGGTTTGCATGGGACTGACGATTTTCCTGCCATGTAGGACTGTCAGTGCTAGATCCAGGACAGTTATGGACAAAGTGGGACAGTGAGTCACCCAGCCGATTGCACTGATCATCTTGTTGCCTGTGAGGATCATGACGTGGAACTAACCTTGGGGACACTGGCATACAAGAGTGGGTTACTACCAATTCTGTTTGCATGAGGATTCCAAATTCCCTTGGAGAAATGGTAGAATGATCCCTAGTAGTCATGGTCGAGTCTCAAAATACCTAGTTGCGCAGTTCTGCTTATTTGGAGAAGGCAAAGATTTGGCCGCAGCCAAGGGACATCTGTATTTTTTTAGAATCAGAGGGTACATGGCTTAAGGTCACTTGATATGACTCATCCTAGGGCTCTTGTTCAGGTAGATTAACCAATATATTTGATGCGGCCTTAGACAATGTCCCTCAAACCACCTCCTGCCTAGTCAGGCTAATTTCTAGAGCCCTGAAAAGTTACACCCACCGAGAAAGGCCAGCATGCTTACTGAGGGCTCTGTGGGAGCAGTGGGAGGAGGGTTTGGACACTGGAATTGGTAGCAAGAAGATGACTGGTCCCTTTTCAGCAGCAAAAATGGAAGCCATGAAGCCAGGCCATCAGATAACGGGAAAAAGGAATAAAAATAGAGCAAAAGCTTCCAATAAGAAAGAAGGTGAAGCTTCTCCAGAAAGGGAGGACCTTTGGCAGAAACTTAGAAGCGCAGAAATAAAACTTTATGAGCCTTCCTACATGTCAAAAAGGGTCTCTATTGTTACCCAAGCTGTCAACATCTAGAAGTCCTATTCTTTCAAAATGGAGAGACTGGGGTCCACAATTCCCTGGGGTTGGATAACCTACTGGAAGGATTAAACAAGAATCAGAATTGAAACAGATTGTTGAAAGGTGGAAACAGAAAGAAGGAAAAGAAGTTTGGTTCAAGGCAGCCTGGTGGATGTCAGACCCGAGGTGTGGGTCAGGTTACAGAGTGGCCACTTCATTATCCCACAGTACTGTGAGGTGACTGTGAGATAAAATGACTGGCTGACTTAAGCAGAAAAGCAATTTTCCCTAATAGGTAGCTCATAGAAGAATCTGGAAGGCGGAAGGAGGTAGAGCTAGAAAGCAAAGGAGGAAATGCCTGCAATCACACCACAGCAAGGATGTGGGGTGCCATCACCCACCCTGCATGGCCAGATGGCCAGCGCTGGCTGAGGAGCTGGAGCCCCCTGATCACCACCCTTCTGCCAGCTCTGTTGCAATGTCTGCCTTGATCTCAGTCCTCCTGCCATCGTGACACACAGGAACAGGATCCTCTGCCATTCTGGCTCAGTGGCAACAATGGCTGCTCATTCAAAGTCCAAATGGATGTGTTTCATCACAGGAATCTGAGTCCAAGTCTATCATAGGTGTCTGTCTTTGCACCCCTCAGAGACTTACAAAGTGGAAGAATTAGAATAGATGATTGGAAAGAATGACAGTTGCCCTTTAGAGTGAGCCCTTCAGTGGCCCCATGTCAACATACACTGGTACTCCCAGTCTGACACTCATGTTTCCCACCAATGTAAGTCAACTGACATTCACACCATTGGAACTATGCTCTCAGCTCTTAGAGTAGAATTGGATCAAAATCCCACCGTTGTGTGTCCATCTTGGAGTTCAGAACCACTGGGCCATTACCATTCTTTATTTATTCCCTCCTGATTCCATCTTGATGCTTTGTAACCTATGGGGAAGTTTATACAGATCACCACCACAACCTCTTATGAAATAGTGAGATAAAAGGAGAAGAAAGGAGGGGAAAATGCTTAAAATATTAGCATATATCTTTTAGTAAGGAAAAAAAATAGTGCTTATTTCCATATCTGGTCAAGAGATTAAATTTGGTAGATATTACCTTCCCTCCTCCACTACCATATGTCATTTGAAGTCAGCCCACACCTTATCTGGTTGGGGTTCTGCATCTGATAGGATGATACAAGTCTTCATTCCAAGAGTTCTCGGTGGGGAGAGGGTATAGCTCAGTGGCAGAGCACTTGCCTAGAATGCACGTGGCCTAGGTTCAATCCCCAGCACCAAACAAACACACAGAAACTCCAAGAAGAGCAAGCATTCTGATATGTTGGTGGTCATGCCCGAAGAGTGTTTTTGCACTTCTTGACTGACTTTTAGCATTGAAAATGTCAGCATGTGGGAGATAGCCCAGGAATCTCCTGGATTTTTTTCATCTCCAGATTGGCCTCAGTTTGTAGCAGCAGCCCTATGTCCACTTGGAATCAGGGACAATCAAAACCATCATTGCATCTTTTTGTGTGAGAGTATGTGTGTGTGTGTGTGTGTGTGTGTCTGTGTGTCTGTGTGTCTGTTTGCCCAGCTCTTCTGGTTGACCATAATGTAGGATCAGGAAATTATACCTGCAGCAGCCTATTGACTTGTTTCTTTTCTGTAATTTGTGTTCCTTGGATAGAAGCAACAAGGTTGGTGTTGTTGGCCAAAGAATGGCAGATGAGAAAGCAGTATCAATCCCAGAGTAAGTGTCCCTATCTATCCATGGGGACAAAAGCTGATACAAGATGAAGGGGAGTTTAATACTGTCAATTCAGTATTAAACACTGGATTGCTGTTGCCTCCAGGGAAGATACTCTTCCAGCTCTTTGCAAGTGGAGCCTCAACACTGGAAGTAGCCAGAGTAGCCACGATGAAGGCAAGTCCAACAACTTCCATTGCATCAATAGGAAGAGGTTCCACTCCAGCCTCCATAGCCACTTTGTACATGAATCCACTGAACAATCACCTGGGTGGGTGGGAAGGTTGCCTGAGAGCTGCAGGTCTGATCATCTTATCTGCAGGTTTCTTCTTCACCTTTCCCACCTTGGAGTGAAAGTCTTTTGGTGAATATGCACTTGAGACCCTTTTCTAGATGCCAATTCACATGTCACCTTCTTAAAACTCCCTGTTGTTACTTTTCCAATCTTGTTCCTTCCAAGGTCATAACCAGCCATCTAAACGTTAGCCACAGCAAAGAATCTGAAATGCTTTACCTCAGCTATCTCACCGTCCACCTAGACTGGACAACAGAATGTCCAGGTTCTATCCTCTGAAATGATGTGTCTTACGCACAGCCCTTAGGGCCATTCCAGAATGAGGACACAGAGCCAGTGGTCTGCTTCTGGCTGCTGCAAGCACAGCAAACAGGTCCTTCTGAAGCCAGGCTTGAATTTTCCCATTCTGGTTAAGCCAGCACAGGGAAGTCCCCCATGAGGGTGTAGGTGTAATTACAGGGAAGGATGGTGGAGTGACAGGGTGAACCCCCTGCTCATTAAACAGCTGGTGTCTTCACAGGCTGTTCAAGCCCTCACCTGACTGTACCTCTGTCACTTGATGATGGAGCTCCGTGATTATCTGCTTTTGTTATGGCAGAAATATCTAGTCACTTTGTCAGGAGAAGCCTGGATCACGTGGTCATTTCCACTATGATCTTGTTGTAACTACTGCTCTCTCCCATCATAGAAACCCCTGGACTGGACTCTATCTTTCTTTTTTCTTTTTTGGTACTGGAGATTTAACCCAGGGGTGCTTTACCACTGAGCCACATCCCCAGCCCTTTTTTTGGTTTGTTTGTTTTGAGACAAGATCTCACTAAGTTACTTAGGGCCTCACTAAGTTGTTGAGACTGGCCTTGAACTTGAGATCCTCCTGCCTCAGCTTCCTGAGCTCCTGGAATTACAGGTGTGTGTAACTACTCCCAACAAAACTCTGTCTTTCTGCAACAGTTTCCACTGCCAGAAAGGATTTACTGTCATCCCTGTTTGTACATCTCTCTTGCTCTTAAAGCAAAGTTTTGTATTGTCTCAAAACAATATGAAACTTAAGTGACCTAGGGTTAGCTAGCGCCTGTGTTAGCTGTAAGCACTTATCTTGGCCTTTCAGCCTTTGTTTTGGGTGGATGGGTAGACAAGCTTCTTAAGGAGGATTGCCCCTAGTTGTAGGAAGAAGACTCAGGCTCTGGATTGTCAAAATATCTTTTATATATGTCCTCTCATTCCTTTTCAAAAAATGCAGAAAATTTAAAGAACATAAAAAATGTAACTCAAATAGCTCAGAAATAAAAAACAATGATTAAAATGTAGGCACGTTTCTTTTCTTATGTCCTGTAATGAATATTTATCTTCCAGGAACATAGAGTTTATGAAATCAGGGATGTCATCTGTTTTATTTGCTGCTGTCTTCACATTAATAGGTGAATGTCTAAATGGATGATTATTTTTAAAATCTTCAACTCATATTATAGTCATTTTCCATTATCCACAAAGATTCTTTATGCATCAATTAAAATGTCTCATGTGTGTTACCTCACTGAGTTGTCACGCAGAACTGTAGAATTCACTTCCAAGGTGCAGAGGTTTTAAGCCGCTGGTGTAAGGCCAGGCAGCAGGCAGTCTGCCTCATTAACATCGTGCTAGAAGTGGTTTCAAATGATTTCATTTAAATGAATTCTTGGCAAAGAAGGACATGAATAAATAACATCAAACAGTGGGCGGATTTTTTTCTTTTGAAATGGCGGTGGGTTGTCTATCCTTCGAGGGAAGCCACTGCTCACTGGTCCTAGCTATCAGAACAGGTTGAAAGACTTCAGATGATTTCTTTGAAAGGAGAGCCTCTTGGCAATGCAAGAAGGCAGGACAGTAATTTGGAGTGTACAGGGAATCTGTAGATCTTGAGCTTTCTCCTCTGGTCCTGAAATCCCATACAAGGCACTACCAGAACGGAATGGGAGATACTCTCCTTGGAAGGCATTCGCTGACTCTTGCTGTTCCCATGCATTGATCTAGTCTCCTTCTCCTGTATCCCCTCCTCTATCGCCTCCCCCTGAGCTCCCTCCTCCTCCTCCTCCTCCTCTTTCTCCTCCTCATCCTCTGAGACAGGGTCTGGCTAAGTTGCCCAAGGTGGCCTTGAACTTGAGATCCTGCCTGCCTCCTGTGTAGCTAGGATCACAGGTACATACCACCATCCCCAGCAAAACCTAGGCTTCTTATTAGGAACGAGAAATGTCTCCTAGTAAAACTCCACCTCATTGATTTAGCAGGCTCCTCAAACCCTCCAAAACAAAGGAAAGGGATAAGATGCTAAAGGACGCTAATGGTGAGTTGCTGCCCACAGCCCTGGACGACAGGTGCACCTGGTACCCACCTGCTATGTGCACCAAGAGTCAACTGTGTGAATGTCCTGGCCTCTTCATGCCATTTGTGCTTATTACTGTAATTAACTAAATCACTTAAAAATTTCATGAACTACTTTATTCACTAAAGTGAACACCTGTAATGTGCCAGGCCCTGGTCTTCATGCTCCAAATAAATAAGTGAACAAAGAAACAAAGATCCTTTTTTGTCATGTAATTTACAATCTATGCAAAAAAATATACTCTAGCCTGGCTTGTGGCACATGCCTGGTAATCCCAGCAACTGAGGAGGCTAAGGCAGGAGGATCACAAGTTCAGAGACAACGGCTGCAACTTAGTGAGGCCCTTAAGCAAGTTAGTGAGATTCTGTCTCAAAATTGAAAATATAAAGGGCTGGAATGTAGCTAAGTAGTTAAGTGCCCCTGAGTTCAATCCCCAGTCCCTCTCTCCATAAAAGATATACTCTATCACAAAGAGAATGAAATTGTCTGCTTAACCTGGTAGGTTTGAGACAACTTTAAAAAGATTGGAAAAAAAAATATTGCAAGGCTCCAGAAGGATTTCAGTCTCAGAATACTTCACAAGTGTCCTCAAATTCGTGTTCTATTTTAAAGAAATCAAAACTAGAAATGTATACAAGAAAGAATAAACTGATAACAACCAAGAAATCCAATCAGGAAACCCAAAGGAGGGTCTTATGCTTACGCCAAAAAATACTGATATGTTTTACATTAAAATAAAATGTTCAAGGTAAATATTTATCTTTTTTCTTTTAAAAATGAATTTTCATTGGGAAATAGCTTTTTAAATTGGCAACCAACAGCTAGTCCCACCTGGGTTGGATGAAAGGGCTTATAGACTCTATTTTTCAAGATCCACTTGAATCAGAATCTCCAAGGAGCTGCAGTTTTGAAATGGAAGTTCTGGGGGTGGCTCCCAGCACCTCCAGCTAAGCAGACTTCCTAGAGACCTACTCGAGGCGGTTGGCTGCCGAGGGCTTTTACCAATCAGAGTAGCCCAGAGTCCTTCTCATTCTAGACCTTTGACTTTGAAGAGCTCAAGATACCATTTGGTGAGAAGGTTGCATTCCACCTTCAGAAGGCAAAACTCTGAAGGGTCTTGTTCTGAATTGTGTTGTAGCAAAGATCTGCTACTGAAAGTAGTGAAGTTCATGTATAATTCCTGGTGCCCAAATTATATATTCCCAGGTGATTAAGAAAAGACTTTAATCTTCAGCAGTTTATGATCTTGAGACACATTCAACTTGTTGAGTCACTAGACCATACTCCTTGATAGCAAACATACAGTATTATTACAGTAGTGTAATCACATGCTATGGATTCTGTAGGCAACAGTGTCAGGTGGCGACAGTGTGAGGGTGACGATATTCCTGGCCTGACAAGGACTCAGGGGTTGACTGAGATCAGGACTTTCAGTGTTAAATCTGAAGTAGGCCTGGGCCACCTGGGAAAGTTGGCCACCATAGAGAAGGATCAGCTTGGGAGCTACCAAAGCTGAAGAAGACTCTGTAGGGGAGGGAGACATCTGAGTGGGTGTTCAAGTCTAGAAGAATCTATAGCAGCTGAGAGCTAGGAGGGAGAGGGAGCATTCTAATTCTCATGCATGCACACACAGCCCCAGAATCCCCAGCACTGTTAGTTTAGACCCAGGTATTTTAAACCCAGCGTGTTTTTAGCAATCACTTGGCATGTTGCTACAAGAAGTTCCACTGAGCTAGAAGTGGTTCTGCAGGCTGAGGTGGTAACAATTCAGACGCGCCCCCACCTTAGAGTATGGGTTAATTAGCTCATGTTTGCAGAAGCCTTTGAGCGTCTGCAGCACGTCCCCAAGCCCAGGTATTATTAGCCAGTTAGTACCACTTTAAAGAAAGAAAACCATGTTTCTGCAGGTCCATCAGCCCTTGTTTCTTCCACATTTCTTCCAAATGGCTAGATTCCTGCAGATTTCAGTACGAGCTGCTCACTGGAACTGAAAAGGCCACCGTGTTCAATCACGTGTGTGAATGTGATTTCAAACCAGCCTGAGGTCTCGGCTGCTGCCTGACTTCAAACAGTGGGCTGTTGTCTTGTTGGAAGGCTGCCACGCTCTTGTCCACTGTCCTGTTCATAGATCTGTCCTGTTCATAGCTCACGTACCTTTTACATGCCATGCGTGTTCATAGACCTTATGATATTAGATGCTAAGATGTCTCCCATCTTTTAATGAGAGATATGCTAATATCACAGGACAGCTGAAAACCCTGGACAGCAAGCAGCCTACCCTCTTGCTGAGTTCAGGCTGACTCCTAACGCTGGTGGGAGGGGCACAGAGCAGGGTCCTAGCCCAGGCCTTTCCCCACCTCTGACCCTCCTAGTCATGGTCAGCTTAAAGCTTAGCGAGGCAAAACCATGCCGGGGATGGTTGAACTCTTAAAAGCATGCATATGTATACCTGTGTGTGTGAGTATGCATGTTGTGGTGCGTGTGCCTATGCATGAGCTGGGTATTTATGTATATATGCATGTGTGTATGTGAGTTTGTATGTGTGTATTTGTGTGTGTGAGTTTGTATGTCGGGTGTGTGGAATGGACATATATGTGTATGTGTATGAATGTGTGTACATGTGTGGGGAAATGGTATATATGTGTGTATGTGCATAGCCTTGTGGAGGGATCGCGAGTGTGGACAATTGTGATCTGGGCCTTGGTGGGTGCACAAGACATCTCCTTGCTCCTTGTTCTAGTAAGACAGTGGGTGACAGTCCTGGGGGACTGGAGTAGCCAGGCACAAGGCACAGGTTGGATGGGAGGTGTTTCCACACGTGGGCTGGCTTCTCTCTGCTGGTTAGAGCGGGAGGGAGAGGGGATAACAGGCTCATTCCGCTGCTAACGAAAACCAGCCTGAGACATTCTGCCAGTCTGAGGAACTGGTGGAAGCGGTTTACCTGGCCGTTGGTGCTGAGCAGCAACATAGAAAGCCTGGGTTTTCAGATGACCCTGGCCTAAGATCTCACGAGTGAGAACGCATTGATGAAGACAGCTCCTCCTAGGGTCCCTGCTCAGATGAGGACAATTTCAGAGCCTCTCTGGATCATGCTGCATTTGGAGCAACCCGTGACACAGGTCCAATGGAGAAAGAAGTCAGCCTGATGATTTTCTTCATATCTTAGACAGTCCAGGAAGTTGAGCCTTGAAAATCAATATAGCAGCAGAACACATACCAGCCATTTGCTACCTGATAGTGGGGAAGAGATCGAGTCTTACTAAGTAAAGCAAAGGCTGAAAAAGCCAGGGAGCAGAAGTGGAGAGGTGGGTGTCCATCTGCTGCCACGAGCCCAAACTGGAATACCAAAGACCCCTTAGAATGACAGATTCTTAGGTTTCTTTCCTGACAGATTTTGGCAAGTGCAAAGAGTTCTTTCACCAGCAAGTGTCCCCCCAGGGTCCCCTACAACAGAGGTGACCTTGCAGTATTCTTACTGCACAGCTGCAGCAATGTGGTCTTGGAAAGAAAAGATGTATAAATGAGAGTTAGGAGATATTTAAAAGCAGCAGCATCCTGCTCTCTGATATTAGGTCTTTTAAGTAGTCACACCAAATACAGAGTGCCCGCATGCGTCTTACTATTTTGCATCCCCAGATCCAACAATGAAAAATTTGTCTGGACTGAATATGTGCAGACTTTCTTTCCTTTCATTATCCCCTAAACAATGTAGCATAACAACTGTTTGCATAGCATTCATATTGCATTAGGCATTACAAGTTATCTAGAGGAGACTTAAAAATACACCTGCCCGGAATGTGCAGGTCATATGTAAATGCTACACCATTTAGTGCTTGAGCATCCATGGGTTTTGGTACCCACAGGGGCACCAGAACCAACAACCTGTGGATTCCATGACACAACTTACCTGACATGCCCCTGGGTGTGTTCATACAGGCGTTGCTCATGTAGGAAGGTATTTGCTGTCTCCTGAAAGGGCTTCAAACAAATTGGCCTCTGGCCACCTGTTTCCTTTTGCCTTAGGAATGATAGATTCCATTGATCTGCAGGGAGCCTCTTCGATGCTGATAACCATCTGATTTTTCTTCCTTTTCTCTCAGTCCTTCATTCCTTTCTTTTACTTGTGTTAGAAATGAACCTAGGAATAATCCCTTTTTTTGGCACTGGAGATTGAACTCAGGGGCACTCGACCACTGAGCCACATCCCCAGCCCCATTTTGTGTTTTATGTAGAGACAGGGTCTCACTGAGTTGCTTAGCGCCTCGCCGTTGCTGAGGCTGGCTTTGAACTCGTGATTCTCCTACTGCAGCCTCCTGAGCCACTGGGATTAGAGGCGTACTCCACTGCGCCCGGAGGAATGATCCTCTTTGGAAAACTTATTTTGCATCATTGCTGTCAGCAAAGTCCATTCCATACGTTCCCAACACTCATTTTTTTTTTTTAGTTGTAGATGGACACAATGTGTTTATTTTATTGTTTTGTATGTGGTGCTGAGGATCGAACCCAGGGCCTCACGCATGCGAGGCAAGCGCTCTACCGCTGAGCTACAATCCCAGCCCCTCCCAACACTCATTTTAAAAGCAGGAGCATCACACTTTGGTCTTTCTTATAAGCATTTGCGTTATGGATTGGCACTGCCCATCAGATCTCTCTGCCCTGATGGACATGTGCTGTCTCTACTGTCCACTGTAGCACTGGCCACAGGCCGCTCCTGAGTGCTTCCACTGTGACTCGTGTGATGGAGGTGCCACATTTTTCAATTGTATTTAACTTAAATTTAAATAGTCACATGTCTGGAGGCTGCAGTATTGAACTGTGTAGTTATAGAATATGTACGTGTCTCCAGGGTTTTCCTCCTCCAAAGCCCAGTTTGTTTTTTGCTTGTTTGTTTCCTTAGGTGATCTGGGCACATTCCTTCGCTCTCTTTGGATCCCTGTCCTGGAAGGAAGTACCTCCACACTGAGCTTGGGGCCCTGTAATTCCTCCAGCTCTCAATCTCCTTCACACAGTGAGTGCGAGGGTGGGTGGGGAAAGGCTTACTGAAATGTCAGCAACAAGGGTGAGAAATTTCATTTCTCTACCAGGCATTTTCTTTGTTGACCAAGAGGTTTACCTACTGATGAGCAGAGGAGAACAACAGCTGAACCCCGAGATGCCTGATTCACGAGTAGATCACATTTCTATTTAAATCTAATGCGTGTTTCAACGAATGTAAGTTTTTAGAATTATGTATACTTGAAGGTACTATGTCATCAACATTTTAGGAGAAAGCCCCAGGAAATTACGATTACATAACCAGAGTGGAACTCGAAGAGTTCTGTGTTTGCATGAGGAAAGCAGCTTGGGCTGGGTTCAGGCTTCCAAGGAGGCAGCCTCTTTCCAGAGTAGAATAATCTGGTTATAATTGGGTGATGCTGGCAATGACCTGGGATGAGAGAGATGATTGGGAAGGATGATCTACACAAAGAGGCCCCTGGGGGAATAAAAGGACGAAGAATTTCCAGGGCAGAAAAAAAATGTCAGATTTATTAACAAAAGTCAAAGCCAATTTTGAAGCCCCAAAAGGAGGAAGTGTCTGGGGAATACCATGCAGACAATGCTAGACACCTGGAACAGGTAAGGATCAGAAGGCACATCAGAGACAGGAAAGGAAGACAGATGAAGTCAAGCAGATTCTGTAAGGCACAGTTCTTTGGTGTGGGGGAGAGTCCATGGTTAAAATTGTAGGGAGTGGCCCTCCTTTTATTCTTCTTTCCAGCTGTATTAGTCTGCTTCAGCTGCTATAACAAAATAATCATAGCAATTTGCTTTCTAACAATTCTGGAGGTGGAGAAGCCCAAGATCAAGGTGCCAGCCTATTTGGTTCCTGATGAAGACTCTCTTTCTGGCTTGTAGACAGCGACCTTTATATCATGTCTTACATTACAGAGAGAGAACTTGGGTCCCTTTTGCTTCTAGAACCCAAGACCCGAGCATCTGCCTTGACTGGGCAAAACAGGGACTGATGTGTCACCTACATCCCAAAGAAGTGGCTTGTGACAAATCCAATTTTCAGGAACACAGTTGTCTAGAAAAGTAATTGGAAGGACCTAGATGCAGCAAGAGTGACTCCTTTTCCCCCTGTGAAGCCTCATTATTCCTATTTTGTGTATTCTTGGCATTATAGGGCCTGTTGGTATGACATCACTAATGTCCCAGGACCCCCATGGAGACCAAAACCTGCAGGGGATCAAATCCTTTATAAAAAATGGTGTAGTATTTGCATATAACCTGCATACTTTAAATCATCTCTAGGTTACTTATAAAACCTAATACAATGCAAATGCTATGTAAAAGAGTTGTTTGACTGCATTGTTTAGGGAGTAATGACAGAGAAAATGTCATACATATTCAGTTCAGGTGCAATTATTTTTTCAAATCCTTTTGATCTGTGGTTGGTTGAATTCATGGAAGCAGAACCCTTGAGTACAGAAGGAAGACTACACCCCTCACTAATTTTGGAGGTCCCACAGCCGGGCAATACAGTCAGGCTCCTACTAACTTTGCCACAGGTGACACCTCTCACGTGTGGGCTACGATTGTGGTTGACTAGGTTACATTTCAGGGATCTGAGGCCACTTTTGCTGAAAACACTGACTTTTCACTTGGGCCTGCCGATGAGTGATGGATGACGGACAGAATAGGATGAAGCGTCTCGCCATCTCTGCCTCCACGTCACGTCTGTCTCCTTAGCTGCCGTAACCCCGGCTCAGATTCTACTCAGCTCTACGTGCAGACATGTTCACTTGAGAAGTGTTTTGTCCAAAGCTATAATACTTGACCTAGACCTCATTAGCCTGTCTCCTCCTCCTTCAAGGCTAAAGACATTTGCCAGCCACCATGACTGGAAACACCAGACCACAAGAAGATAGCTGGCTTCTGAGTTCCTGGAAGATCTCCAGAACAGACATGAATATTCCTCCCCACTCTGGGCCAATCTCTCTCTCTCTCTTTCTCTCTCTCTCTCTCCATCATTCCTTTCCTGTATCTGTGATCCCCAACCCCCCAGAGCTGAGGGGCTGATTTGTGAGCAGAGTTCCCTCTTTTCCATTCTTCCCTCTCAGACACTGGTTTTCCATGAGAGGAGCTTCCAGACCTGGTTCCATAACCAGAAGAGCAGAACAAAGCCAGTGGTATTGCAAGATGACCAGCGACCAAGGAGAACTCTTAGGTGACTCTTAAGTGACTCACTAGATGGATGTTTGCCTGAATGGAAGGCAGACAGGGCAGAAATATCCCATTATGGGGGCTGAGAGGGGAGGCTGAGGGAAGGAGCTGGTTTTCTCCATGAGTCATGACCCGGGGAAAATGACATGGAGGGTTGCTGAGATTTTGTAGCTTCCTGATCCTCACCCTGAAGAGGGCAGAAAGTGCAGTTGGGCAAGTGGGAGAAAGAGAGAAAAAGCCAACCTTGAGCTTCCAGGGAGACTGCCAGAGAGAGACCTAGACTGACCAAAGGAGGGGCTTGGCCTTCAAAGTGGAGTTTTTTTTGTTATTGTTGTTGGTGGTGCTAGGGATCAAACCCAGGGCCTTGTGCATGCCAGGCAAGCACTCTACCAACTGAGCTATATCTCCAGCCCCAAAGTGGAGTTCTGATGGCTCTATAGCATGGATGTGGTGAAGGCAGCATCTGAGGGCCTTCAGGAAGCTAGTGTACCTACCAGACATCTCATCCAGCAGCAGGAAGATCTAGCTCCATAGAGTGGGTGAAACAGGCCCTTTCAGGGGAAACAAAACACATTGTTTGATTATACCCTGCTGTGGTTTGAACATGCTCCCACAAAAGCATGTGTTGGAAACTTAGCCCTCCGTGCACCAGTGTTGGGAGGTGGGGCCTGTTGGGAAGTCTGTAGGTGACGAGGCTCCACCCTCATGATGATTGATGCCAATTGTAAGAAAGCTCCAGGCTGCCAGTTGAAACTCCTGCTTCCTCTCCCTCATCCCCTCCCCCCAATCCCCACTTCTCTTGATGCTTCTGCTATGTGATGCCTTCCACCATGCTATGATGCAGCAAGAAGGTGCCCAAGACCAGTTCCTCCATCTTGGACCTCCTAGTCTCCAGAATTTCTGTTCACTATAAATTACCTAGTCTCAGGTTCTCTGTCACAGTAGCATGAAACAGATGAACATACATCTGGCAAATTCCTCTCATTTGTTGTGCATCCTGGTTATATGCACAAGTGACAACGATTCAAGCAGCATGTCTCTTATCCTCTCCACACCTCTACGTGCCAGGCACGCAGCAGTCTCTGGGGAACACCAGGAATCAATGCCAGGCAAGGCTCTGACACTTTTCATAGAGAATAGTGCAGTGGGACCCTGAGAGGTGAAGCTACACAGCATGTTTTAAGGATTTGATGAGGGAAGAAATCACATGGGGTTAGCGTGGAAAAGAAGGGCACTTCATGGAAAAGAGGGGCCTGGAGCTGGGACATACAGGAACTGTGGGATCTGGGTGGGCAGTAATAGCTGGAGGACTCTCTGGGAAGAATAGGGAGAGACAACAATCACTGTAGGAGAGTCCAGAGTATAGAGAAGACCCCATGGGTACAATTCCATTGGTATGAAATAGAATAGAGTAGGCAAATCTACAGAGACAAAGTGCATTCATAGTTGCCTGGGGCTGGCAGATGGGGAACAACTGGAGAGCGAGCAGGGCTTTTACGGGGGTGGGGGTGATGTGATGTTTTCTAAAATTAGCTTGTGGTAAAGGTTACACTAAATATACCAAAGCCGTTGAGCTGTATGATTTAAGTGGGTGCATTGTATGGTCTGTGAATTAGGTCTCAAATAAGCTGTCAAAAAAAAGGAGAATCTAATCACAGCAAAATAAATATAGAATGATACGGGTCTGTAGAAAATTCAGAATCTGGCAACATTGAACAATATGTCATTAGGCAGAGGTGGGCAAACCTCAGACAAAGGAAGTAGATGATTATGAAAACGTCAGGGAGCGTTAGCCCTGGGGAGCAGGAGGGGATCTATTAAGTGGGGGAGCAGAGAATGAAAGGCAAACAAATTCGACATGTCTGATGGCTTCCTGTCCTGGGCGGCTTCACAGGTGGGGCCTTTCGAACAATTCATAGAGCTCTTGGGAACACTCTCTGAGTGTATGGGGGAGGGGGAGGGAGGAAGGGGGGGAGAGAGAGAGAGAGAAAATGAACAGAAAGGTGTGTGGGCAGGATGGGCAGGGTCCAGAGCTCCAGGTGAGACACCAGCACTTCACTTAACGAAAGCCGCGGTTCAGGAAGGGATCCAGGCTCTGTATGCAGGGTGCATGGGGCAGGGAGGGGCCAGAGGTGGGGAGAAGCCTCAGGAGAAGGACGTCAGCTGCTGGCATGCGCAGTGGGGCAGTGGGGAGATGCAGGTGCGTGGGCTCAACTGCGCAGTCAGGCCTGCAAGGCTGCGGGAACTTGAGAGTCGAGGATGGAAGAGGAGTGGTACTGTGTGCAGAGATGGGGAGTTCCGGAAGAGGAGGCTGGAACCAAGGGGAGACCAGCAGTTTAGCTTGGGCGGGCAAGGTGCATTAGACAGGTCTTCATTACAACGTGAGGGGATGGCAGGCACAACTCCTGGCCCCTTGGAGGTTCCCAGGTCATTACAAGGCCTTTCCAAATTCTTTCTGTGCTTGGTTTCCTGAGGAACCTGCCCCTTCTTGGCTCCCTGGACTCCATATCCTGGTCCCGGCTGCAGTCCTCACTCTCACAACTTCCCAGACAGGGAAGGTTAAGTCCTACTGCATTTCTCAGGGTCTCAGCCCAGGGCCTGGGGGCCAGACCTGAGATGATGCCTTCTGTAGCCCAGCTCTGAAAAGTCTCCCTGAATGTGTCCTGCTCAGGTGTTTAGGCTCCTGACTTCTCATCTACCTGGGAATCTTACCTGGCCCAACCTGTGAGAAGACAGAGGTGAAGGTTTCTGGGGGAAAGGGACTCCTAAGCTAGGCCAAGAAGGATAAATGGATGTCATTGTTTCTCCTGGGGAGGAGCAGGTATGCAGATGCCCAGGGGGGAGACCCCATGATTGGAGTAACAAGGCAATCCCAGGAAGTGGGCAAAGCCCTGGTTGCTCAAGCAGTCTGGATTTGATCCTTTCCCCTAAGGGTAACTCAGGCACTTGAAGGTTTTGAAGCAGGTGGTGATACAATCAGTTTCTCCCTGCATCTAATAAGCATTTACTGTATGCCAGGAGTCATTCAGTCTTTTCTATACCTTATCTCATTTAATCTTCTTGGTGGTTCTGTGGGGGTAGATATCACCAGTCATCCCCACCCACCCATCCATCCACCTATCTTTTCAAAACTGAGAGAGAGCTGCCAATCACTATATTCATGCTTATTGGACAACTGAGGGAAGGGAGGAGTTCTCACTCCTAGAGGGTCACATCAATTCCTTAAAGGCTATAACTGGAAAGGGGCATGGTTAGGATTCAGACTCAGGAAAGCAGACTCTGGGGCCTGGGCTTCTCCACCAGGCCAGCTGTTGCTTAGCTGAGCCCTACTCCTGGGGTGAGACTGTAGGTCTTGGGAGTGTCCTAAGGTAGAAAGATCAGGGAGAGCTAGGGTTTTGATGTGTGAATTGATTCTGGGTAAGAACAGAGGGTTGGTGAGGCCACCACAGATGAAGTGAAGAGGGTAAAAGGCACAGATGTGAAGGAGCTGGGCAGTCCTGGGCACCTGCCATTTCTGTTTTCTTTTTTTGCTAACAATTGCTTTTTTAAAAGGGATAGAAAGATGGGAAGCCACATGTCCCACTTCTAGGGATGAAATGTGATAGGTTTAAGCCATTCATGCCTAAACTAATACCATTTTTCAGGTCCTCACATTGCTGACCTCTTTGTAGCTGGTGCAGGCCTGTGACCAAGTATTGATCAGTGATACAAAAGGGAGGTCTTTTGAGGATTTGTGCAAGATAGTTTTGATCCCTCCAATAAAAAACAGGAACAGTAAGCGAAGGTCCTTTGTTCTCTAGCTGCTTTGCTGCATCCCGACTTTGAATGCAGTCATGATTCCTGGAGCTCTGGCAGCCATCTCGTGACCATGAAGCTACAAAGACGAAAGGCCAACAAATGGAGGATGGACCTGAGCAGATGAACTAAGGACAGCAAAGACTCCTATCTAGATATCTTAAAATGTAGAAAAAAGTAAACTAGGAGTGTATACTTTTTTTCACTAACTCTAGCTGACCACACGCCAGCTGCTATAATAGACCCAGTGAGGAGGAGGCAGGAAGCAGAGGTGAAGCTATGTGGAGTGTAGGGCGATGGTAAGAACATTGCTTTGTTTGCTGATTGTTTAATGTATTATAATCCTTGAAGACAGAGTCACCTTTTCTTTTCCTCCCATGGTACTCTGTGAACCCCCTCTTTTCCTGTACCCCACACTAAGCCCACATGTTCAATAACCATTTTTTTTCATAAACAGAGAAACTTGCCCTTTGTTGATTCTCATTATGTTCCTATCAAACTATCAAAAATGTTGAAGGCAGAAACCTGAATCCTGCCACGGAGCTCAGGAGGATGCTACAGACACTGGCTTATTTTGTTTAGTGCCTTGTAAGGAGGTTGATTTAGGTTAGATGATCCTTTGAGAAGGAAAAAAAAGATGCAAAGCAAGAAAGGGCAGAAAAAACTCAGATGGGGAGGGGACAGTGGCAACAGTAAAGTGACCATGACAGTCAAAGAACAGGAGAGACAGGAGCAAGGAGTGCTTGGTACCCGCCCTGCACCCCAGGGTGGTCCTCAGCCAAGCCCCAGCCTCTCCTATACCCAGCGCCCACACTCCTCTGCCTGACCTGGGCAGCCTCTCCTGGCTGTGAGGACATCCTGAGTGGGACGCTCACCTTGTGTATGATGGGGACACAGCTGGACCCCACACACCCTTCCTGCCTCCCGGGCTTCATTCACGCAGAATCCCATTTTTAAATGTGCTGCCGAGTCTGGTGCTGTTATCCGGACGAGGATGGACTTGAAGAGCCTCCAGCCCCAGGTGAGGGATCTTGCTGCCCCTCTGTTGCGGTTTGGATGTGGTTTGAAGTGTTTCCAGAGGCTCACAGCCTGGAAGGCTGGCAATGGGACCCCTAAGACACAGTTCACCATCCCTGGAGGGGCCGATGCAGTTCTTTCGGGACCAGATTAGTTCCTTTGAGAGCGCCCTGTAAGAGCTCTTGCTCCTTCTCTCTTTATGTGAATTCTTTTTTTTTTTTAAAGTATTTTGATTAGTTGTTGGATCTTAATTTTATTTATTCATACGTGCTGTTGAGAATCGAACCCAGTGCCTCATACATGCTAGGCAAGCGCTCTACCACTGAACCACGACCTCAGCCCCCCGTGGGAATTCTTCTGTTTTTCCCTCCTGCACATTCATCACCACGATGCCATCTGCCATGTCAAGACACAGCCATGGGATTCTCTTCAGAGGCCACCAGAGGTGGCTGCCTGATCTTGGACTTTTAGCCTCCAACTGTGAGCTAAGGAAAACTTCTTTTCTTTGTAAGTCACCTGGCCTCAGGTATTTTGTTGGTATAGCAACACAAAATGGACTAATCTCTCTAATCTCTCTAGGGATTGGGTTATAAATGGGCATGTGACACAGTTTTGGCCAATGAGATGAGAGGGGAAATCTGAAAAGGGTCTTGTGGGAAATTTTTCTTTGCTTTTGAAAGGTGTGGGACATGTTCTTTCTTTTAGGTTCTGCTATGCATGTGTGAGGGTGATGTCTGGAGCTGTGGCAACCTGGTAAGGACAACAAAAGAGGCCTACCCAAAAGGATAAGCCAACATACTAAGGATGGGTCCAATTCAGGTGTGGTGGTGCACAACTGCAATCTCAGCAGCTGAGGAGGCTGAGGCAGGAGGATCACAAGTTTGAGGCCAGCCTCAGCAACTTAGTGAGACTCTGTCTTAAAGTGAAAAAATAAGAAGGGCTGGGGGGGGGGATGTAGATTAGCAGTAAGGTACCCCCAGGTTCAATGACCCCATGCCAAAAAGTCTGGGTCCTTGGCTTTGGAACTTAACCCTCATATTAACTAACTCTGCAAATATTCACCTTTTGAATTTATTAACTTATTAGCCAGAGAGAAAGACAGGGAGGGTGTTTTACTCAGCTTTTTCACCGCTGTGACTAAAAGACCTGACAAGAACAATGTTAGAGGAGGAAAAGTTCATCTGGGGGCTCACAGTTTCAGAAGTCTCAGTTCATAGACAGCAGGCTCCATTCCCCGGGGTTCAAGGTGAGGCTGAACATCAGGGTGGAAGATGTGGCAGAGGGAAGCAAGCAGCTCACATGATGATCAGAGAGCAGAGAGACTCCACTAGCCAGATACAAAAGGTATACCCCAAAGCCACTCCCCCAGTGTCCCACCTCCCCCAGCCACACTCTACCCACCTTCAGCCACCACTCAGTTAATCTCATCAGGATATTAATTCACTGATTGGGTTAAGGCTTTCATAACCTAATCATTTCTCCTCTAAACCTTCTTGCATTGTCTCAGATGTGAGCTTTTGGGGGACACCTCACATCCAAACCATAATAGAGGAATGGAGAGGGGGAGGAAGAGAGGGAGGGAGAGAGAAAGAGAGAGAGAGGGAGGGAGGGAGAGGGAGAAAAAAGGAAAGAAAGAATGAGAGACTGACTGGGCTAAGAGTTACACAAGGTGAGCCTGGAGCACCTTGTGATGTTAGAAACCACAGAAGTGCTTGAAAAAAATACAAAAACAACAACAGCTAGATCCCCACAAGGGTGTGGGTGTGTCAAAGGGACAGAGGAATCTGTAGGAAGAATGCCTAAAAGCCAAAACTAGAATAGGTTGAGCAGCAAAATTATTGAGGAAGTGGTATTGGACAGGTGAGATTCAAGATGGCGGATCAGAGGTGCCCAGGGGTGAGACAGAACCAAAGAACAGGTGCATAGCTGCCTGTGATGAGAATTGGAATTAACAGGAGGGAGAAAGTGAACTGGAGAAGCCCAGGGATTTGGAGTCATGGGTTAGTGGAAGGACAGACCGCCCAGGTCCTGACTGCAGGCCGCATGGCTGGGGAGGGAGCATCCCATTGGGTGCAGGTGTGGGTGAAGAGTGAGGGTCCCCGAAAGTCTCCCCAGCAGGGACTCAGCCCTGGTGGACGATCAGTCTAAACAGTGCAGAGGCCTGGGGACTGTATAGCAAACTGGCTCCAGGGCCTTTCTCTGCACATTCTGGTACCTTCTCCCAGAGCTGCTGCAGGCAGTGGTCATGACAGGCGTGCTGTGGTCTGAGCCTGCTCCTCTGCAGGTGAGGAACCCTTGTATGTTCCTCTCTCAGACCCTGCGGCCATTTCACCGCACCTGCTCAGTGGATGGCCACCTGGTGGGTCAGTGACATCTTGGTACACATGTCGGGATTCTCTGGTGGGAAGCTGGACTGTGAAGGAAAGGGGAGCAGAAGGCACTCCCTTTAAAATCAGGAGTTCAGGAACCCTGCTGTCCGAGTCTGAGGGAGTCAACCATGGCACGTGGTTTTGGTTTTGCGGTGAGAGCGGAGTCTGGAGTCTGGGAACGCCAGGACTTGGGTGGAGATTGCTCAGAACTCGGTGCCCCTCCACCTGCCCCCATCTCTCAGCACAGATCTCTGAGCCCCATCCCTCTCTTCACTCCTGGGGGTCACCTAGTCCCCACAGTGCCAGCATTTGTCCTGTACTGGGAATGCACTGCCCACAAAGATAGGGAGCAAATCTTTGCTTGGCGAGCTCCTCGTTCTGCACTGCCTTGTTGTAATGTGCAATCCAGCAGGACCTCCAGCTAGCTTCAGCCACAGGTCACTCGAGCCAGCCACCTGGTGAGCACCACCCCCAGCCTCTGCTCTCTGTGGGACGCGCAGCCTGAGAAACTGGGAGAGAGGTTTTAATTGGTGTGGGCTGTGATCATACACTCTCCTCTCCATCATTTGGGTACCCTGATCGGGAGGACATTTTTATTTTTTTATTTACACATTTTTATTGTTGTTGCTTTCTATTTTTTCCTCTCTTTAATTTTTATTTTTCTTTGTTCCCCCTCCCCTTGTTTTACTTCTTTCCCTGTTTCTTTTTTTGGGGGAGGAGGGTACTGGGATTGAACTCAGGGGCGCTCGACACTGAGCCACATCCCCAGCCCTATCTTGTATTTTATGTAGAGACAGAGTCTCACTGAGTTGCTTAGCGCCTCGCTGTTGCTGAGGCTGGCTTTTTGAACTTGCAATCCTCCTGTCTCAGCCTCCCAAGCCACTGAGGTTACAGGCCTGAGCCATCACACCCGGCTCCTTTTTTTTTTTCCATTTAAAAATTTTAAGTCTTTTTATATTGTTCTTTATCCATCACTCCCCCCACCCCCCGCCCCGCCATGGTGCCTGACCTTCATCCAGTTTGGGTAGGTGGCACTGATCTACACTCCCAGTCCAGCAGAGAGGACTTGCACCTGGCTTCAATCCCACTTGAACCTTGGTGGACACTTTGACTTAAAAAATAGGGGGAACAAAAGCCACCAAAGACCTATGCCCAGATGGATACCCGAGGGAGCTCTGACACTCCCCCCCCCCCCCGCCACTCCCACGCACTGTCAGATCACACATGAATGACAAGACGAGAGGTGGGCACCACACGGGGAGGGGTGGGGGGAGAGGTGATCCTGGCCCCACCTCTCCACGTGCAGTACTGGAAACTGTGTCAGCGTCTAAACAGACAACCAGCACTTCCGGCCCCTCACCACCATGGGAACAGTCAGTGTCAGAGCTGTTTTCCAGTAACTGCCAATGCTAACAGTGCCTGCGGAAAATCCCCACCACCCACAGGGGCTTCCACTCCCACTGTGCACCTCACATACACTGCTGCCTACACCACACCTCCTTCCATTACCAAAATGACTCTGCTCTTACAAAACCACAGAGAAGGTGGGCCACTCAGTTCTGCTATGGTATACGTTATGTCAAGCCCACTAATCTCAGCCATGGCGCGATTACGCTGTGAAGTTTGATTGGAAATAAACTCAGCACTACCCCATAAACTGATACCTCAAGACATGTCATCAAGAGAAGGTTGCTTGTGTGAGGCCTCACATAAAAGTTGAAGAGATAGCCACCTCAGCAGGTGCTCCAATCTCCACACAGAAACACAAGAAATATGAAAAAACAAGGCAATCTGACACCTTCCACAGTTCATAATTCTGTAGTAAGAGATCCCAAAGATATAGAACAGGTCGAAATGCTGCATAAATAGCATATAAAGAATGTTTTTTAAAAAGCTCAATGAATTCCAAGAGAATACACATAAACATGAATGGCATGACTTGAGAAAGATAATTCAAGATATGAACGAGAAATTCAGTAAAGAGATAGATATTTTGGAGAAGAATCAGACAGATGTCTTGGAAATGAAAAGTTCAATAAGACAGATTTAAAAACTCAGTTGAAATTCTCCTCAACAGACTAGCTCAAGTAGAAGAATATCAGAGTTTGAAGATGACTCTGATTAAATATTACATTCATATGGAAATAAAGAGAAAAAAGGGATGAACAGAGCATATGAGATCTTTGGATGTCATTAAAAGATGAAGTGTACTTATAGTTGGCATGCCTGGGGAGACCTACAGGCTGAAGGCATAGATAACCTATTCAATAAAATAATAGCAGAAAATTTCCTGAATCTTGGGAAAGATATGGACATTTAAGTATAGGAAGCATTAAGAATTCTAAATAGACACAAATAGAAAAGAAACTCTCTATGACATATTATAGTTAAGTTGCCCAAATTGAAAGCAAAGAAAGAGTATTAAAAGTTGCAATACAGAAATACAAAGCCACATTTAAAGGCAAATCCATTAGACTAACATATTTCTTAAAAGAAACGTTAAAGACCAGGAGGGTGTGGAACAACGTAGTTCAAGTCTTGAAAGAAAATAACTGCCAAACAAGATCCCTATACCTAGCAAGATTACCCTTCAGAATCAAAGAAGAAATAAAGACCTTCAAGCATAAACTAAGGGAATTCATGACTACAGCAGTATTAAGAAGATATTTAAGGGAATATTACCCCTGAAGACAAAGAAAGATAAATATAGAGGAAGCACACAAAAGAATAAATCTTACTGGAAGAGTAGACATACAAATAAGAAATAGGAAAGAATTAAATAAACATCAATATAGTAAACCATCAAACTTCTATGATGAACAAGAAAGTAAGAAATGAACAAAGAATATTCAAAACAACCAGAAGAAAATCAACAAAATGACAGGAACAAATAAAAACAACAACTCACATTAACAGAATCCATATTAACAGAGTGGATAAAAAAGAAATTTAAAAAGGAGACTATATAATCATCTCAACAGAGGCAGAAAAAGCATATGAGAAGATTCAACTTCCATTTCTAACAAAAACTCTCAGTGTCCCAGAAATAGAAGAAAATTCCACCAACCTGCTAAAGGGCATCTATAGGAAACCTTAACTAACATCGTAAGTATCGAGGAACATAGAATGCTTGACTCTGAAGATCTGGAACACAACCAGGGTCAATGCCATTCTATCAAACATTATACTGGAGTTTCTAGCCAGAAAAATAATGCAGGAAAAGAAATAAATCTTGTCTACATTATTCAGGAAGAAATAAATCTGACTTTATTTGCAGAAGACATGTCATCTATGAATAAAATTCTATGGGATCTGTGGGAAAGATTCTGAAACTAATGAGTGAGGTTAGCAAGATTGTAGAGTATAAGATTAATATACAAAATCAATAGCATTTCTACACATTATCTACAAACAGATATTGAAAAATTTAGAATATACAATTTACAATATTATAAAAAAATGTGAAATACTTGAAGTTGTAAAAAACCTGACACTGAAAAACCATATAAGATTGCCAAAATAAATTAGAGACCTAAATAAATAGGGAGCTATATCATGTTTATGGATTGAAAGACTTAATGTTGTTAGGATGTTAATTATCTCCAAGTTAATCTACATTTATAATGCAATTTCAATTAAAATCACAACAGGCTTCTTTTGGGATAGAAATTGGTAAATTGTTCCTGAAATTCATACCCAGATGCAAAGAACCCAGAATGACTTTGAAAAAGCTGGAGAACTTATACCAACTGACTTCAAACTTATTACAAAGTTCCAGTAACTAAGACACATTGTAGCATTTGTACACAGACAAACAGATAAATAAAATAGACTGGAAAGTCCAGAAATAGGTCACTTGTATATAGAAAACTGATATTTGACAAAGGCTCAAAGGCAATTCAGAGGGAAAAAGATAGTTTTCTTCATAGATGATGCTGGAATAATTGTACACCCACATGCAAAAATACTAATTTTAATCAACACCTTATATTATGTACAAAAATAACTCAGTAAATTGCAGACCTAAATACGAAGTTACAAACTCTCAGGATAAAACATAAGAGAAAATTTGTAGTAGCCCCAAACTGGAAACAATAGAAATGTCCATGGACAGATGACCAGATAAACAAACTGTGGGTATAATTGTGCAAGAGAATATAACTACACAATAAAAAGAAAAGGACTGTTGAACTGAGACCTGCAACGTCGTGGTAGATACCATATGATTCTATTTGTTGTAAAATTCTAGAAAAACAATTGTAGGAACAGAAAGCTGTCTAATGAGTTGACGAGGGTGGGAAGGAAAGAAGAAGGGCATGAGGAAACGTTTGGAGTAGATGTATGTGTTCGTTATCCATAATTGATTATGGGATATTTTCATGCACGTACACATGTGTCAACTCATCAAACTACACTTTAAATGCATGCAGCATATTGTATATCAATTAGAACTCAGTAAATCCTACCCTTAGGAAATAATCACAGGTACCATAAAAATGTATTTGTAGGGATGTTCATTACAGAAACATTGACAAGAGCATAAAAAATCAGAGGCAGATTAAAACCACGAACAATGGGAGGATATGAAGTAAAATGCTCTTTGATACTGTAAAAGCCAGTATCACACATTTATGTAGCGTAAGATTTGTGATAAACTCACTGATCCAAAGTGAGGTACATGGAATGAGGAAGAGCGGGTGTAAAATCTTGAAGTTTATCACAATTCAGCTACCTTCTCCCACTCACACCCACCGGTACATAAAATCTTTGAAGGAGATGTAGTAAATTATCCAGTGGGTAGTAATGGGCAGGGAGACTGTAGATGTTTTTTGTATTCTTATTTATTCTTTTGCCCCATACCCATATTTACCACATTTTATAACAGTTACGATTAATAATTTTACCCAGAAAATAACTCTGTGTGTGTGTGTGTGTGTGTGTAGTGCTGGGGATGGAACTCAGGGCTTCGTACATGTTAGGCAAATGCTCTATCCCTAAGCTACATGCCCCAGCCAGAAAACGATTTTTTTTTTAAGACAAAGAATTACCCAGATTGGTGACAATATCAGTTCATAGACCATCAGCGGCTAGATGCTTGCTCACGTTTGGGCTTGCATGTTTGTGGTGGGTGGCATTTTTGGCCACAGTGATTTGTCCCCTCCTTGGAGGTGGAGTATTGTCAGACTTAGCCACGAGACTCGCTTTAGTCACTGCAGTGTGAGCAAACACAATAAAGGCCCCAGCAGAGCAGAAGCTTTAAATACAATTGTGCATTCTGTCTGGCCACTTGTGCTCTGTTTTGCGCAAAAGAACGGAGTGACGCTAGGGGCTGTGCCTTCATTCTGGGTCTCCCAGTGTGAAAGAGATGTGGTACACTTGAAGACCTTCCACCACCTAGAGCAAAGCCACAGCTGACCTGTAACCTCATGAAACAAGAGCAGGAAATAAAGGGTTGATATTGGAAGACCGAGATTTGGGATTTTCTTGTTACCCAGCAAAAACTGATCAATGCCTATAGATAATCAATGTTATAGATTATCAAATCTATAACAGTATGAATACTATATATAACAGTATGAACAGCAAAGCATAGCAGTATGAATACTATAAAATCTTGAATCCTTGAAAAGATCAAGAGCCTTCTGTGCCCAATATTCCACATCGGGGTGTAGAGGTGAATGGGTGAGATTTGGGACCTTCAAGCTGGTGTTGGGGGGTGGTCGAAGGTGATCCTAAAAGTGACCACTGTTGGAGAAGGGCAAAAAGGGAGCTCTGGAAATGGGATGGTGGAGTGAGAGAATGGCAGAGGTGGATAAAGAGGGTGAGAATGGAGCCCCACATGCAGAACGGTGGTGGAAAGATGGAGGACAAAGGAAGATGCAGACAAAAGCGGGTACGGCTAGTGGAGAGTGGCGGAGAAGTTCTCGTTTCAGCCAAGTGTCCTTTCTCTTCTAAAAGTAAGGGTGTTCTTGCTTCTTCCCCAAATTCTCCTGTTGTTGCTCAGTCCTTGTCCCCGATGCCAATCCAATAACGAGGACACGGTTTTGAGAAAAAAGAAAAAGAAGGTTTATTCCTTTGCTAGCAAATGAGAAACACAGGGACTCCTGTCCCAAAGGCTGTGATTCTACCCATCCACAGGAATGGGGATTTTTAAAAAGAGATGATTCAGAGAAAATGAGATTAGGGAGGAGAGATCAGGAAGGAGAAGATCAGGGAAAAGAAGATCAGGGAGGAGAAGATCAGAGAGGAGGTTGGGAAAAAGAAAAAAACCTGTAAGTTTCAAAGCCATAAAGGGTACAGTCAAAGCATCGAGTGAACCTGTTATACTGTCACCTCACTTCTTGAGCCCAAAACTGGAAATACCCTAATGTGTGTTTTGATGAAAGTGTTTTTTGAATATTTTTAAAATTGTAGATGGACATAGTATCTTTATTTTAATTATTTATTTTTATGTGGTGCTGAGGATTGAACCCAGTTCCTCATGCATATGAGGTAAGTGCTCTACCATTGAGCCACAATCCCAGTTCCCCTAATTTGCGTTTTGATGAAAGTGTCCATGGCCCCAGATGCTGAGTGGTCCATATTTCTCTCCTGTACAGAGAAGAGATTCTTTTTAGGCTGTCTTGTGTACTTGGTTTTCCCCCTGCTGCCTTTGAGTCTTCCTTTCTCCTTAACCCAGAGGTGTCTAACCCTCACATCTACTCTTTGCTCTTCTGTGTGCCGGCGCCTGCACCAGCACAAAGTGAAACTAGGATCGGTGAGGGAGCTGTGGATAAGAATTACACACACACACACAACGGACAAGGCAAGACTCAAGTTCCGTTTATTCCGCTGACTTGGGTATATATATCTTAGGATGCCCTCTCACCAGGAAGCACCATAGGGTACAACCGGATGCACCGAAGAAGTCTTACAAAGTGTTACTACTTTACTAATCTTGTGGTTTTACAGGAATGCGGAACTGTTACAAGAACACAGAATGATGGTCAAGCCATGTGATTGAGAAACCTGATACTGTTGCACATTATGTACTGTGGGAACACCCAGGCCAGCCCTCTCCCACACTGTGGACATAATTTCTCCCAGGGAACATGCTGATGTCTTTAGCTTTGTACACGGCACCTTTGTCCCTGTTGGAGTGCAGATAATTTGTTGTCCTCAACATAAGACATTTTGCTAAACATTGAGATGTAGGTGACAAGAATTTAAATTCATAACTAATAACAAGCTTGTTTTTATTAAAAATACTTTAAAGACTTTTCCAAAAGAAAAAAAATCTATCTAATTATGCAGAAGAGAAATTCACTTAGAATTAATTCACTAGGAATTAAACTGAAAAAAAAGGTAAGGATGTTAACAATCCTTTAAAAAAATAATTCAAATTAGAAACACTAATTATAGGAACTCCTTTATATAACATGAAACAGCTCTCTCAGGCATGGGGAAGAAAGTTGGGTATGAAGCAGATTCACAGAGAACAAAATTTCTGATTTATGGTGGAATTTGTGTGATTATGGAATTCAATTTCCTTTAAGGAAGTACTGTCTAGCCCTGCTGATAATCTATTTGTTTCTGGAGGTCACAGGACACAGGACTGACATTTGACTCTGGAATCAGGGCCTGAGGGTTGGCCATCTTGGATTTAGGATGTCAGTAAAGAAAGAGGCCAAATGCTTGAAGGGTCCTCTGATCTGAGAGTCAGAATCAACTAGATAATACCAGACGTTCATAATGGTGTTATGAGTTGAACTGTGTCCCCTCTCCCCAATTCATATGCTGAAGTCCTAACCCCCAGTTGCTCAGAATGGAACCTTATTTGGAGGCAGGGCATTTTAAAGGGATAACTGAGGTCAAGTGAAATTTGGGATGGGCCCTAATTCCATATGAGTGGTGTCTTCATAAGAAATAGATCAGGACACAGATATTCATAAAGGATAAGAACATGTGAAGACAGAGGGAGAAGATAGCCATCTACAAGTCAAGGAGAGAGACCTTGGAGACACCCACCTGGCTGACACCTTGATTTTAGACTCCAGAATTGTGAGATAACACGTTTCTGTTGTTCAAGCCACCCATGCCATGTGTAGCGCTTTCTTATGGCAGTTTTAGCAAAGTAACACAAAGGGTAAAGGGTATTATTTTGTAGATTTTAAATTTTGGTTACACATACACACACACACAAACACACATACTTGTTAGAGATTTATATCCTAAAATAATTGGAAAACATCGGGTTGGTGTGAACCCACAGTGCTTCCACATCCAGGGACTGAGCAGGGAGGCCATCTGCTCCCCTGAGGTGTGGACTGGAAAGACAGGAAGTGGGTCCCCACTGCCGGAGCATGCAGGGGGCTGCTTCCCCATCAGTGGAATAAGTGGAATAAGAACCCTTGTCATTGGAGAGAGAAATCTCATATCATGTTTGTGAAATTCCATGCTTCTATTTAACCAGGATGAAAGAAAAAAAATGCATGTCAAAACAAAGCAACAATCTATAAACACAAATTATTTATATTGATTGTTTTAAAGGGAGCAACTTATTACCCAAGGACCTCAGCCATTTGGAATTCACCCAGGATCCTGGTAGAAAGCAAGAAGTTCACATGTCAGGAAGACTCAACATCAAAAGAATCCATGCCCTGAAGTTTACTTTCTTTATTCACAGGAAAGCTCCTCTTTCCCTGATTCAGTCTCTTTATTCTTATTTTAGACCCTAGTAGTGTTGCTAAAAGCTCGGTCCTTGTCTCTGATGCCAATACAATAACAAGAACATGGTTTTGAGAAAAGGAAAAAGAAGGTTTATTGCTTTGCTAACAAAGGAGAAACACAAGGACTTCTTTCCCAGAAGCTGTGATTCTGCCCATCAGTGAACAGGGGGCTTTTAAAAAGGTGATTCAAAGGCTACATTTCACTTGTTCTCTGGAGTTGTAATTCACTTGTTAATTTGGGAGATAGTCATTTCTGAGAACTTCTGGTACCATCCCAAAGTCTGGATTACTTCCTTCCTATGGTGGGTATGTACTCAAGGACAGATAAACCTGCCTAGGGTAGGGAAGAAAGGTGATCCTGCTTCCCCTGAGATTAGGGAAGGGGGAGATTAGGGAGCAGCAGGGAAAGAGGAAGAGAAAGAAACATGTTCATTTTAAAAATTAGTTGCAGTGACAGAGCAGCCAGGGATATATTCAAAACATAAAGTGGACCACTGTTACAGTAGCTTAAAAATAAGTATTGTTTTAATTTTAAGACATTTTGAAAAGCATTATCTTTGTTGACCAAAGTCAGGGGTAGATTCTCTCCTTTCGTTGGGCTAATTCATACCTGTGATGAGGTAAATGTTTCAGGACACCTAGAGACCTGGATTCCTTAAAAAGTCACTTTGCAGCCAGGTGCAGTGGCGCACGCCTGTAATCCCAGCACTTAGGGAGGCTGAGACAGGAGAATCGCAAGTTCAAAGCCAGCCTCAGCAACGGTGAGGCGCTAAGCAACTCAGTGAGACCTTGTCTCTACATAAAACACAAAATAGGGCTGGGGATGTGGCTCAGTGGTCGAGTACCCCTGAGTTCAATCCCCAGTACCAAAAAAATAAAAAGGTCACTTTGCTTTCCTCTTATTTTTTATTAAAATTATAATAATCTTTAGATATAATCACACATTTTTTGCCCTGTTGGTGTGATAATTTATGCTTGCATGCATCTGACAGATGGGACCCCCACCCCCATCCTCAACTTATAGTAGAGTCTACAGCTCTAGTTGGCTCAGGAGGAGAATGTACTGAAAATTTCTTGGCCCTCATGGGACAAATGTGGCTGACAGCAACAGTGTCCATTCACATCTGGACATGACCTGACTGGGCAGGCTTCATACGCCTGCCTCTTTTCCATCTTTGGAACTGATTTTTTTTATAAGAGTTTTGCAAGCACATGTTGAATTTCTTACTAGGCTATGAAATTTACATTTCTGAGCCCGGAATGTGCAGCTCTTATTCCTTGCAGACAGCACTTAACAGTGCTGATCTGCCTTTTATTATTTTTTTTCCAGAAAGAGTGGAGTGGGGGGAGACATGGTGAACTGTGAGGATAAGTAGTACTGGGCTCTTAAAGGGGATTCTGACCAGGGGCCTACCAGAATAATCCAACGGAATTCCAGCGCCGTCATGCTACCTTGCTAAGGTGACATGTTTTGCACAAGCCCAGGATTCCTAGTTCGCAGGAGACTGAAAACTGGAAAGATGTGTGTGCTGAGAAGGGCAAAGTGACAGCTAATGGACTAATGAGGATGGTGACAACCAAAATATTATAGGTTGACTTAAGGATGTGGGAAGCTGTCTCCTGGGGCGACAGCACACCCTCCATTACCTCAGTGGTCCCTGAGGGCACTGCCATGCCTCAGACCTGATGAATGATACCACTGAGCCACCAAGAAGATAGCTACAAGACCACTGAACAGTGACAGACACCCTCCCTGATCAAACTTTAGTCAGGCCCCCTTGAGCCCCCTTCTCAATTAGCCTTTGACCTCGGCTCTTCTTCTTCCCAGGCTTGTCTGACTCAGTGGCAGCAAGAGTCCTGCTGAGTCAGTTTAGGCAGAACCCCCGACTCCTGATATCTGATGGTCCTGGCCTGCCTTCAGCAAGAACCCTGTGATGTCGGTTTAATGACTTCTCTACCCTCAATGTCTCCTCCTGGGAGATTCCCATCCACTGCCCGGTCCCTCTGCTAGTTGGTTTTTAGTCCTCAGGAATCATTTTATTGGGAGTTGAACTTCATTTCCCTCCCTCATTGACTGCAGTAGTCTTGGCATCAATTACAACAGCCCTAAGGTAAGTCATCTTTACCATTTTAATGTAATGTCAGAATAATATTTTTCTTTAATGATAAATTAGAAGACAATCTTATTGCAGGAGCTCAAATGTCCACTCTTGAGCTATTTGCTATCTTGATCCCTGCCCATATTCCTCTGGGTAGCACAAGTCTGAAGGAGAAGCCAGGGAGATGATTATTATTTTGATTTGGTTTATCTCAAGGCAGGGCTGTATGAGTTGTTTATCAACAAAAGTTCCAGCTAAACCCCAGGCCACACCTACTGGGCATATGTCTCACCCTGGTGTGGGACAGTGTCGCTATTGGTAATAAAAAAAAAAAATCTAGAAATTGCTGGAAGCTTCTAGAAAGATGGAAGAAGCTTCTAGAAGGAGTCCACAAATTGGTAGGAGGTCAGAGTCTGGGAAAAGGATGGACTGAGCCAAGTGGCAGGAGTAAGGAACTTTTCAGAACAGTGATGTTGAACATGTGAGTTTACCTTGCTTACCATTGTGGATTATACTCCCCTGAGATCACCCTGGAACCTCCAGTAAGGCTGTTATACAAACTGGTCTTGGACCAGCAGAGGGGAAGTGGTGGGTCTGCAGAGACCATCACAGGATGGGGATTGAGAGCCTTAGTTAGGAGGCAGGAAGTACATAGCCAGCTCCTACTCAGAAGGGGAAAGCAACAGATCCTCTCTCTCCCTGTAAGTACTGAAGCCGAGTTGTCCTGTCTTCTTTGATCAAATAACTCTATCATTAAAGAAAAGTTTGGGGTATGAACCTTCCATTCCACTTTATGGAGTTTATTTACAGTCAGCACAGTGAGTGATGTTTCAGCCAACACTGGACTATCATTTGATTGCTATTTTCCTCCTTGTGAGAAGCTTGCTGTAAACCAGCATGCTCTGCCACCTTAGCAGCCTCAGGTATGTTCTTGCCTCTCCCAAGGCGGTAAGAGGACACATCAAGTGATCTTCCTCTACCATGCAGGTGTGTGGGAGAACATGCCACAATATTCTCACAAAGTTGGCTGATACCTTCTCAAAATGTGTCCTCCTTATTCAATGTTCATGATTGCATTGATTATTATTATTATTATTGGTACTGGGGATTGAACTCAGGGGCACTCGACCACTGAGCCACATCCCCAGCTCTATTTTGTGTTTTATGTAGAGACAGGGTCTCACTGAGTTGCTTAGCACCTCGCCATTGCTGAGGCTGGCTTTGAACTTGCAATCCTACTGTCTCAGCCTCCCTAAGTGCTGGGATGACAGGCGTGCACCACCGCGCCCAGCTTTGATTGATTATTGGTTTATATCCCATGGTATTTTTTTTCTGACAGAAGAGCTACAGATCAAACCAAAGAAAACATCATCCTTTGACCTGAGCTTAGGATCTTGGTGTCTTGCTTTCCTTTCATGCTCTTCTTCTATAGTATGATATTGTGGGCATTAAAATGCAAAAAATAGGGAATTAAAGAAAGGAGGTAGGAAATCACCATGAAAGTTCTAATAATGGACTTTTGCACTCTAATGGGCTGAGCCTAGTAGACATGGAGCCCCTGGTGCCATGTTGGAAGCCAGCTGGAAAGGAAGGTACCCTTCCAGGACAGGGAAGGATGGGCCTGGTTGTCACATGGTAGCAAACACCTGGTACTCAGCCACATCACTGAAGAAGGGCAGACTTTGCTTAGGTCAAAGCGTGGAGCTTATTGTGCTTCTCAGGCTTTGGACTATAAATCTTCTGTCAGAAAAAAAAAAGCAATTGGAAAACACTTCAGTTGCAAAACAGTTGTGATCACTCATTAAAAAGAGGGAAAAATCACAACAACTTCTCAGGGAGCCACCTTATCATACTCAATTCTTGGTTGCTGGGCATGTGATTCCAGGCTCTTTACAAGGAATCCTCCAGGGTTTCTGGAGGCCAAATTGGAAAAAAAAAGGAGAGATTCCCACACCCAAAGGATGAGTGGACATCCTTTACCAAGGCCATGGGCCCCAGCACTTGCTATTGAAAACTTTTATTGTGGTAAAAAATATGTAATGCCAAGTTTTCCATTTTATTCATTTTAAAGTGGCATAAAGTATATTCACAGTTTTGTGCAACTGTGGTTCCAAAATGTTTTTGTCACCCCAAAAGAAATTTGATGACTAAGCAGTAAATCCCTTTTCTTCCCTGTCCCAAGAGCCTAGTAACCTATAATCTATTTTCTCTCTCAATTATCTATTCTAGGGATCTCATATAAGTGGAATTATATAACATTGTCATTTTGGGCCTGGTTGATTTAATTGGGGATGGTTTAAGATTCAGCTCTGTTGTGGCATGTAGCAGAACTTCATTTTGATGGCTTAGTAATATTCTACTGCATGGCTAAACCCTGTTTTGTTCATCACTCTTTATGTTGAGTTCAAAGCAGTGAAATCATTCAGATACTCAGTGCTTTTTTTTTTGTCTCCCAGAACTAGCTGAGCACACCATCCAACACACTAATATACCTCTCTCTTGCATTTATTCTAGTCCAGAGAGCACACTTTTGAGTACACTGTCTTAATGGGTTGATGAATCAGCACCCAAGCAAGGACTTGAAATTGGGCCAGCTGGGTGTTTTGAGGCTCAGTTGGGAAGCAGACATTGGACTAAGTCTTAGCTTTCCAGTTATTTCCCCTTTGTAGATATATTTTAGTAC
Organism: Xerus rutilus; assembly: GCA_028644305.1. Classification (NCBI taxonomy): domain Eukaryota; kingdom Metazoa; phylum Chordata; class Mammalia; order Rodentia; family Sciuridae; genus Xerus; species Xerus rutilus. Next base: position 109,034,729 of record CM053409.1, read on the forward strand.
TTTTGTGCTAAATAAGTTTCTAGTGCATATATATACACACTAGTGCTTATATATACATATGTATAGGGAATGCATTTAGTTGCATGTAACAGATTTATTTTTCTCACACAATGAATCCAAAGGTAGGTGGCTTCTGGCATTAATTCCACCACTCTAAGTTTCAGGGCTGGCATCCTTGCAATTCTTTTTGTTTTTAGCTAATGATCTCAAGGTGGCTTCCCCACTCCAAACATCCCATCTTCATTCATAACAGAAAAGGGTGGGAGAACACTACAGAGCTTGTATCAAGGAGGCAGATGCTTTCCTGGACCGCCCCCGCCCCAGGACTCCCCATTATACTTTGTTGTTAGAATATAACCCCACCACTATGCATTGTTGAGGAACATCTGACTTTAGGGAATAGCATTGTCGCAATTTGATTCAATTGATCCTGATCCACTGCCTGGAGGTGGCCACATTATCTTCCTGAATAAAACTGAGATTATGTAGGCAAGGGAAAGAGAGAAAAAGAATATTGGTATAATACTATATGCATACACACTTACATAAGACAGTTTCTTATGTTTCCTTAAACATTTTCTACCTCTTGTGGGGCTATTCTTATCCTTGATATTCTAAGAATATCAGAAGTTGTCTTGTCGTTTCTATTTCTCTCTTGAGTCTGGATGGTGAGTACCCAATAAAAATGGGATGATGTCACCAACAGATAAGCTGAAAAGTTCAGGAAGGTATGTGCAAGAGAGGGTTGGGAGGGTGCTGGCCTCTTGCCTTCATCCAAGTCTGCTTCGGCTAGTGTAGAGGAAGCAGGTGGAGATTCTGGTGTCAGGCTGGAAACACATGTGAGCAGGGATTTGGGCTCTGTTTCTTTAAGGCCCTGAGCCCACACTGCTCATGATGTTTCCTAATTACATCCTTTAAATGTTGAATCACTTTTTTTTTTTTGCCCTTTGGGGGAAAAAGCCATGTTTCAAAAAAAAAGTATCTCATCCATGATTCAATCAAAGAAATGTCATTAATGAGAAGACAAATAGGAAAAAAAAAATTCCCCAATGTTATATTTGGGCAGATTTCAACAGTTAATTTATATTTCACAATGTGAATGTAAATTAAAAGGCTAAATACTTGAAATAAAAAATATTCCTTTTTTGACATTAAAGTCAGTGAATTGATCACATTTGCAGAATGCAGCTAGTAAAAAGTGCTAATTTATGGCTAAGTAATTAAATGGGGAGACAGATGGAGAATCAAATGCGTTTTCCTCACATGCAGATTTGCATACTGTTTCTGTTGGTGCATGCTCCTGACGATGCCCTCCAGAACTGGAAGAACAGGGACAGCTATTTATATCAGTGTGGCTCCAGCATCCCCAAAAAGGAAAAGGGGGAAAAAAATGGAGTCACAGGCTTGGATAAATACAGACCTCCAAGAGATATTCTCTCCTCTTCCTCATTCCTGTTTCCATGTCAAAATGGGAAGAAAAGGTGACTGTCAATGAAATTCTCTTCATTCTTCACTGAGTAATGAAAATGCAATGGTCTGGGAGTCAGAAGGCTGGGATGCTAGCTGTCTCGATAAGCAGTTGTGTGAGCAATGTTAAGCAACTCCCTTCTTTCCAATCTCCCATGGCTTCTCTTGACATTTGAACTTGATGCTGCCCAGGTTATCTCAGGCAATGTAGCGCAGTGCAGGGAGCAATGGCTCTTTGTTTGATCTGGGATCAAACACCTACTAGCTGAATGCTCTGGGACAAATTAGTTTAACCACTATGTACTGCAGTTTCTTAACAGCAAAAAGTAGTTTCTGGGTGATTATTTCATGGAAAACCCTTAGACTAGGGCCTGGCATATAATCAGTGCCTCTCAAATATTAGGTATTTATTTTCTCTAAGATTCCTTCTGGCACTAAGGTACTCCGACTCTATATGTTGGAGTGAGAAGGAAGGTAGCTTAATGACAGACAACCTAGCCTGCTCTCACTCTATGTCTGACCTGTAAGTTCTAGAAATCTAGCGACTTCGGTTGCTTGTAGGCCATGTAGTGCTCACACTCACCAGGCCAGTACTGGACCAGGCGAAGTGCATCAACCAATGCTGTTTTCAGAGTTGTGTTCAGAACTGCTAGTGGAATGTGCAGAAGGAAACCTTGCCTTTCCATCTCCCATGGCTTCAGTCACCAAAGCTCAACAGAGAGGACCTGGAGGTACGTGAACCTGGGATTGGCGTTAGAACTGTCGGTCTGTTCCACACCTGCACTGTCAGCCCCCTCCCCAACCCAGAGGCTGGGCCAAGGAGGGAAGCAATTCCTTTGTCCCAGTTTTTAACCTTTCACTGGATTTTCAGCCTCTCATGGATCAGGTTCCAGGTGCTTTTACAATCCATTTTCTTTTCTTTTTTTTGTTTTTATTTATTTATTTCTACTTAGGTATAGCGGAATGCAATTTGATTCATTGTACACAGATGGAACGCAACTTTTCATTTCTCTGGTTGTATGTGATGTAGAATCACAACATACATGCAGTCATACATGAATCTAGGGCTATGATGTCCATCTTATTCTACCATCTTTACTGTCCTCATACCTTCTCCTCCTCCCTCCCCTTTGACCAAAGTTCCTCCGTTCTTCCTGTGTCCCCTACCCCATTATAGATCAGCATCCACTTATCAGAGAGAACATTTGGCCTTTGGATTTTTGGGACTGGCTTACTTCACTTAGCATGATATTCTCCAACTCCATCCATTTACCTGCATATGTCATAATTTTATTCTCTTTTATTGCTAAGTAATATTCCATTGTGTATATATACCACAGTTTCTTTATCCATTTATCTATTGAAGGGCATCTAGATTAGTTTCACAGTTTAGCAATTTTGTGTTGTAGTCAGTTGTTTCAATACTGAAATCTAAGATAATGCTCCAATAGCTGTCCATGGTATCTGCCACTCTCTGCCAACCAAATTCCTTGTTTTTCTGAAAGTACCCCATTAACATTTCTTAATGTCTTAATGTGATAGCAAATGAAGAAGCTCTACACTTTTCTACCCAAGAATGAGAATCAGTTCCAAGTTGGGCAACTTGGATTCTCCTCTGACTTGAGGTGAAGTAAGCTTGGTTGCCGGGCATTTTCCATTTCTCTCTGCAGCGCCAGTTTCCAGCCATCAGCCCTATGTGGTGTCCTGGGAGGTTCATCTCTGGACTACATGAGGAGGTTTCCTTGACTGCTGCCTTCCTTAGGATTTGGCCAGGGGAAGGCACTGGCAGAAGTAAAAGGGTGAAATTGGTGTATTGGTGCTCTTTCTTCTTTCCCTGATGGATGCTGTGGTTGGTTCTCTCCTTCTACTAATGCCTTGGTTTCATATGGAAGCCCTAAAAACAAAACAAAACAAAAATCCTTTTTTTTTAAAGTTTAGTATCACCACAGAGTGGTGTCCTCGATGATTACTCACAATCAGTATGATTCAGGAGGATTCAGACTTGGAATCCTCCTACCTCAGCCTCCTGAGTAACAAGCATGTGCCACTGTACCTGGCTAAACCATAACAATGACAAACATATATGCACTTAACAACAGAACCCCAAAATGTGTGAAACAAAAGCAGGGAAATTAACAGATGAGGAGATAGAAGACTTGAACAACACCATGGAACAATTAGACCTCACAGACATTGATAGAACACCACACTGACAAGAAAACAGTATGATTGTGAGTTGAAGACAATCAGTATCAATGTGTCTTGAAGAAAAACAATCCCCAAAATTGAAACCAAAAAATTTCAAAACTTCAGCTATTGCTTTTTGAAAAATTAGAATCAATTTATAACCTCTCTCTTTGCTTGGTGGATATTATTTTTATTTATCTAAAAGCAATTTCAAAATTCCCATGTGATTTTTTTTTGATCCATTGATTCAGTAGGAATGTGTAGTTACATTTTCACATTTCTGTGAATTCCCCAAATTTCCTTCCATAATTGATATCTAACTTCATTGCATTGTGGTTAGAAGACAGACATTTCTATTATTTCAATCCTTTCACATATCAAGGTTTGTTTTATGGCTTAACAAATTGTCTTCCCTGGAGAATTTGCCATGTGCACCCAAGAACAATGTGTGGTGTTTTCTTGCTGGTGTGGTGTTCTATCAATGTCTGTGAGGTCTAATTGTTCCATGGTGTTGTTCAAGTCTTCTATCTCCTCATCTGTTATTTTCCCTGCTTTTGTTTCACACATTTTGGGGTTCTGTTGTTAGGTGCATATATGTTTGTCATTGTTATGGTTTAGCCAGGTACATGCTTGTTACTCAAGAGGCTGAGGTAGGAGGATTCCAAGTCTGAAGCCAGCTACAGCAACTTAGCAAGACCTTGTCCCAAAACAAAAAATAAAAAGTGCTGGTGATATAGCTCAGTGGCAGAGTGCCCCTAGGTTCAATCCCCAGTACTTCCCCTGCCCTACAAAATTGTTATGTTTTCTTAAAGAATTGTTGCAAACCTTTGCCTAATTTCTAAAGTTCTGAGAGATCCTTATACTAGCTTTCCTGGTGATGCCTCTCTGTGGTTTTTAATAAGAGAAAGTCCTTGAAATTTTCAAAGAATAATGTAGTACAAATTTATGTTATATGTTCTAGGAAATAGTTTTTTCCCACCCTAGACTATTACTTTTGAATAAAACCTGAAAACAGAAAACACTGGGTAAAGTAAACTTTGACATGATTAAGAGCTATAAACTGGCCATTTTTTACATAAACAAGGAAGTCTGGCATGGTATAAAAACTGTATCTGATCTGCAGGCATGTTAATGTCACTGGAAGATTCAATCCACTGATTCTGTATTAATGTTTACTATCTTCATCATCTTTCCATTTTGACTGCTACTTATTGATTGGTAGTTCTTTAGATCCGTCTCACAGAGTATAGATGCTAAGACTAAGAGAATTTGTCCTCTTCAATGGCTATGACCTTGACCATTCCATTAGTGGAGATATTTTATGGAGATTTATATCTACCATGTGTTATTCATACAGACATTTCACATAAGTAGAGGCTCACTTGGATTTTTTTCAAGGACTACTTATACCCTATAAAGATTAACAATGAATAATAGAGAATAATTACTCACTAAAATACTAAACAAATGAAATGACAAGAAAATGGAAGTCCAGATGAAATCCAAGATGCTGCAAATAAAGTTAACAAATGTTAAAAACTGTCAGTGAGGTTGTAATAGTAACATTAACTTTTTTTCCCAAGTAACTAGTAAATGTTTATATTTCTTTTAAAAGTATTATCCCGAAGTCCCAAATCAACTGAGTTTCCCTTGTACTTTTCTTCTCCTTGGTGGACCTTGCCACGTTTTAGGAAATGTCGTCATTGCGTTACCTGATATTTTCTTAGGCTGCATGGGCTTCAGAAGTGAGGCCTCGGGCTGGGGAACACTCAGTGTGGGGTTGTTGCCAGGATTCATGATTCTCTGGTTCCATCTCTGGCCCAGAAAAGAAAAATCGGTATGGCCTGTGCCAGCCATCTGTTTTTCTCCTAGAACACCAAGCCAAACCTCTTGTACCAAATAGGTATTAAATAAAAATCAGGTCTTATATTCAGGAAATTGCACACTAAAGACAAGAAAGCCTGATGGGAAAAATAGGGCTAGGGGTGGCCTACTCAGAACCTTAGGCTTCATAACAAGAGCACTAATAATGACGAATCTAAGAGTAAACCAACAAGTAAAGAAACACCACAGTAAATAGAGTGATTTACAGGTAGTAGCATGAGCTTCCTTTTAAACTAGTCTTTGTGCTATGAGATAGATTTTTTTCTGATATGCTGATTATGGACTGAATGTTTTTGCCTCACCCCTCCCCACTCATTCATGTTGAAATTTAATTCCCAATAAGATGGTTTTTGGAGGTGGGGCCCATGGAAGGCGATTTAGGACATGGGGGTGGGATTTGAGCCCTTTTTTTTTTTTGGTACTGGAGATTGAACTCAGGGGTACTTGACCACTGAGCCACATCCTCAGCCCTATTTTGTGTTTTATGTAGAGACAGGGTCTCACTGAGTTGCTTAACACCTCACCATTGCTGAGGCTGGCTTTGAACTTGCGATTCTCCTGTCTCAGCCTCCCTAAGTGCTGGGATAACAGGCTTGCGCCACCGCGCCCGGCTGGGATTTAAGCCCTTGTGAAAGGGATCCCAGAGAGCTGCCTCCACCTCCTCCCTCTTTCTGACAGTCCAGCTCCACTGGTCAGTTCTAGTTTTTCCATCTTCCTCTTGCTCAGGGCCTGGACAACTGTCTCCACAAGAACACTGAAGCCCAGCAGCCCCCTACCACGCATCTGTACCATCAGCACTCAGGCCAGCTCCTAGCCATCTCTTCCCTGTGGCTGCCTTTGGGGTTTCTTCTTTCTTTTGTGTGAGCTCAATGATACATTTTCAAAGAATTTTTGAAAGGCCCTATTTACGACAGTGTGTCAAGAAGTTTGATGAGGAGGTTTTTGATGTTATCTCTTAGTCTGCCACCTTGCCACCAGAATTTCCCCACCTCTGTTGTTATTTTAAAAATAAGAATAATGGGAGTCTTGGGCTTATATTTAGCAGGTCATATTTAAGGGAAGAGAGAAAGGGAAAGAAAGAGATTGCTAAGGACAGAAATTCTTTTCACATTGAAAGTATTATTTTTGCTGGTTTAGGTCTTACCAGTACTTTAGCATCTTCTTTTATAATCTAGACACAGGAGTTGAATGGTTGCTTTAGGACTATACTCAATGTATCAATTATTAGCTATTTTGCCCTAACCCTCTTTATTCATCAGCATCTCCACAGTTGGCTGGGCCTTGGCAAAAGATGTCTTAGAAAACACTTCACAAAACCATTGTAGTAATAACCATTAACCTCTCTGCTAGAACAGTGGGTGCAGAGATGTAGGAGCAATTGGTTGGAAAAAGACCTGAATCCTTAAAATCTCTGCTCTTGTCCTCTTGTTCTCTACATACGAATGTGACAACCACATCTGTAACCTATAGGGACTGTCCTGTCACAAAAGGGAATTTTAAATTCTCTGCTGTGGAACTCCAGGGTTTTTTTTTTTTTTTTTCTAGAGAATCCTCAAAGAATTCTGCAAGAAACAACGTATCTGTTTATTTATTCAACAAATATTCACTGAGTGCTGGCCAGATGTCTGGCACTGGGCTGTGTATGGTCCTTGGGGAGATAGATCTGCCAAGTTTCTTGTCACTCCTTTCACCAGATCTGCTGGTGTCTGCATTATAGTTGAGTTCTGTGTAAAGGGGTTCCTGATGCTGAAGGAAAGTTTGAAATCTTCTGTGGCATAAGGAAAGCCTAAATTTAAAAAAAGTTTTTTTTTTTTTTTTTAATTAAGCAAAGCTATTTGGGGGCCATGATCTAATAGGTCCAATTGTAAATGAATTACATATCAGCACACTGATGAGCACATAATGGGTGTGTGAGTTATTTGGGGCACGTTGTATTTAGCTGCTGTAACAAATATCTCCAAATCTCAGAGACTGACAACAAGAAAGTTTCATCTCTTATTCACTGCTGTGATCTAAATGTTTAAATGTTTCAACTCTGTTGAAATTTAATTGCCATTGTAAGAGCCATAACAGGTGGCCTTTAGGAAGTGATTAGGTCAAAGGGGTTTCACCCTTACGATTGAATTCATGACATCATTGGGAGAGTGAGTCAGTTATCATGAAAGTGGGTTTTTATAAAGTAAGATTGATCCCTTATGCTCTGCTTTCTCCTCTGCCCCCCAGTACTGGGGAGTGAACACAGGGGCACTCTACCACTGAGCTACATCCCCAGTCCTATATATATATATATTTTAATTTTGGGACAGGGTCTTGCTAAGTTACAGAGGCTGCCTCCAACTTGTGATCCTCCTGCCTCAGCCTCCTGAATAGCTGGGACTGCAGGTGTGGACTATTGCACTTTGTTCTTTTGCATGTGCTCACCTGCTCTTCCACCCTGGCATGACCAAGCTCAAAGGCCCTCACCAGAGGCAGCACCTTGATCTTGAACTTCCCAGCCTCCAGACCATGAGCTGAATACATTTCTGATCATTATAAACTCTGTGGTTCTGTTGTAGCAACAGAGAACACAGAATAACATACTCATAAGTCCTTTGTGAATTTTCTTGGGCTCGACTTCATATACCATGGAACATGGGGACTCGAGCTGACAGCGTCAGCCTTTACCTGGAACAGTGCTAGTCCTTGGCAGGGATGAATAAAGGACATGGGGGATTTTACATTGGTGTTTACAACTTCTGCCTGCAAGTTACACATGTCACTGTTATTGACTCCTCATCGGATAAATAAGCTAAGTGGTTTCCCCCTGATATCGTTGGCACAGAGAGGTACATGATCTTTCCACAGGGAGGGAGCAGCAAATATTTGGTAACAATAATGTAAAGTGTCATAGTACTTAGTAAATATTTGTTGATGAAACATCTCTAAGCAATAAATACTCAAGTCCCAATGCATTATCAGAGTCCAACCTTATAAACTAGGCTCTCCAGGTAGAAATCTGTGATTGTGTGCCTTTTGCATCATGGAAAGAGCTGAAATGAGCTTAAAATAATCTCAAGATTTTTACTGCCACACTTAAGTCACAACTACCCTTGGACATTCCCCACCCTTGGGTAAGGAGACAACAATCACCATTCCCCCAACCTCATATCCATTCTGCCCTTTTGAAATGTGTTGTAAAATGTTAGAAGGAAAAAGATCTGGAGCTTCTAAGGATTAAGAAGAAATTCGCATCAGCAGAAAGTCAGGCTATAAACCCCCCAGGAGTTGGAAGAGCTTAGTTCCAGAGCCAGATTGTATAAAATGGGGCTTTAAAAATAATCTGGAGTGTTCTATGTAAAACAAATTGCCCGCCAACAGGAAGCCTCCAAGGGGGGTGCAGAGCATGAAGGAATGAAATGGATTCCAGACTACCATGAGGATTTTCTTGATTGAAACAAGACCAGCTTGTGGATCATTCCCTCTGTGAGTCTATCATTTCTCCTTTTGCTGCAAAAAGCATGAAAGCAAGCATGTGAAATTTTTGGAGTAGCTGAGTTGCATAGAGGACAGACGTTTCTTATGTAAAAAAGATCCAGAAGGGAAAGCTGAGATGGGACTCTGCAGTGTGAGACAAGAAAACTGCACTCAAGCTAACCTTGGCAAAAATGATGGTTCTCGGAGCTGAAAAGCCTGGAGGTGGATTTGGCTTTAGGTATGGCTGGATCTGGGAGTTCATGGAATATTATGTAAATTCTGTCTCTTGTTACCTGTTTGTTCAGTTTATTCCACAGGCTGGACTGACTACACCTAGATTTTCTTCACCTGCCTTGGCTGAACTTTCAAACATCTCTGGAGCTACCTGCTACGAAATAAGTCTACAGCTGGCTGCTGGCCTGGGTTGTTTTCTCCTTTGCAGTTGATAGGGGCCTCTTTGTGAGCTCCTACCCAGATCTTCTGGCTCCCACCCTGGGCCATTTATGGCTAGTTATCAGCCATCAGTCTTTCATTATCTTTCTGCAGGGTGTCAGCAGGACAGCATCACTTGGCCAACTCTGCTGTCCCACATTATAGTACCTGCCATTGCATCCCCTTCCACTGGACATTTTCCAGGCCACCACTGGTCATCATTAGCAACTGAGCCATTACATGTGACAGGGGTCACCCTTGCTCCACCTTCCAACCCAGACATCATCTTCTTTGCCCAACCGACCGGAGATAAAGGAGTCTGAAATTCCTGATTTACTGCCTATATCGTCTGCCCTCCCTCATTGCTATGTAAGCCTGCGGGTCCTCTAAGAAGCAGACAGTGAAATGGGATTAGGTATGCAGGAATTTTAAGTTTTTAATTAGTGTGTTATAATTACACATAATAGTGAGACTGAATGCGATACATCATCCATACACGCACGTAACCTAATTTGGTCAAGTGCATTCCCTAGCACCTCTCCTTGCCCTCTCCTCCTCCCTCCCTGACCCCCTCCTTCTGCTCTACTGGTCTCCTTTCCATTTTTATGAGATCACTTCTCCCCTTTTTTTTCTCTCTAGCTTCCACATATAAGAACAGAACATATGACCCTTGACTTTCTGAGATGTGGCTTACTGCACTTAACATGATGTTCTCCAGTTTCATTCATTTTCCTGGAAATGACATAATTTTGTTCTTCTTTATGGCCGAGCAAAACCTCTTTGGGTACGTATAGTACCTTTTCTTTATCCCTTCATCTGTTGGCAGACACCTAGGCTGTCTCCATAACTTGGCTGTTGTGACTCGCACTGCTCTAGACAAGGGTATGCAGTTATTATAAAAGCACGCAAGGGTTTTATTGGGGCAAATCATTGTGAGAAAATGGGAAGGGGATTCAGGAAAGATAGAAGAGCTGTCAGACCTTGCGAGAAGAAGAAGAGAGGGAAGGTTGGGTGGAAGTGTCCTGATACAGAGTCTACGCAAAGTTCCACAGAGACACCGCCAGGTAGTCCTTTAGCCAATACTGGCTGGCAGTGGGGTTCTGTCTCCAGGCAAAACCAAGTACATCATTTTCAGGGTCCAGGACAGACAGATATTCAGGAGTCCTTGTTAAAAATTATTAAGAATTTCAAGACGGTGAGAGCCAGCATTAAACCAGGCTGAGGGTCCTTCTGAGTTCAGGGCCTACATGATTGCAGGAGTCCCAACCACAAAGCTGCAGTGAGTGGGCTGCCCCAGAGAGATTTGCTGTGCTGTCTCTGCCCAGGGCAGCCTTGACCTCAGTACCATGTGGTGGGGGAACTCAGAGCCCAGTAGCCAGGCCCTTGGACAACCGTGCTTTCTGTAGCTGGAGATCCACGAGGCACGTTCTCATGGTCTCCACAGATGAACAATTCGTGCGTGTGTGGTTGTTGCTTTCTCCCCCGCTCCCCTCCCCTTAGAGTTCTTGGGGTTGAACCCAGTGCCCTGAGCATACGAGGCAAGCACCATACCACTGAGTTACATCTCCAGTCCTTTTGCCCTTTTAAGAAAGCTGAGGATATACACATTACCTTCTATTTCTAGTTCATACTTCAAAAATGTTTGGGGAAGTAACTGGGAGCGGTGATGCACACCTGTAATCCCAGGGACTTAGGGAGGCTGAGACAGGAGGATCACAAGTGCAAGGCCAGACCCGGAAACTTAATGAGACCCTGGCTCAAAATAAAATAAATATATGATAAATAAGAAGGGCTGGGAGTGTGGCTCAGCGGCAGGGAACTCCAGGTTTAATGAGTACTGAAAAAAGAAGTTCAGTGATTTTAATCCTCATGGGATTGATCTGTACTACCCACGTGAATCGGGAGTTACTCAGCCATCAGTTGATATCCGTATGTCCCATCATTATTCATTGAATGGCTGGTCTTTTCCCTTCTGGTTTAAATGCCCATTTTGCGTCAAATACCTGATTCCCATCACAGATGCACAGCAGGAAGCAATAAATGAAGCTGTTTTGGTCCTATTTCAGCTGGCTTCCCATGACAGCAGGTGCCTGGCTCATATTCTGTGTGGAGGCGCCATGAAGGATTGGAGAAGGAATGTCCCAAGATGGAAACCCTTAAAAATATAAGGTGTATAAATGAACTAAGACTGGAGTTGGAGGAGGATATTTCTTAGAGCTGTTGGTGAACTGAGTCCCGACATTAAAATGGTGGTTGGGTTGCTTGTTCTTCTTCCCAGGTCTGAGAAAGAGGCTTCCTTAGGACGACTCAGAGAACTTTCCATAACTATCCTGCAGCTGGGGAAACTGTCTCCTGGTGTTGGAAGGATGCCAGAAAAGACTTTGGTGCAAGAGTCTCCAGATGTCTTAATACTCTGTGTAGCAAGGTCAGGTGACCATGACCCTCAGTTCCCCCCATGCCTCCCCCAGGTGTGCCCTGAAAATTGTCCATCTGCTCTGGGCTTCATGGGGGGTGGCTTCACAGCAGCCACAGCTGGGCTCCCTGTCCTTGAGATCCCCACAAAGCCTGGCCAATGGGAGACCCCAGGCAGAGTTGAGGTGGACAGAAGAGAGGTTGCAGTCTTGACCTTGCTGGCTACATTCCCACTGGGGGCTGTGGATGCAGTAGCTGCAGTTCTTTGCTGGTGGTCACAGCTCACACTGGACCACCCTCTCCCCCCTCCTCAGGGGACTTCCTCTCCCCTATCTGCTTCCCTAAGCCCTGCCCCCACTTTTATTACTTGTCCTCTCTCCATTGAGTCATCTTACATTTCCCTTCCAAGCAAGCATGCCATCTGTTTGCAATGGGAAGGAACCTCAATGTGATGCCCTTTCATTTCTTAGATGACATTTTGCCTTCTTTTTTTTTCTCCCCTAATTCAAACTGTAATATATGATTACCACAGAAAACTTGAAAATTAGAGCATACTGTAGATAATTTGGAGGGATTATTCTGGGTGTTTCTCTTTTCTGTTAAATGCCCAGTCCCCAGGTGGTGTCATCTAGGTCTCAAGCTTCAAACCCATCTGTATGCTGCAAACGCCCCAATGAATATCTTCAGCCACTCTTCTGAGTTCCAGTGTTGTATGACCAAAGCCTCGTGCGTGCTGGGCAAGGGCTGTACCATGGAGATGCATCCCCAGCCCCGAAGCCTTTTGGTTGTGTCTACCTGATCTCCCTTCACCTCTATGCCCCCAATTCAAAATTCCATTCCTCCTTCAGATGGCTTCTCTTAGTCACATACCTGATGCATAAGGCTGTCTGAGTCCCACTTGGAGTCCCTGGTAACTATCTCCCAATTACACCCTCTTATAGGCTGCATCCCCCCAAACTCATATGTTGATCTCACCACTCCCACATGATAGTATAGGAGGTAGGAATTTGGGAGGCAATTAGGTCATGAGGGTAGGCCACTCATGAATGGTATTAGTGTCCTTAGAATGGAATTTGGAGAGGTCTCTTGGGCGATTTGAAGATATGCAGAGAAAGGTGCCATCCTAGGAAGAGGGCCTTCGTCAGACACTGAATCTGCCAGTGGCTTGATGCTGGGATCCTAGCCTCCAGAACTGTGAGAAATAAATGTTGATTAAGCCACCCAGTCTAGGATTTCTCTATGTGACAGCAGCTCAAACTAAGGCACTCTTTTTCCCCCTTTGATTCACCTCCCACATAATAAAAGCTATGTGAATATGGTCTTCCTCTCTCAAAGTCTTACTGTACTGGGATGATTTGAGATGATACAGTTCTTACATAATGAGCTAAATTGAGGTCAATGACGTAGGCATGGTGACACATTAGGCCACAACTGACTTTCTGACCGTGCATCAGAAGGAGATGAACTGCTTCAGGTGATCCTGAATCATTTTCCATTTAATATTTTCAGACTGCCGTTGACTGTGCAAGTCTGAAACCTTAGAAATTGATAAGCGGGCCTGTTATATTTGTGTGCATGTCTTTGTATGTTTTTTGGGGGGTACTGAAAATTGAATCCAGGGGCATTTAAGCACTGAGCCACATCTCCAGCCCCTTATATTTTTTATTTTGAAACAGAGTCTTGCTAAGTTGCTTAGGGTCTTGCTAAGCTGCTGAGGCTGGCTTTGAACTTGTGATCCTCCTGTCTCAGCCTCCTGAGCTACTGGGATTATAGGAATGTTCCACTGCTCCCAGTTGTTTGCACATTTTTGAAAGAATTCTTTTAAAGATAAATGCCTAGAAGTAAAATTGCTGGGCTAAGAAAGATTTGTAAGATCTTCTATATTTTTTAATATAGTATGATTTTCTCATTTCTGAGGAACCTAAATTGAACCCCCAAAACAAAATTCTCCTTGTATATCTTAGATTAGGTTTATTTTCCTTAAAACAATAAAGAATTAATATATTCTAAATATTTACCTTTATGGATTTTGCTTTGTTATAGTTGGTATTTCAATAAAATCAGAGTGCTTTGGAAAAATATCAGGAGGCTTTCTAAAAATATCACCCATGGCAAAAATGTTCAGATTCGAAAATGAAATGTGTCCATAGTAATTGAATCCCACTGCAAACCAATTCATCTCAGTTCCAAGGAGCAGAGAACATTGCACAGTGAGAGTCGTGACTATGGCATATTACCCGTGACTTGGAAACTTGCTTGAACAAAAATCAGGAGACTAGAGGTACATAAAGAGAAAATTCAGGCTTTAGAGCAAGATGGTGGTGCTACACTTAATCTCTATAATATATATGATAGCGTTCTTTAAGTTTTAGTTTTATTAGGGAGCATCCTGTTTGCTATGGCCTGGGTATGTTTTGAGTGAGTCCCTCAGAGGCTCATGTACTAGAAGGGTGGTCTCCAGCGTGGCAATGTTGAAGTGGTGGAATCTTTAAACATGAGCCCTAGTGGAGAGAAGTCAGGTCACTGGGGACCCTGGACTCTGGCTAGTGACCCCGAGAGAAAGTTATTATATAGTGAGTCTGGCCCTTGAATTTGTCTTGCTTCCTACCTTACCATGTGACTCCTTTCTCCCTTTCTCATGGGATTGAGCATGATATTATGTATTGCTGTAGAACAGCCCGAAGGCCCTCACCAGAAATTAAACTAATGTCACTTGATCTTGAACTTTCAGCCTCCAAACTGTGAGCTAAATAAACCTCTTTCTGTTATAGAACTCAGCCTCAGGTATTGTCATAGCAATAGAAAATAGACTAAGTCATTATCTTTGCATTTTTGCACAACTTTAGTTATACTGTACTGATGCATAAACTAGTTTTTGTGGCCTTATTAAAGTTGTAAAGAAGTATACAGTGATATCATACAATATAACAACATGATACAATGTGATTTACAATGTATGAGTTTTGTATCATTTCTAAATTTATGTTTTAAATTCTACATGTTTAAAAGATACACATTCAATATTTGGTTTCATGGCATCTAATATTCAGTCTTTTCAGCATGGTCGCTACTTCAATAGTATCAGGACGATAACATATAAAACAACTACATATGTATGTATCTTATTAATATGTCTAGAGTAAATATTGTGGAGCAAAATATCAAAGCCTCCAAGTGATTAAAATTTTTTTTAAAAAAACATGATTTATAGTAATTTTCTTCTGCAGTACTGTAGCAACATCTTGGAGGAGGGTTCATCTTTAGTGACATTGTTGCCATTACTGACACCAGCGTGAAATGAACACTCATTAGATCTTTGATAATGACTTTTCAAGTTCTTGACTTTTTCATGTCTCTTTCCTGCATCGGGTAAGTGAGCTAGCATCGTGAGGAATTCTTTGAAACAGCTCTGATCTTGTTCCAGCCACAGCTTTTTCTACTTGAGTAGGTGACTGTGGGCTCAAACCTGGCTTCTTTGTTTTCCCCACTAGCACCTTGGGGACATTGGCACTTTCTGCTAGCTCTCTCTCTGGGATCTGGGAAGAAGATGGAAATTTGCACATGAAGACTTTGTAAGTTTGAAAAAATGAAATAACTAGTGACTTAAAATCCTTTTATCCTTCTTAAGTCAACTTAATTTTTTTTCCCAGATATGAAATAGGATATATAAGTTCACTCAACAGATTTGGCAATACTTTTTTTTTTTCCTTAGCGCAAGCAAATTTCTGTTATATCAGGGTATTTGTACTTCATTTCAACTAGTACTTTGAGGGCTTGAATTATTCAAGGAATGTACACTTTGGACATGATGTCCTGGCTGGTAGGAGCGACTGGGTAGAGTGCACAGGACAACACAGGGCACTGGAAGTGTCTATCTTATTCTCTTTCTCTCTCTCTTTTTGTGAGGCCATAGTCCCTTGGGAAAGAACATGACTCCTATTAATAGGTTGAATTCATAAGTCATGGTGCCATGAGACACTACCTCTCCCCCAGCTGTGAAGAATTTCTTAGTCTCCACACCAAGGCTCAGGTCCACATCACAGTTGGATGGTCCTATTCAGAGTCCATAGAAATGGTGAAAAAATACTCTTTGGATATCTGAATTATTAATTAAAATTTCTGAAAGTTCAGAAGCACATGGATATCTTAAGTAAATTGAAATGAAAATAGTCCACTATCTCAATTCACAAATAGCATCTCCTTCTCATATTTCTTTTTTCTTGAGGATTAAGTTTGTTCCTTTGAGCATATTTCCATGGAGTGGCTTTTACCTTGGTGCCTGGCCATCTTCAGATTTTCTTGGAGGTAAACACACCCTATTGGTCAGTTGTCAAAGCTTTATTTTACACCTGTTTTCTTTTGTACTGTACATTGTATCATCTAAAAGCTATAATTTTCACTTTAATTAAGGTGGACCTCATTTAACTCTTATATTACATTTTTTTTTTTTTTTTTTTGGTACTGGAGATTGAACTCAGGAGCACTCGACCACTGAGCCACATCCCCAGCCCTATTTTGTGTTTTATGTAGAGACAGGGTCTCACTGAGTTGCTTAGCACCTCGCTGTTGCTGAGGCTGGCTTTGAACTCGCGATTTCTCCTGTCTCAGCCTCCCTAAGTACTGGGATTACAGGCTTGCACCACCGTGCCTGGCTTATATTACATTTTTGATACAAAGCTGGACTCTGAATTTTCTCTAATTTATCTTGATTTCTGTTGGTAGGAGCTTAAATGTGGAGACCCTTACTGCTTCTGAGATTGGTTTGTATTTTGAATAGCATGATTTTAGTCTAAACAAAGCATTTGTTTTCCACATTTATTTTACTTTTCATGTCCAGGTTTCCTTGGAGGACTCACTGCTCTTCACTGGCATAGGCTCATCTCCCTGCTAGGTTTTCCTCCCAGAACTATTTCTCACCATTTGCACAAGCTCCATCTCCCTGAGGAGGGCAGGCCCTCCAGCTCATCCCATCCATGAGGGCACAGGATAATCACCTCCTCTAGATGGCACCTCTTATTATGGCTGCATTGGGGACTGAGTTTCAACATGAATTTTGGAGGGGACAGAAACATTCACATTACAGCAATAGCATATTACATTACACATGAAGGACCAGAGGACCTTCCATTTTCTGAGCACTAAGGAGTGTGCTGGTGAGAGGGACACTAGTGCAATGAGAACCTCTGTGGTGGCAGTCCCAGGGCTGCAGGAGGAGAGTCCATTGTAGAATTGGCTCATTGGTATCAATAAGTTTCATGGGATTATGAACTAACAGAGGCCAGGTAGGTGACAGTGCTTGGCCACCAGAAGCCAAGCAGGTCAGTTATTGTGATGAAAACCAAAGTGGAGTGGCTGCCAGGGAGGACTCCCCACAGAGCACAGATGGTAAGCAAACCAAGGACATTATTTCATTTATGCAAATAGAAGAAATAAAGAATGGATGATCAGGAGGCTGAGGGCAGCTGCCCCATCACCAAATCATGAACCTTTGCTCCATTTCAAGACTTAGCCAGTTTTCCAGCCTATAAACTGATGACTGAAGGAAAGTCCAAGTCTTCAGGAAGAAGGACTTTACCATATTACATCTAGCATGCACAGTAAGGATCCAGCCAATCTGTCCCCAGAGGGACCTGTGGCCACTCACTTGGAGAACCACACAAAGAGAAAGGTGTGTGGTAGCTGACCTTCAAGATGGAACCTGTGACTCTAACCTCCTAGACCATGTACCTCTGTGTGGTCCTTGTCCATGCTTAATAAGGCTGAGCTGTGTCACCAACAGACAATGTGAAGCGATGAAGTGTGCCTTCTAATACTAAGCCATAAATACATGATGGCTTCTCCCTGGCCCTTTCTTAGAGATCAGTGCATCTGGGAGAGAGCAATTGACATCTCATAAGGACATTCATACCAGCCTTTGCAAAGGTTTCAAGTGTTCCGGCCTCCTGGCAGCAGCCAGTGCAAAGTTCCCAATGATAAACCTTGGAATGGGATGATCCAGCCTCAGGAAAGCTTTCAGCTGATGGTAATCTCATGAGAGACCCCTAAGCCAGAACAACCCAGGAAAGTCATTCCCAAATTCCTGACCCATAGAAACTCCATGAAGATAATGAATGTTTATTGCTATTTGAACCTACTATGTTTGGGGGTAATTTGTTATATGTTGATAAACAATTAATATAGAGAAATACCCAAACACTTCAATGACTATTAGGCAAAGACCTGAAGCCTCCATCATGGATCCTCTGATGGAGTGGTGGTAGATAGGGACAAGAATATCAATGGAGGTTAGGCCCAGCTCAAGGCCACTGTATCTATGGACTCATGGGATGGTTTTCCCCACAGTTTCCAAGTATACAATTTGTAATGATTAATTTGAATCATCAACTTGATTGGGTTAAGAGATACTGATGTTTAAGAGGCTTGTTGGTGCGTCAATGAGGGTGCGTCTAAGAATGATTGCATGCAGGATGGCCAACTGAAATAGAGACCTGCCCTAAGTGTGGGCAGCACTGTGCAAAAGGGTGATGGCCTGGATGGAATAAAAGTTGGAAGAAGAAGAAAGCAGCAGCAGATGTGAGCTCCATTCTTCTCAAATGAGTTCTTGATTGTTGTTCCGATTGATCGTCTGAGGAGATCAGACTCTTGCTTATTCACTCTTCCAAAACTGACTCTGCCAGTGATTTTCCAGAAACCTCTGGTCTCAGACTAGGGTAGCACCGTCGATCCCTCTTGTTCTGGGGCTTCAACCTCTTGGACTGCACAGCTACTGGTTCCTCCAGCTGTCCAGCCTGCAGATAGCCATTGTGGACTATCCAGATTCTGGTCACATAAAGCAACCTAATAAATCTCCCCCATTTTTTCTTTAATATTTTTAGTTGTAGATGGGCATGACACCTTTATTTTATTTATTTTTATGTGGTGTTGAGGATTGAACCTCGTGCCTCACACATGTGAGACAAGCACTCTACCACTGAGCTACAACCCCACTCCTAAATCCTCTTTTTATAATTATACTTCCTGTTAATTCTGTTTCTCTAGAGAACTCTAATACACAATTGGAATGGATATATTGGGTGCCTGTTCCAACTGCTGCATTATTTGGAGTGGGAGATATTATAGGGAAGAAGGCCAAGTGGAAGACCCTAAAACTGAAAGACAATTGCATATCTCACAAAAAATGCCAGAGATCAGTCCCACACTTAAATACTTCAAGAATGCAGATGTGCGATCCCCAGCAAATCTTCATTCATTCAGTAGCCTCTGAAAAAGCCTCTGCATTTGTTCATTTGGCCTCTGTAAAAAACACTGGATCCTGGACAATGACAGTGCACTGTTGCAAATTCCAACAGAAGTAGCTGCCAAAGCAGCATTGCTACTAAAGGAGGTGAATGTGGACTTTACTATGTGGTACGTGACCATCAATCTGGTGAATGCTTCCTTTTCCAGTATCATCAAAAAGGAGAAAAATTAAGTTTGCAGTCACTCAGATCAGATCATAGTATATATTTGCAGTCTCACTTTGGGCTATTCACACTCCTGCCCTCTCTCATGTATAGTCCAAAGAGTGCTGGACCAATGGGGCATGCTGAAGGACATCACCTGGTCCCCTATTTCAATGCCTCATGTCAATGGGATGAATGAGCAAGCTGCAGAAAGTGTACTGGAGGTTTTTGAGAGACAAAGGGCTCCAAATCCTGTGTTTCAGAGGCCTGTCACTTCAGCCCTAGAAGTCTAGTATTCTAAGGCAAGCTGGGCACCCACTTCAAGGTCAAGGACAAATGATTGCATCTTGCAGTTCCCATGATGGAGAAGGAAGCACAACGTTGGTCTCCTGGTTTCCGGGGACACCTGTTCCATATTTGGAAATATTCTTTTGACCCATAGACTGGGATACAAGGAAAGCTGCCAGTGGTAAGGTGTGGAAGAGAGAGCTGTCCAAGATCCAGGCTATCGTGCAAACAGCCCTACTGCTTGGGTCAAACGAATTAGCATACCTTGGGTTATTAGTGACATTAGTGGCATGGAAAAGCTGCCATGTGCGGTTTATAGTAAGCCTCACTAGAAGAATCAGAAAGCAGATCCCTAAGGTTCTGCAGCTAGGTCATGCCATCTGAAATGGAAAACCTCATAGTCTTCAGGGAAGAGCTGCTGGTGTTCTGCCACTGGCCCCTGGTAGAGAAGGAACATGGGGCAATGGACACCAAGTAGCCATTCTCCCAGAACTGTTCAGCACAGGCTGGGGCCTTCAGACTCATCAGGTTATAAGGCTGGGTAGGCTCAGCAGCATCCGCTGCCAAGACAGAAAGAAGCTGCTCATCCAGGGTGAAGCCTGAGCAGGACCTGAGGGCCAAGTCAGCTGCCTAAGCAGCCAGCCCAGACCTCCCAGCCTCTACCACTGCTGCTCCAGGGGCTCTCCCCCAGCTCACTCTTGTAGCTGCATCCAGGAAGGACCACTGATGACCCACTGATGGGTAGAAGAGGCACAAACTTGGCTCTTGGATGGTGTATGTGGGTAAGAGCCACAGTGCCTGTACTACGGCTGAAGTGGGGTGGGCCTAAAAGACAGCAGCAAGGGCAGCCCTAGTGGGTGGAGCTTCAGTGTGTACTGGGTCATCTTCCTGACGCAGGTACAGAAGGTCTACTCCTTCCCTCCCAGTTTCTCTCCCTTCCTTCTTGTTCTAGTCTATCATCACCCATCTATTCACCTATTTTTCATCTATCTGTATGTCTACTATCTAGGAATCATCTAACTTTCTTTTTCTTTGTACTTGCCTATCTATCATCTATTTTCCTTTGTCATCTATCTATTGGTCTATGTATCTCTCTATAATTTACCAATTTTCTATCATCCACTAGTCATCATCTGTTGTTTCTATGTCTAAATATCACCTATTATATCTATAAATCTATAACCATCTATTAACCTCTCTATCAATCACCTATCATCTATCAATCATCCATCTATCTATTTATCTATCCATTTATCATCTTCTACCTTTCTACACACAGAGATTGAGCAGCAACAAATGGCTTGTCCAGAGGATCATGGGCTGGAAAGTCAGGGATGAGAGGGCGGGGGTAGAGGCAGGTGTGTGGCTGTGGGCGCAAAGCATGGAGGTGTTTGTACCCTGTGCTAACGCTCACCAGAAAGCCTCCACCAAATAGATGCTGGACAGCCATGTCTTTAAAAAAAATTTTTTTTTTTAGATGTTGAGGGACCTTTATTTTATTCATTTATTTAGATACAGTGCTGAGAATTGAACCCAGTGCCTCACGCATGCTTGGCAAGCACTCTACCACTGAGCCACAACCCCAGCCCTGAACAGCCATGTCTTTTTGGACCATTCACCCTGTTTTATTTTAAATGTATCATTTTCTGATTTACGTCCTAGACACTTTGCACTCTGATGTAAGACTGCTGTGCTAAGGAACAATAACTAAAACAGTTTCTATTTTTGTAGTATACTTGCACAGATTTGCCTCATTTTGTCCTGGCAACCATCCTGGGACTTCAGAATGACAGGAAAGTTCTTCCCTTCCCAGATGAAGAAAGCTGATGCTCAGAGATGATAAGCACTCCGCCCAGGGCAGTGGTGTCAACTGGTGAGCGAGGTTCTGGTCTGAACAAACAACCCTTCTCCTTGGTTTCCGAGGCTGCCTCTGCGCTGTGGAGGGAACGCAGAGCGGAGTCGACCAGCAGGGGGCGCTTGCCTCTTGTGTGCACTCGTCCCTGTGCTTAGCAGACTGCTGCGATCAGGTCAGCCTAGATGCCTTCTGTAAATGGGGAATGGGGAGTGGGCTCCGGCCCAGAGTGCTCCTCCTCTCACTGCATCTCTGTCTGCAGGCCACGTGGTAGAGTTGCCCTTTCGGGTGTGCTGACTCTCTAGGTCAGCTACTGTAGGCTCTGTTCAATCCCCAGTAAGAAATGGACAGCACTCTGCCAGCTACTGTCAATAAGTTTAGTGCTAACACTAAGCCTTCCTTTCCTACCTTAATACAAATGTGGATCTTGTGATGGAGGTTCACCTTTGTGGCATGAAAATTGTTTTCCAATCTTCCTTTAGGATGCACACCTCTCGGGCAGGACCCAGTTTTGCTGTGTTTCTGTCTTCTGCCTTCTCATTCTCATGGCGAATCACAAATTCATGCAACCACCACAACTTTGTATTGAATTCCTCCCAGGGGTCGGCATCATGCATAGTGTACATAACCAAAACCCCAGCCCTCATGGACAATATGGAAAAGAAGACAAACAATAAGCAAAATAAAACAGACGGTATGATTTGTGAGATGGCAATACGTACCACGAAGAAACACAAAGCAAGCAAGGGAACAGGAAGGTGGGGTGCAGGGGGTGGGGAGAAGTCTGGGGATATTTGCAATGTAGAGAAAAGGTCAGAGAAAAGGCACACAGAGAAGATGGCATTTGAGTAAAGACTAGAAGTTGGTGAGAGAATGGCACTGTAGGTACTTGAAGGACAGATAGTCCAAGGATGAGAAAATGTAAAGGACCTACTGGGGGAGCAGCCAGTGTGGCTGGAGTAGAGTGAGTGGGGGAGGGGAGGGGAAAACAGTGATGGGGGAGAGAAGCAAGTGGGATGCAGATCCTGGGACCTTGTAGAGCCAGGGGAAGATGTTGGAGTTGATGTAAGATGGCATACTGCTTCCAGAGGAGAAATGCATGCAGCAGAAGACTATGTGATGGTGTCTTCCCCATAGAATATTCTAGATTTTATTCCTTCCCAATAGCCTCTATCAGAGATTTGGAGTCAGGGACCAATCACCAAGATGTGAAGTCCTAAAGCCCTAGGCTCCCCTATAGTGGAATATGGGGGTATACTTTTCTTCCTGAAATAGCTATTCCATTCAGCTCTTGGGGACAGAAGGAGGCACCTCCATGGTGAGCACTGCTTTCCTGGGGGCAGCCATGGGCGTCTTATGTGGAAAAATGCAACTTTTCCTTCTGGAACATCAGCTGAGTGGCTGCTGGGAAGCATTGCTGACTTGGCATCCATCACCACCCAAAATCCATCATGATCAGGTGTGATGGTCACCCAAAGTTGGGCAACTCCTTCTTCTCCCACATGGACAGATCAAGAGCTGAGATGAAACTCCACATTTACTGGAGCTGAGCATCTACAATGTGCCACACATTCACAGGTGTTGGGCTATAAAGCCTTAAATCCTAGAAGGAGTTACAGTAAATACATAGACAGCTGAGGTGCATTCTTCTAGTGGCTAAGAATGAATAGCAATGGCAGAATGAGCAGGGTGTGGGATAGAGTGGTGAGCGGGAACCTGGGACAATCTCCCAACTTTTGATGGAGAGAACAGGGCCCTGAATGAAGTGAGGAACTTCAGAAGGTGTACAAGAACTGTGTTTCGGCAGAGTATTGTAGACTCAATATTTATGTCCCCGTACTCTGAATTCTTGTGTTTAAGCCTCAATCTGCAATGTGATGGTTTTTGGAAGTGAGATCTTTGGAAGGTAACTAGGTTTAGATGAGGTCATAAGAATGGTACCCTCGTGACTCATGAAGGCATCAGTATCCGGAGGCTGCCTAGTCTAGGTATTCTGTTATTGCAGCCTGAGCTGACCGAGACACAGGTCCAAGGTTCAACAATACACAGGCAGCAAGGCCCAAGGCTCTGAAGTAGGGAAGTACTTGGTAGCTCTCAGGAGGGTGGTTGGTTTGCTTTCAGGAGGTGAAACACTGGAGGGAGGCAGGGGCCACTTCAAGATAAGGCAGCTGGGGTATCTTTTCTGCAGGGGTCAACTGAACTGTTTAGGGGGCAGGGAGATAATGTGATCTGATTCTCCTTTTTAAGAGATGATTTTGGCTTGCTGTGGAGGAAGCAAGGGATATTGATTAGAAGGTGAGAGGATGGTGGCTTGAATGGTGTGATAGAGGTGGGAGTCATGAAACGTAGGTTTTGCTGATGGATGATGGAGCAAAGGATGCCTGCTAGATTTTTGGTGGATTTGGGTGAAGCCATAGGACAGGAGCAAGAAGGTGTGTGTGTGTGTTCCTAGGTGAAATCAGACAATGAAGAAGTCTGGCCACAGGACTCTGGATTCAGGGAAGAGATTCATTCTGGAGGTCACGTTTGCAATTCATCAATAACAAGGACTTCTGGGCCATTCTTCAGTGACTTCTCTCTGTGTTGTGATGATGACAGTAGTATTGATGGAAGGAGTGAGCTGAACACTTCAGGTGCATAATCTCACACCATCCTGACAACCCCCTAATATCTCAGTTTTGCAGATGAATGAGACTGAGGCACAGAGGTGTGTTCTCATGATTCGTTTTTGAGAAGTACTTTGCTGAGGGGTGCTGGTGATGGCCCGTTCCCCAACATGACAGGCTACCTACACATACTTTATGACTGAGGAGTCCTATCTTCCTCAGCCTCAGCACTGTGCACATTCCATTGCTGGGTCTCGTGATGGCAATCATGGTGAACATGAGTTCTAGAGACATGAGTTCAAGTCCAGAGTCTGTTCTATGAGACGCTCTGTTTAGGACAATGAACACACATAGTGCGCAGGATGTCATCCACACGGTTTTTCTCATGCCTGCTGTCTTTCATTTCTGTCTGTTCCTTACCTAGTTACCAGGCAGCTTCTGCCAGCCTAACCCCTTCTAGCCAACTCTCATTTCCTGGCCGTGCCAGCCTGATTACTTCTAATTGTCTCTGACTGCTTCCAGCTGGGTCTTCTAGCTAGCGTTCTGTGGGAGCACACAGACAGCCCCTCAGCCATATGGAAGGAGATGGAGAAGGAGAAGAGGAAGACGGAAGCAGCTGGTCCAAGTCGGAAGCAGCTGGTCCAAGTCAACTGTGACAGCTCTGTGAGGCTCTCCAGCCCTTTCTGACTGGTAATGTTTTTGAAAGGGTTAATTCATCCAAGTTAGAGAATGGTCCTTCTTTGACAAATGATTATATTTGTTAGCCCCCAAAGACAACAATGCAACTACAGATGCTCTTAGAGTTACTAGTAATGTCTCCCCCAGGATAGATGGAGTCTTGCTACCAGGAGCAAGAAAACTTCACTTGAGAACTAGCGAATGATTATGTTCATTGATTCGACAAATATTTATCGAACAATGACCATGTCTCAGGCTCTGTGTGCTATAGGCATTGTAGAGCAAATAAAAATAAAATCATACATAGCTTCTGCCCTTAATGAATCTAAAAGAGAAGAAAGACATTCATAATAAATAATATGTAAAACATGAGAAGAAGGTGAAATGAGTGTTTGGAGTAAGAGAACAAAAAGATGATTAGTTTCTTGTAGCTCATTGGTTGGGGAGGACTTCATGGGACAGGGAATATCTGTGAGGTGAGAATGGGTCAGAGACAGCAGACTGGATGTGAGTATAGCATGGGTACAGGTGTGGAGGTAAAGAAATCCAAACCTGCATGAAGACAGCTGGAATGTAATGCCCAGAAGGATCTTGCAGGTGGATAGAGTTAGAATTGAGTTTGGGATAGTTCTAGTCCATCAGATAGATGGACTGCATCTCTAGTATTAGGGCAATACAATGGTCTATGTACCAATTCTGGAGTCACTCTTTATTAAACATGCCCATTTCAGAGATCAGGACCTGTAGTTCCAAATGCAGTTACTAAGCCTGGGCAGGGTAGGATTTGGACTTCTCTTTGGCATCCATCCCAGCTGATGGAATTAGCAGTGAACTTGAATCAAACCCAAGCAGCAGGCTTGAAAAAGATTTAATGGGCCTGGATTTTCTCTCCTTTTCACCCCTTTCCTGACCTCCACCTTGAGAGGATAATTGAAACATTTTAGGAAAGAAAATCTCTATTTCATTGGAAATGTCTTCCATGATTTGTGTGGAGCGGTTTTGTTTTGCTCTTGCCATAAAGATACTTTGATGAGCAATCTCCAAAATTTGCCTTAAACTGTAATAAATAAATCTCTACATTTTCATAAAGAGTTTATGTCCTAGAATTAAAATAGAATTCTTTAAAAATTAATACAACACTGGAGAAACTCCAAAACCTTTTCTGATGGAAGATTCAGAATGTTTTTGACCCCAAAGTGACCCCCATATTCCTTATTCATTTGTAGAACATCTACTCTGCCAGCACTGGCTGGTCACCATCTCTCTCTCACATTACTGTCCTCTTAAAATCTGATTACTGAATTAGAAATATGAAAGCTATTGGAGTTCTGCAGAAATTGTAGGGGTAGACCGGGGATAAAAAAGTCCCTTAAGCATAGCAAGAAAAAAAATAATAAATTGTATCTTTAATATGGGAAAATGGGAACAAGGAGCAAACCAACACAAACCACAAAATGCTCCATCATAATAACAAGGTGGCACGAGTGCTTCAAAGTACCATATTCGCAATCATATCTATTTAAAATAGAAAATTGGCGTTTCTCTGGGTTACTTTTCAGATGGGTCTGGGAGCCCTCAAGCCTGGATTAACGACAGCTGTATGCCCCTCCCCCAGTTTCCCAGCACTGAGGTGGATCCTTGTCATACTGTTTACTGAGGAGTAAACAATGAAAGGAACTTTGTAAGCATCGAATCAGAGGTTAAGTTTGCATTAAACGCGGACACCTCAACAGGTAGCAATTTTGCAAACGCCTCCCTCCTACCTACTCTGCAGCTTCTGTCTTAGAGGATTCCTCATTTTTCGGTTCAAGGAGACGTTGGGGATCCTGAAGAGGATCTGTGTCGTCAGAGCAGCTGCAATTGTTTATGCCAGATGAACATAGCCACAGCGCTCATAGAACAAAAGCTCCGAGGTGCGGCGTGCGCACGTCCAGCTCAACGTGTACTCAAAGGCAGCATTTCAACCCGAGGCAAAGAAGGTGTAAACGTACACGTACAGGCAGCAGACGCCCTGATTCCTACGTTGCAGCCGCTACTATCACGCTGGCGGCTGCTCCTCCTCCAATACAGCAATCGGGTCTGCGTGCGAACAGGGGCATTTGCCCTGCCACCTCCCCATCCTTTCTTGGACCCATCCATTTAGCCATCCATCCAGGGTCCAGGGGGTCCTACCGTGTGCCTAGCTCTGAGCTGGGCACTCAACCCAACCCACAGTTCACCGGCTTCGAGAGCCTCTCCCTCCCTTCCCCACGCCCCGGGTGGGTGCGGCTGGTTGGGGGAATTTCACCGCCTAAAGGTCCAGAAAACCCAAGCCCAGAATCTGGGCGAGCCGCACAGACGAAGGCGGCCCGACTTGGGCGGTCCGGGAGCGCGCGCCTCCGAGGCCGCGCAGAGTCCCCCAGTCTGGCGCTCAGGTGGCTCCACCGCCCACTTCGCCGCTCCCCTCCCCTCTCCAGCAAGGGGCGAGTTTGGCTGTTGCGCGCGGGGAAGGAGGGGCTACGAGGGATTTGAAAGTGCACAGGCTGCGGAGTGGAGCTCGCATCTGTTCCCGCCGCCCGCGACCGGATTAAATTTCTGCAAATTCAAACTGAATGGGGCTTTCTTCTGCTGCCTTCCAGAGGGCGCTTGCAGCCCGCCGCGCGTTCCTCTCGGGCGGGAGCGGTTGCCCTGCGCACGGCTAGGAGCAAACCAGCCGGACCCGAGCCTGTGAGGGCCAGACGGCTGCTGCGAGGGCGGAGGCGGAGGCGGCGCCCGGACTCCGGAACCCAGCCACCGACCGCACCTCGCCCCGGGCGCGCAGATCCCTGCGAACCCGAGAGGGCGACTGTCATCAACCCGCTGGACGGGATTGGGGACGGGATCGCGGATCCTGAAAGGAGCCCTGGCGACCCTCTGAGGAAGAACTTCTTGGGGGCGGGTCCCGGATCGCCCCGTCGCCTGAGCGGCCGCTATTGTCTGAGCGCTGCGCTCGGTGGCGCGGGGGGCGTGAGCGCGGCGGCCCCGGGAGCTGGGCGCGGAGCCCCGGGCCGGGCGGGGCCGTGGCTGGGGTGGCGGCGGGAGGAGCCGGGGCAGCTTGGGAGCCGGAGGAGGAGCTGCACGCGCGGGAGCCTAGTCCGAGCGGCGCGGGCCGCGGGGAGGCGCGATGCCGGCGGCGGCGGGAGACGGGCTTCTGGGCGAGCCGGCGGCGCCCGGTGGTGGCGGCGGCGCGGAGGAGGCGGCCAGGCCGGCGGCGGCCTCTGAGGGAAGTTTCCTGCCGGCCTGGGTGAGCGGCGTGCCCCGCGAGCGGCTCCGCGACTTCCAGCACCACAAACGCGTGGGCAACTACCTCATCGGCAGCAGGAAGCTGGGCGAGGGCTCCTTCGCCAAGGTGCGCGAGGGGCTGCACGTGCTGACCGGAGAGAAGGTGAGCCGCCTGGGCGCCGGCCTCTGGCCCGCGGGTTACGGGCTCGGGGAGGGAGCGGACGGCCGGACCCTGCAGCAAGCATTGCTCTGGGACCAAAGCGTCGTCCCGGGCCAGGCGCCTCCCATTCCACCTTGCTTTCCTCTCTGGCTAAAAGAGGGGTCGAGCCAAACACGCGGTCAGGCCCCCGTAGAGGGTCATCTGGCACCTACTGATGGGTGGTCTGGGGCGGGTTGGGGGGTGGCCACCGACTCACCGCGAAGTGGTCCCACATAGCCTTTTTTGCTTTTCGAGAGGCGCCACCTGGCGGACACCAGCGCAGGGGGTCCGGGACTCTGCGCTCTCTGTGGGTAGGGGAGACCGATCAGGAGAGGACCTGACTCACAAGTTCGGAGCAGGAGGGCCGATTAGCCAGCCTTAGGGGTTGGTTAGGGTTTGGTCCCTTTCTGGGCTCTGGGGAGAAGCTGGGGGAAGGCTGAAACCCTACAGATAATCTTCACCTCTGGGCTGGGGCAGCTTCTTGTGCATGGATTTCATGCATCTCCCCTCCGCTCCACGGGTCTGTTCCTCAACCCGCTCTTCTCTCCATCTGCCCCTCCCACATCTGCATCACGTGAGCTCCAGCCATTCTCACCCCAACCACAATCCCCCTTGCCCTCCCTCCCCTCAATTTCTCTGATCCTTCCCTACCCTGGGTGGCAGCTTCAGTGTAGACCCTGCTTCTTGAGGGTATAGAACCACACAGATACCCCCAGACTTCAGAGGTTGGGAGTCGTGTTCTTATCTTTCTAGAACAAGGGCTAGCAAAGGAGGACTCCCTCAAGACCTGGAGGGACA
>CM053409.1:109063766-109088420 GCA_028644305.1 Xerus rutilus
ATTCCCCCCCCCCCCCCCCCCCCCCGGGCTTGTTCACACTGGAGGGGAGCAGCCCCTCTTGGAGGGAGGAGGGTAGCTCAGGGCTTCCTAACTGGGCAAATAAATAGCCAAAGAGCCAAACCCTCCTGGCCTCAGAAGTGGGATCCTCCACCCAGCCTGGAGGTTTGTCGACCTGGTGGCAGAGGCAAGCCTGCTTGCCTTCCTGTCCCTGCCCATCTTACTTTAGTTTCCCTTCCTATTTCCCCACCTTGCCTTGGAGCCACTTGCATTTGAGTGCCCACCTCTATTATCCTTGCAAGTTGTCATTTATTTCTGTAGCCATTTCGATTGGGGTACCCCTTTATTTTGGGTGAGTACAGTAAGAGTGAGTAGTTTTAAAAGGTGCTCCTTGACTGAATTTCCATGCAAAAAGTGAGTGCTCAATATGAACTCACTTCAGTAGTCTTCAAAGAAAAAAAAAAAAAGCAAAACCAAAAAACCTAAGCCCTCGGAATCTCATTCTAGTCCAAAGTGAGCAAGGAACACTTTACTCCTTGGTTGGAGGGGGCTGCCCTTCTTACATGTGGTGGGCCTGTTCAGGGCACATGGATGCCACGCTAATTGGTGAGCTCACTTCTGTCCCCGTGTAAATGGGGGGTAGCAGTTTATTTCATTTGAAATGTGTAGGATTCTGTCTGGTCCTGCATGTTTCCTCTCTAAATTAGCAAAAGGAGGTGAGTCTCCATGCAAACCAGTAGTGGCCAAGATAATGTGAATGGGGAGTACACTCATCTCCCCTGCCCTGCCCACAGCTTCTCTGGCTTCTCCCTGCTTTCCCTTGTTGGGCTGTGCCTCCGTTCCTCACCTGTGCATTTGTGCTTCCTAACATAAAGCTCTTGGCCTTGCTGAACTTCCTGGGGATGTATTCAGAGCTCAGCCTCTACTCGCAGGGCTTGGGTTCTGGAGCCCTATGGTGGGCCCCCTGGAATGCAGGAAATTACTGCCCAAATGAGTTGCAAATGAGGAGCTGGGGTGACACCCCAGTGCTCAGCTCCTCCCCCTCCCGTTTTATCTTTATAAAATGATGATTCTCACTTCATCTTTGCAATGAGAGGAGGTATTAATTGGATGTAAAATTATTTCCCTGGACCAATTGATTTGATCTAGTTAAGGACCATGGTTCTTAGCAGGGAGGCAGAGGCCAGGGAGGGATGTTTATGTTGAGAAACTTGGTTTTCCAGCTCTGCTTCTCTCTAGCGTGAGAACCAGTGCTCCCGTGGCTGCCAGCATTAGGAGAAATCTGGATTTTAGTACACTTAGTTGCTGGCTTTAAAGAAACAATGGTGTCATTCATAGCATTTATCTCCAAAATCCAGCACCTTTAATGCTTAACTAATAGATGTGGAGTTTAGCAGACTGAAGAGATTAAAATGTGTGTGTGTATGTTTTTTTCGTGTGTGTGTGTGTGTGTGTGTGTGTGTGTGTGTGTGCTTGCATGCATGACTCTGCTTGGGAAAGATTGCAGAGTTAATGAGTCTCCATTCCCACTCTTGTTTTGTACATTGGCCTTACTAAGTACAGACCAAAACAAATGTGAAAGCAACCTCAGGCTATTTGTAACCATAAGTCCTTTTTAGAAGGAACAGGCTTCATTGGGGGAAGCTGTATTAAAGTGAGCAGATTAATGGGAGAGCTTGATATGAAGGGAACCTGGAAGGCACCCCCCTTCCCCTATTTTTTCCTCCTTTCTTGGAGTGAATACTTTTTGGATAAAGTACTTCACTTTTCTCCTTTTTTTAGGGCACCAGGGATTGAACTCAGGGGCACTTGGCCACTAAGCCACATCCCCAGCCCTATTTTGTATTTTATTTAGAGTCAGGGTTTCACTGAGTTGCTTAGTGCCTCGCTTTTGCTGAGGCTGGCTTTGAACTTGGCGATCCTCCTGCCTCAGCTTCCTGAGCTTTTGGGATTACAGGCGTGCACCATGTCGCCTGGCTTCTCCTTGTTTTTTAAAGGACACAGAATATCTGGAAAAGGAAATGAAATCATGAATATGATTTAGAAATAGATGCATATCCTCCTGACCTACTCCGAATGGAAGGAATCGGCTTATCTTGGAAAATCAGTACATGAAACAGGATAGAGAAAGAAGATGAAGGGGCGCCCTTGAGTTTCGCCTGTTTTATAGCTATGATCTCGAACTGTATAGGGTGATTTGTCCCAAAATCTGGAGTATTGGTGGTCGAAGGCAGCTGGGGAGATGGTGGTGGTGGTGGTAGTGATGCTGGTGTTTGTTTGTGTTTTCATTTTGAAGCACATTTCCAACATGCTGTGAATGAAATTCTCCGTGTTTTGCCTGGAATTACGGTCTGGGTCTGGATGACAAAGGAGCCACTTTTTCCCGACTTTTCTTTTAGTTCCATCCTATCTCATGAAGAGGCCCCTTTTGCTACTGATGCTTGCAGGACAGTCTTTTACCTGTCTGTCCTCTGAAGTCGTTTGTTTGGAAGTAATTTGAATCTAGATGGCCCTTTTATGGCTTGAAAAGAAAGGATGGCTTTAGGCTGAGACCTAATTTTGTCCTCTTCTGGCTTTGAGGTAATGCAATCTCTGTAAATCTGGCTTTAAAAATGAATATTCGCTTGATCATATGAAATTCTTAATTAGTACATTCTCAACTCAGGGCTGAACTAAAGTGATGTTTAGACCACGGAGAAGTGATCACAGAATTAGATTCTGAAAAGTATCACTCTTGATGACTTTGAGGCAGAGAACAAAGCTGCGGAGCAGGAGTGTGGAGTAAGGACTTGGGAAAGCCCAGAGCACTAGTGCTTCCTGCCCCTGGTATTAGTTCCTGACGCCTAGGAAACTCAGAGTCTCTGGCCCGTGATAGATTATTATTGCATTTTAAGAAATTGATAAAATATACTTAGAAAAGCTTTATTGAGCAAAGTGTAAATGTAGCTAGTGTAGAGCTCATTTGAAAGGCAGGCAAAACTACATTTATAAGGGCGGCTAGAGTCACCGTTACCTTCTTTTTTGAGATTAAGAGACAAAATTGGGTACATAATGACTGGTTAAGATGTTTAAATATCTTGTTCTAACCTTTGGTTTTAAAAAAAAAAATCCTGTTTATCACTTCCATTAGCTATTTTTGGGCTAAAAATAAGGATTACACTCTTAGTAAGTCGCCAATAATCACGCATTGAGCATGGCAGTGACAGATACCTGGAGTGAAGGAGTTACTAAAAATACAATTTACTATGTTTCGCAGAGCAGGAAATATGACTAATTTTAGAGGTGGCCTTTTGGCAGATCTGTTTTTAGCAAGTATTTCTGAAACAAACAGGTGTTAAATCCTGTATTTCTTTTTAAGTGCTAGAAATTTAAGGGGTAATAGCTCTGGGAACAAGACATGCTTAGAGAACTGGAAACTCCTATTAATCCTCAGCAGGGACTTCTTGGCAAGAAGGAGGCATTTGCAAAATCACCTGCACAGTGTGTCCTGTGTGACAAGGTGGTGCCTATGGTTTCCCAGATTGCATGCTGCAGTTGCGGGCACATTCTTTTGAACTTCCTGCCTGCCTCATCTTTTTGAAGTACTTGGGAATGGTAGAAATTGGCACATAGAGCTGGGTTCCTAGTGTTCATTGATACAGGTCCCAGGGACTTCAAAGGCTGCTTCGAGTCAGTGTAACAGTGCAGAACGGTGCCCACGAAGAGGAGTACAACCCTACATTTTCTCTGCAGGTGTTGGTTCCCGTACATATCAATCAGACTCCGGTCTGCAAGAATATAGAACTGTGCATGCTGCTCCTTGTTCCGGAGCCCCGTGGCAATCATCCATCCCAGAGCTTACCTTCCCAGGAGGGGTTGGGAGTGGCCAGACATGCCCACCCAAAGAGATGGGCAGGCTGAGTGGACTTAAAGGCATTTTGGACTTTAAGTATCATTTCACTTGGAATAGACACCCTGTCTCGATTATTCATGGTAACCTAGAGACTTGCTCTCTTGGCTAATTGCAACCCAATAGACAAGACTTATTTTAGCTAAGTGGTGCAGACATTTCATTTGCTCAGCACGGGGCGCTGGCCACTTTCAAGTGCTGACCTGCATTGAATTTCACACTCTCTGATGGGGATGCTGCTGGCTGGTAAGGTCCTAGCAGGAAGGAGGGAGTAATTCAGGGCCTGAATACTACCTGCGCAGGTTGATACCTTGAAAAACTTGAGAGAGCTCTCACCTCTCCTTTATCATCCATGCCAGTCCGGTGGTATTGAGTTTCATGGCTTATTCAGAATGTGCCTTGCACATTAGATGCTGGCAGTAACCTTGGGCAGGTGGGAATCAACTTGCTGGTGCATTTACTTGCATTGACTAAGGAGAGGGATGCTCTTCTGGTTAGCCTTGTGTCACTGTGACCAAAAGATGTGATAAGAACAATTAGAAGAGGAAACGTTTATTTGGCTCATAGTTTCAGAGATCTCAGTCCGAAGATGGCCGGCCATTTCTCTGGGCTTGAGGTGAGGCAGAACATCACGGCGGATGGGTGTGGTGGAGGAAAGCAGCTCAGGACATGGCAGTCAGGAAGCAGCAAGAGCTCTGCTTGCGAGGGATAGAATATATACTCCAAAGGCATGTCCCCAGTGACCTACCTCCTATAGCCACACCCTACCTGTCTACAGTTACCAATTAACTTAATGCACTGATTAGGTTAAGACTCTCATAACCCAAGCATTTTACCTGTAAACTTTCATGCATTGATTGTCCCATATTTGAACTTTTGGGAGACACATCATATCTAAACCATAACAGATGCCCTGAGTAGGTTTATTCTCTGACTTTCTTTATTATTTTACTAGGATGACTGTAACAAATGGTCACCAACTGTATGGTTTAAACAGCAGAAATGTATGCTGTCACGGTTCTGGAGGCCAGAAGTCCACAATGAAAGTCATGCTGATGCTCTAGAGGAGGATACTTCCTTACCTCTGGCTTCCGGTGCTTGTTAGCAATCCTTGGAATCCCTAATTTGTAGCTGCAATGCTCCGATCTGTGTTATCTTCACATGGTCTTCTTTCTTCTGTATGTTTCCTTTGTTTCCAAATTTCCTTATCTATGTCCTTATGAGGCACCAGTCATTGGATTTAGGGTTTACCCTCATCTAGCATTGTCTCATCTTAATTTGATTAAATCTGCAAAGATCCTATTTGCAAATAAGATTATATTCACAGGTACTTGAAGATATCTCTTGGGGCTAAGGGAGCACAGTTCAACCCATGACACCTTAGATCATTAGTATTGTGTTGCAGATGACTTCCTGGCAAACTGACCCTGGGAAGGAAATGAATGTGCTTTCCAGAAGCACTGGCAGGGCCAACACCTGTGAGGGGAGATGCTGGAGGGGAGGGAAAGGGGAAAAGGTGGAAGGGACAGAGCTGCAGCATGCAGAGGGAGAAGCCAGGCTCTCAGGCAGTTTGGAGCAAAGCTCTGCCCATTGCCATGGTGAGCCCCAGAGCCAAGCTGGCCCTTGTCCAAATTGGAGTGAGCAGACTGGACCTTTATTCCAGTTCAAGGATCAGGCCCTGAGAAAGTGGCATGACCTTGGACAGGATAGGTGTTAAGGGCAGTTCCTGGGAAGGTCTCACAGCTGAGAGCCCAAAGCTGGGGGAGTCTGGTGCAGACTCAGCATCTACTGCCTGCTGAGCAGGACTGGGCTAGAGCATGTCTTCATCTCCAGCACAGTGGGCAGCTTCCTTGCTGGCATCCTGCAGTAAGGGAGCTGATGGGCAAGTTCCACGTCCACATGGTCTGATATAAACATGCAGCAATAGTCTGGCCTCTCCTTTCTCTTCACTTTCAGTGTTTGAGACTCATGTTCCTTGGTCCTTGTAGATTGAAGGTTCCCTTTGCTCTGTGTGTTTTCTCTGGAGAATTTTGTGGCAACAGAGTCTGGCTAACTTGTCCACCTGTGTGCCTGGTTCAGAGACGGTATCGCCTTACCTGGGAGAGCCCCTTCTCCCCTAATCATGAGCGGGGCCAAAGTCATTGAGGGGGTGGTGGGAGATGAGTTTTGACAACTAGAACACTGATTCGGACCTTCTGATGGACAGTGAGATGGCTCAGGGCAGAACTGCCTTTGAGGTCCCCTTATCCCCTCCCTGTGCCCGCTCTGCCCTAGTATGCAGTTGTAATTCCTAGGTTCCTTTTGTTTTGTGATCATTTTTGTGTTTTTAGGATGCCTTTGGTGAAGTTTTGGGATAGGTCATACAGAATCATGGTCTGGAATTAAAAGTCTTGGAGGGAGTTCACAGTGAGAAGTAGCTGCCTCTCATACATGCTCCTCTGTTCCCAGGTCCTGCCCCCAGAGGTGACCCCAGGTTCTAGTTTCTCATGCATCCTTCCAGGGGTGCCCCATATACACACATGCCCATGTGCATATCTGTAAATATGTGGGTGTGGACAGATGTGTCTTGTGCTGTTCATTCAGTACCATGTGCATTTTTTTTTTTTAACTTAGCAGTAAGTCTTGAATGTCATTCCCCAGAACTACTGCAGAATTGTCTCATTCTTTTTAAATGCTGCATAGTATTTGGTATATGGAGGTAGCATATTGACTTAATCATTCCATATTAATGGATATTTAGATTTTATATATTTTTGGGAGTTGTTATTCCCACATTATGCTGTGATACATATCTATGCCCATTTGTTATTTCATAAATGGTTTCCGTATATCTGAGGAGTGTTTTCCATCTATCTGAGGGGCTTCTTTCATTTCTTAGTATTAGGACAAATCATATGTCTGTTTTACCTGTTGATAAAAATTGCCAAATTGTCTTCCATAGAGGTTGTCCTAGTTTATACTCACAACAACTTGGTTTAGGAGTGTCTGCTTTTTTTGTGCATTCTTGCCAATGTAGGGTATTTTCATACTTCTTGATCTTTTCAATATGGTAGATTAAACATGGTATCTTGTTTATAGTTTCTCTTATTTTAGAAGGGAATTGAGTATATTTTCCACATGTCCTTGGCAACTTGCTTTGAATTTCTGTTTACTCTTCATGTTTAGTCTCCATTTTTTCTCTTGGGTGTTTGGTATTTTTCTTACTGATTTGTTAGGGCTCTTTATATATTAAGGAAATTAGTTCTCTTTGAGTGATATGGTTTGCAGCCTGCTTCAGCTTTCCTTGTTCCTCCTTTATTCTTGCGATCGGCAGAAGTTATTTCTCTGGATTACACTAACTAGAAAGGACCACTGATGAGTTGGGTGCCCATGAACCCCTGAAGATTGTATGTGTAATCATATTTCTGGGGAGAGGGTTTATGAGGAGCTACTTGCTTCCAAAATGTTAAGAGCTACTACTTTATCTCCTGTCTTGTCAGCTCTACTGACTGCAGAGAGGTTTACGGGTTACTGGGATGAGGGTTTGGGCCTCTTTGATTTGTTAGTATCACTGTCATTAGACTAAAGTTGCAGGTCATACTCAGGTTAGATGAGTTGTTTGTACAATCAGGATCCTAAACTAAGCATGTCTGATTATTGCCCCAGCCCTGCCATGATTGGGTTTCAGGGGAGAGGCATGATAGACAGCAGACATTGGCACACCTGGACCCTAGCTGGGACAAGCCAAAGCTGCGTCTATGTCTCATCAACTCTTCAAGGAAAAGGCAATACAGTTTGTGGTGGATGGTTGTTTTGGTTGTTTGGAGGTGTGATGGTCTTTGGAGATGGGGCCTTTGGGAGGTAATTAGATATGCTTCCTATGTGTAATTAGTGTCCTTCCACCATGTGGGGATGAACCAAGAAAGCACCATTTCTATGAGCCAGGAAACAAACTCACGAGACACTAAATCTTGTAAAGCCTTGATCTTGGACTTCACAGCATCCAGAAATGTGAGAGAGAAATTTCTGTTATTTTCAAGCCACTCGGTATATGGTATTTTGTTATAGCATCCCAAAGGGACAAAGACAAAGACAAAGGGACAATGTAGAGGAAAGTGACTTTTTAAGGAGCCAGAGCCACTGTGGAACTTGGACAACAAATGCACCAGGTCAGCCATGTGCACATGTGTTAAAATATGCCTTGTGGCTCTGAGTTCTTCCTACTGAGAGGCCCCTGGGGAGCAGCACTGGTAGGGAAATCACTGGGTCCTGCCCGTCGGAATCAGCATCAGTGTGGACTCACTCTGACAGCTGTCCCTGAAATGCCCCTGTTCCTTGTCACCCCTTCTCTCTTCAGAGTGTTTCTCACTGCTGCTCGGGCTACAGTTACTAACTAACACAGACAGGGTGTCTGAAACAGCAGAGGCGGTGGACTCCTCATCTGGAGGTTAGAAATCCAAGGTCAAGGTTGTCAGGAGTGGTTCCTCTGAAAGCCATGAGGGAAGGGGGTGGTTCTATCGCTTTAATAAAGAGGGAGGGGAAGGGAGCCATGTGACTTCTTGAGGAGTTGGAGTCCAGAGAGACGGAGAAAAAAAGGGTTCCAGGGAAGACGATCTGGAGTCTCTCTGGACAGTAGTGATCCGCAGAGCCAATCTCCCCAGGCCCGGGGGTGTAGGTAAAAATCTGCTCTGAGCCAGGCGTGGTGGTTCACGCTTGTAATCCCAGCACTTAGGGAGACTGAGACAGGAGAATCACAAGTTCAAAGCCAGCCTCAGCAACGGCAAGGTGCTAAGCAACTCAGTGAGACCCTGTCTCTACATAAAACACAAAATAGGACTGGAGATGTGGCTCAGTGGCCGAGTGCCCCTGAGTTCACTCTCCAGTACCAAAAAAAAAAAAAAAAAAAAAAAAATCTGCTCTTCCCCAGAGAGATGCAGAGACACTCGGGACAAGAAGACACTGGGGCAAAGAGCAGAAAACACCGTTTATTCCAGAAACTACAGAAGCTTATATGCACTCTTGGACCAATCAGGTCCAAAGGTCACAAACAAAGGGTGCACTCTGGCAAGAGCACAGTCTGTTAGCATAGAATGGGGAAGGATGGAAGGGAGGGGGTGGAAGGTATGGAGATGCTCCTATGTGGTTCCAAGTGTCTTCCACTTCTCAATGGCATCTTCTCCCTGTGTCTCTTCACATGGTCTTCCTTAGATGCCTGTCTGTCTCCATCTGTCATAACAAATGTCTCCTTGTTATGAGGACACTAGTCATACTACATCAGGGCTCACTCTAATGACCTCACTTGAACTCAGTAACTTCTATAAAGACCTGTCTCCAAATAAGGTCATTCTGAGGTAGGGCTAGGACACCTATTTGTGAATTGAGGGGGGCACAATTTGACTCTTGTCATCACTTGGCCCTGTGTGTATTTTATGGTTTGGATATGAGTTCCTCCTAAAAGCTCCTGTGTGAATGCAGGAATGTTCAGAGGAGAAATGGTTGGATTGTGAGAGCTGTGACCTAATCAGTCCATCCTAGTTTGAATGGACTGACAGGATGGTGACTGTAGGCAGGCAGGATATGGCTGGAGGAGGTGGGGCGTTGGGTGCATCTTCCCTGTGGCCTCTTCTCCCACTCTTTCTCTCTGCTTCCTTGCTGCCATGAGTGGAGCAGCTTTCTTCTGCTGGACCCTTCCCCTCAGGATGTGCTACCTCACTTTGGGCCCAGAGCAATGAACTGGCCGTCTATGCATGGAGACCCCTGAAACTGTGAGCGCCCATTAAACTTTTTCTCCTCCAAGTTGTTCTTGTCAGATATTTTTGGTCACAGCAACACAAAAGCTGCCTAACAGTATATATTTCTGTGTTGATGTGCTTTTTGTTTATCCCCCCACTAGACTGTAAATCTGGTGAAGAATGGACCACTGCTCTATCCCTGGTACCCAGAGTAGTACCTGGCGCAGAGAAGATGTTGGGTAAATAGTTTTGGGATGGCTCTAAGAAAGCTTCCATCTTCCAGAACATACGGACAGCCTCCTGGGTAGCAGTGTACAAGTTGGCAGGCTATGGATCTGCAGGCGATTTCTGTTTCTCTTGCTCCTTGCTGCTTCTGGGAATGCCTGAGGTTGGATGGGTCGCTTGGCTGGTGCTCTGTAGAAAATCCTGTCCTGGAAATAGCTGTGCTTTCTGCACAGATTTGTTAAGGTAGGCACCTAGAGATCAGAGTGACAGGTGATCAACAAGAAGCAGACAAATATTTTGCAGTGTCACAGGACTGCTAATGGACCCTCAGCTCTTTCCTGAGAAAATGTACCAACACTGCAGCAGATGGGAGAAGCTGCTATTTGCAAACATACATTTCTTTGGATGTTTCCCATGGAGATATATGTAGGTTTGGCGTCTGTCTCTTTGACTATAATTTTTTTATAAGTTTATTAGTCTCCAAAGCCAAGTTCCTGCCAAAACATTTTGTAATCCTACTTGCTTTTCTTGCCCATTTTCTGAGCCATTGGATTCATTTTGATCCCCCTGCCTGTGTTACCTCTGCCATAATCCCCTGCTTGAGTTCTAATTATCTCACGACCTACCTCATGGCTTCTTGTAAGTTGCCAGGCCATCTTCCTGTCCCTGTTTAGATATTTTTGTTCCATGAGGCCTTTCTTGTGGTCATCTGCTCCTTGTTGGAGCTCTGTGTACAGCAAGAATGGGTGTCCACCCAGCTCAGAGAGCCACCACGGAGTTTGTCGTCTCAGTTACGGATGATAGGATAAAGTCCAGATTCATCTTCCTGGAGCAGGATCACCAAAAACTGAACCACTACAAACCTCCTGTAAAGAAATAAGTTCATTGGGCTGGGGTTGTGGTTCAGTGGTGGAACGCTTGCCTAGCATGTGTGAGGCACTGGGTTTGATCCTAAGCACCACATAAGAAAATAAAGAAGTAAAGGTATTGTGTCCTTCTACAACTAACATATTAAAAAAAAAAGAAATTAACTCATGCTCTTTTCTCTGAACCATGAGGAGGTAACACAGCACTGATAAAACACATAATGATTAACATTTATGGGTCACATACCATCTGCTGGGCCTTGTCCTGGATGTTTTGCAGCAAGACAATTTATGCCTCACACAGCCTTTTGTGGTAGGTCCTGTTGTCCTTATTTTGCAGCATAGATTGACCCGTGTCCCGATTTGCCCAGGACTACCTCAAGTTTAGCACAGAAAGCCCCATATTTGGGGAAACCCCTCAGATAATGGCAAAACCAGATTGAGTATTTGGAGTCCTAACAAAGAGTTTCCAAAGGAAAGTATTAGTAAGCAGCTAATTAGGTCACAAATCAGTGATGAATGAAAGCTCAAAGCCATGGACAAAACTGCTGGGATGAGTGTTGTAGGCAGTAATTTCCACGTGGTCCTGGGGACTGAGAGACAGTCTCCTGCAGTCTCCTGCACCCGCAGTTCTGGTCTGTTATTTATTTATTTTTGTGTGTGTTTACTATGAGATGTACAGCTTGAGCTAATATGTATTTCTCTCTCTCTCTCTTTGTATGCACGTTGAGATGTACACACAAAAGTATCTGTGTATAATATATATATACACACACACACACAAATGCATATGCACTTGTATATAAAATGTTAAATGTAAGTTACATGCAAAGTTATATCATGCTGTAAATTTGTTGCAGGAGACTTCCTCAATGAAGGAAGTAAGAGAAACTGAGTTGCTCAAGTTGGTGTTCAGTCTAAATTTAGCTTTTCTTTTGCACTGGAGGGAGAAAAATCTATGAGAGGAGAGAGGTTTTTGAATCCAGTGGGAAAGCAGCAACGTACAGGCCCATGGAGTCTCTTTGTTCCACTCTCCTGTACAAGACTGGACACAAAATATTCATGAAAAGCAAAACAGAATACCTGGTGTTTTTCCTGGTTTAAGCCTTTGCATAGTTCTCATTTGGGCTGAGAGGGGACATCGGAGGCAAATGGAATGAGGAAGTGCCTGGGGTGAAAGTAAAACTTCAGGAAAGTTGGCTGTAGAGTCTGGGATCAGAATATTTTAGCAATTTATCTGAGCCCTACTTCAGTGAAACCAAATGGATGAAGATAAGTGTTATCACTTATGTAATCGGGGTTTTCATTGGAATTCCTGCTGCTCTGATATAGAAGTCTAGCTTTCCAAGAGCATTCTTTGTTCCAGATTAAAAATTTAATTAGAGAAATTAGTCTATGACTCAGTTCTCAGTTGAACATTTACATTTAATAATAAGAATAAAGAAAGCTTGTTTTGAAAACACTTCTGCAGGTTTGTAACGTGTCATTCCCATAGGATGACATTTTATTCTATTAAAAACTAACATTTGTGAGCAGTAGTTGCAGTTTCAAGGCCAATTTGATGTAATAAAACTTGAATTTCCCTCTGGAGAGCAAGTGCTATGTGACTATTGTGCTCCTATCTAATTCATTACTCTGAGATGCTTTTTCCTAGATCAGGAACGGAGTGTTGAAGTATTGTCATTTTTTTTTTTTTTAATCATATAGGGCCATTAAAGCAGCTGATAAAGTACCTGAGAGTGTTTGAAAGAAAAAAAGTTCTTTTTTCTTTTTTAAATTCTAACAATCAGGTGAAAAATGTCTTCCAGATTTCAAAAAAGTTTATTGTTCTGCGGCATATGTACTTAAACACATATAAATTGTCCGACACATCAGTGTTTTTCCTATGATCAACTGTAATATTTTCCCTTTGCTATAGTGCTGGTGGAACCCAAAGCCTTACGTATACCCCACCTGCATTCTCCCACTGAGTACCCCCCACCTAAATATTTCAAAATA
This sequence comes from Xerus rutilus, assembly GCA_028644305.1. Taxonomy (NCBI): domain Eukaryota; kingdom Metazoa; phylum Chordata; class Mammalia; order Rodentia; family Sciuridae; genus Xerus; species Xerus rutilus. The sequence continues at coordinate 109,076,453 of CM053409.1, forward strand.
ATATTTAGAAAATATTTCAGACCAGGTATTTAGCATTTTAACATCACTTTAGTTGGTTCAGTAACAGGTACATTTTAGAATAGTTGAGGTTTTTAACACATTCAAATAAATCCTGGGCTAATATTTGGAAATGGCAATGAGCTTTTTTTTATACCCTTCACACATACTCTACTTGCTATTGCATTTTACCCATCCTGCTTCATTAGAGTCCCCCTCTGTTTTAGATCACTTACAGAAAGTAATTTTCTTTCTGGTGAATTAAACATGACCCCTCCCCCAAGCCCCTGTTCCTTGTGGAAAATAAACAGAAACACAAAGAAGAAAATAAAATTTACCTGTAATCACACAATCCATTGTAGATCACTTGATTTTTTTCCCCCCCTTGGAATACATATGCTCCAAAGTTGGAATACACTGTTCCCACTGTGTTGCAAGTATTCTTTATTTCACTGATAATAGAACATTTTCATATGTTGCCAAATATTCTTTTAAATTTGATTTTGATAGCATTCCATTATTTGAAGTTACTGTTAAACCAGTAGGGTAGGGACTTTTGCTTGTATTCTCTAACCCGTTACATAGTGACTTAACCAGTGGGTGACATGTACTAAAATATAGGCTTTAGGGATGACAGCGGTGGTTCCTGTCTTTTTGCTTCTTAATATTTGGGTAATCTTGGGCAAGGCATCTAAAACCCTTTTTTTTGTACTGGAGATTGAACTCAGAGGCTCTTTACTACCTCCAACTCTTTTATTTATTTTTTATTTTGAGACAAGGTGTCTCTAAGTTGCTCAGGCTGGCCTTGAACTTGTGATCCTCTTGCTTCAGTGGCTGGGATTTCAGAGATGCCTCACTGCATTTGGCTTCAAATACTCTTAACTTTAGTTTCTGTATCTGTAAAATAGGATTAATAATATATTCAGTTAAAGAACGCGCACACACACAGAGTGAGCTTGAAAACATGTTCATTATTTTAGTGAACAAATGGCAGCGGGTTATTCTCTTTGCTTAATCTCACAGCTATGTTTAAAATATAAAGGTGTAAATTAGGCTCTTTCAGATATCAAGAAACAGATCTGCACCTAGTTTATCAGGGACAGGGAGTTTCACTTTCAGGATAAAGGAAGGTGAGGAAGCTGATGGGGTGCTTCTGCTTTAATCACCTCCCTGAGGCCTGGAAGGCTTCTGGGGACCTCACAGGGGGGCTGGATGTCTGCATTCCTCAGATTCCACTTCCCTCCTATCTGCCTCTGCCATTGAGCTTCCTGGGCAGCTTCTTTGGCTCCTAGAAAATATTCCTCCAATCAGCCTGTCCTCTGCCTCCTGGCTTCTCACTGTCCCTGACATTTCTAGGATTGAGGACATAGTGCTGGGAGGCTATGATAACTGAATTCTTAGTGGCCTCACCTCCTCCTTACCTTCTTAGCACTGCGTGTCCTTTGATGGTAGAGAGTCATTTTCACAATGGAAGAAAGAATACATTTATAGGTGATTCTCCACTGACTTACCAAATTGGTATGGTTTGGAAAGGTTTATTGGACAACTTAATTAATTCCCCATGTTCTTGGTTTGGCAGCTACCTCTTTCTTCCACAGTCAGCAAAATATTTTACCATCTTTAGGGATTATGGTTTCTTCTACATTTATGATTCTGGGGGTACCTAGCTACATTTGTTATCTAACCTTTGACTAGAAGTCCAAATGATCTAAGTAAGATCTCTTTAGAGGTTGGAACTGGGTTGAGAGAATTTTGTCTTGCATTATGATGGCCAGATTTTCTGTGTGTCAATCACTATGATGCCTCCAAGCCTCCCCTCCCGCAAAGCTACTTTATGCCTGTATCTTTTCAGCTACATTTGGCCACCAGTTGTTGTATGATACGAGAATAGGATAGTGATTGTTTCCTGTTGCCCGTGGGACAGGATTGCTTCTTGAATTAGAACTAATTTTGGAGTTTAAAGTATTAAATGTCAAATTGAAAGAAAGCATGTCTGAGACTTCTTTGTTGCAGAAGGGAAGGACATCCTAGGCCTAGGGGAAGGGAAAGGAAGACAGGAAAGGGAAAAGAGAGAATGGATGACTGCATCCTTTTCTGTCATTCCCTCTACACTCCTGGAAAACTCTTTCCGTTTTTGTAAAGGTCATCTCAAGATTTATTTCTTAATCTAAAGTCATTTGCTAAATGGACTGTGAGGTCAGAATGCTCCTGGGAAATTTCCTGGTTATAACTAGCTTCAAAACAAACTAAAACAGGACTGAGTATGTAGCTCAGTGGCCGAGCACATGCTTTGCATGAATGAGGGCCTGGATTCCACCCCCCAGTACTGTAAGAACAAACAAACAACAAAAAATAAAACAAGTACCAAAACATTACCTTTCCCTGACCATCAAAATGACAATTTGTTTTTCATTCAAATGTGATTGCCTTCTTCATGGGGAGCTGCTGATAACCTGTATAGAACTTTTGTACAGATAAGAAAATCTATACCTAGGCAGACCAGTTAGAAATGGTGTCACTCTGGGAAGATCAATTAGAAAAAGGCATCCCATCTGAATAGGCCAATTAAAAAAGTATATCCTCGAGTGGACCAATTAGAAGGCTCTTCTAGTTAGACCAGTTGGAGAAATGCTTCCTCTTTGAGTGGATCCAGCTGTATGGTGCATGGTTTAGCAAGCAGCCTCATTTCTGGAAACAAATCTGCCCGTTCCTCCAGGGACAGAGACTGGCAAGCCAAGACGGTTCTGGGTTTCTGCCCCCATTAGTACCTTCCAATGGGTGCTGGTATTTAATGCACCAAAGACTCTATAAACAAGTTCAAAAATCGGATCGCCCTCATTGGAGCCTGTCTTGTAGAATGGGAGCTGGGCATGAATCACTGACAGAACTCATGCTGTCACAGTGCAAAAGGAAATGTTTCCTACTAGAGTGACAGATTAAATACCCCAGGACTTTAGAGAATCTCAAGTAAAAATCTGCAAAACTGGTCCTGATCTGTCTTTGGCAGTCTACTTTGCTGCTTTCTTTAGAAGAGAAAGAGAAGCAAGACAAAGAATTTGGGTGAGAAATAAATTCAGTGTGTTTGTGTCAGTCACTACCAGCGAGACATAAGACATCCTGTAGCATGTATAACAATTAGGGTCTTGGGGAAATACCCTGCACTGGACCCTCAAGACCTATCACCTTCTGTCTCCGGAGGCATCATTCAACCTGATGTAGGGCCCAGGGCTCAGACTTCCTGTGTGTTAAGAACTGAAACAGCTGTCCAACTGGCCTGAGAGACCCCAGGCTACAAGTTTAGAGAGAAAAATCTCAAAAGTGCCGATAGCTCATGGGCCCCCTCTGCACAGTTCCTTTCTTGGATGAGTAAATAGTGTGACAGTTTAATAAGGGGAAAAAAAAAAGGGGAGCCTTTGAAAGGGGATTTTTTTTTTTTCTGGGAAAGGAACGTGGCAGTTTTGGGTTTCTCTGTGTGTAATGTGAGAGGCTCATCCATCTCTTTGTGACAGAGGAAAAATTTCAGCATTAGGAAAGGAACTTATGATTTATAACAAACAGCTGGGTGGGCCATGCCTCACTGGTGCCTAAGCAAAAGTGACCTTTTAAATATAGCTGCTCAGCATCGCTTCTGCTTCTAGAAAGACTCCCAGATTGGTACTTGGTGTATTGCAGTGACCCCAGAGGCTCTGTCATTTTGAGCATATGCATATGGAGTCCCAGGTAGAGCTGGAGTCACCCTAGACCTAACAAGTCTTGTATTCGTCAAGGTGTTTGCCATGCTGAATTGTGTCCCCCTAAAATGCATATATTGAAGTCCTACCTCTCAGCGCTTTGGAATGCGATTATTTGGAGATACGGTCTTTAAAGAGGTAATTAAGGTGAAATGAGATCGTCTGTATGAGCCTTAATCTGATATGACTGGTGTTCTTATAAGAAGAGGAAATTCGGCCACACACGGGGTGGGGAAAGATCCTATGAAGACACATGGAGAAGGTTGCCATCTACAAGCCCAGGAGAGAGGCCTCAGGAGAAACCAGCCCTCCCCATGTCTTGATCTTGGGCTTCTGGTCTCCAGAACTGTGAGGAAATACATATCTATTACATAAGCCGCCCTGTCTTTGGTGCTTTGTGATGGCAGTCTTAATAAGCCAATGCCGTGTTTATGAATCCAAATTCACTGGGTGTCCTGAACACTAAGGCTAAGGCTTCTAGAATGAGGCTGAGAAACTGCAGTTAATTATTAAGACCTCTTTCAAATGAGATCCTCTTCCTTCTTCAGTGACTTTTTCCTGTGGGAAAGAACCCAGAGTCTCTCTCTCACACCCTTGCCTCGTTGATTTCTGCTTTGTACTGAACCGTGTTATGTTTAGATCCACGACACTTGTACCCGAAGCAACCTCCTCTGGAGTCAGGAACGGATCTTGCTGGTAGACTCCTGGTTTGCTGTGTGGTACCTGCCCTGTGCTGTCTGACTAAGTGGAAGTGGGGATGGGGGACAAAATTCCTCTTTGAAAATATTTAGTCCCAGTAGTATTTTCTTGTTTTCTCTGGCACATCTCTATAATCATCAAAAAAAAAAAAGAAGTGTTTTAAGTTTCTTAAAGGACACACTTTATATATACAAAATTATTAGGGTGGCCCACAAAGGCATCAGTGTTTAATTGTTTATGGATATTTACATGTGACTTGTGAATAGTTTGCATATGATTTGCATGTATCTACAAGGCTATGCTATGTAGCTCCTGAAGGGTTCACACTAAATAAGTTGTTATTGCCAGTAGCATGTTGTCATGAGTGTTTGTTTTCTGGGGTCCCTATAACCAGCTACCACTGACTGTGTGGCTTAAACAACACAAATTTATTGTTTCCCAGTTTGGAGTCCAGAAGTCTAAGATCAGGGGTTTGCCATGGTTTCTTCCTGAATATTGGAAGGGAAAGGTCTCTTCACATTGTCTTCTTTGTGTGTATTTTTGCTTTTGTCCAATTTTCTCCTTTTATAACAGTTACATTGGATTAAGACCCCTTCTGATGACCTCATTTTACCTAGATCATTTGTAAAGACCCTATTTCCAAATAAGAGCATATTCACAGATAGTGGAGATTAGGACCCCAGCAGCATTTTTTTTTTTTTTTGCAGGATGAGGGGAGCACAATTCAACCTATAGCATTATGTTATGTTTTTTTTCTTATTAGCTCCAAGAAGGACTGTTGACTCCTCAAATCAAAGAGCAAGAGACAGGCAAGGTCCAGGGGCAGTGAAGGAGATGGAGTGGTCAGGGCCCAGAGGTATACAGTTGTTCCTTGGTATCTGCAGAGGGTTAGTTCCAGGATCTCCTCAGATACCAAAGTCTGCAGATACTCAGGTCCCTTATATAGAGTAAAATAGTGTAGTATTTGTATGTAACCTATACTCATCCTTTTATATACTTTAAATCATCTAGATAGCTTATAATGCAATATAAATGCTTTGTAAATAGTTGTTATGTTGTATTGTTTAAAAGAAAAAAGTCTGTCCATGTTCAATACAGATGTGATATTTTCCCAACTATTTTCCATCTGTGGTTGGTTGAATTGTGGATATACAACTGTGGATATGGCCTGATGGTCCTGCCTGGGCATTGGTGTTCCTTGGGCTTGGGAAAGAGCTGTGCCTGGATGCCCAGGTAGCTTAGTTGCCCTGTGTTCCCTGTGTTCCAGAAGTAAGGACAAGATGCCTAATGTCAGATGACCTCTGCCTGAAGTGATGAATTTGGGAAGTTTGAGAGAAAGGACGGATTTTATAGAAACTAAGAGATCTGATATTAATTGGAGCCTTTAATATCCAGAAGCATCCCATTGATCTGCCTAAATAGTTTGTGAGGAGCCTCTTGTCTTTTGTGGTTTAGTGTTATGAGCATTTCTAATGTATGTTATTGCGGAACCAGTTTTAATGATGCCAAGTTGCTCCTGTTATCACCCCCTTGCACGGTTTCTGACAGGTATGTGCGTATAAGAGGAAAAAAACTCATTCTGTACATGACTCTAGAGGAAAGGATTTTAAAAGTCAAGGCTGGTGACAGTTTCCTGCTGCACTGACCTCACTACATTCTGTATTAGTTTCCTGGGGCCACTGTGAGAAAGTATCACAAATGAGGGGTGCAAGTGGGGCTTAAGGCCACAGAAATGTTTTCTCACAGTTTTGAAGGCCAGAAGTAGGAAGTCAAACCATGCTCCCTCTGAACCTAGAGGGGAGACTCTGTTTGCCTAGCTTCTAGTGGTTACCTGTATATATAGCCTTTGGCCACCTTTAGGTTTATCTACTCACGGTGGTTCGAATATGTTCCTTGGAATTCATGTGCTGGAATGAATGAAGTCCCCAGTGTGGCAGTACTGAGAGGTGGTGGGACCTCTAGGTGATCAGTTATGGGGCTTCACCCTCATGAATGGATGACGCTGTTCACACAGGACCAGGGTGGTCAGCAATGGGGTGCGGCCCTCTTGTGTTTTGTTTTCTGCACGTGTCTGCTGGCCTTTCTGTTTTCTGCCATGTTATGATGTAGTACCAGGTTCTCACCAGAAGCCGGACAGATGCTAGCTCCATGCTCTTGCATTTCCCAGCTTACAGAACCATGAGCTAAATACTTCTTCCCTTTGCCCATGACGCAGTTGATCACAGCAACAGAAAGCAGGTGGAGACCCTTGTCGCTCTCTCTCTGCCTCCGTCTTCTTGCAACCTTTCTTCTGTCTGTCTGCGTCTCCTCCAGCCACATCAGATTAGGAGTCCACCTAAATGACCTCTCTTAACTGATTGTATCTGCAACAACCCTAGTTCCAAGTGAAGTCACATTTGGAGGTCCTAGGGGTCAAGACTTGGACATATCTTTTTTAGGGGAACACAGTTCATCCCACAGTATGCTCTAAATCCAATTCATTGTCCTCACCCCTGAGCACCCCATTTCCCCATTCCCCTCTCTGGCCGTTTTCTACTTCTCCAGGACTGCCATGTCTCACTTCCTCTATCTTCCTCAGCCTCTGTTGGGCTATTTGGCTTCTGGGAGTTCCACCTCTGATTCCCCTTGGATTTCTCTCCTGTTGCTCAATGACTCTGCCATGGTCTGGTTTAGCCCTCTCTCACCCTCCCCTCCTCTAGTTCCTCATGGCATAATCTATCCTATCTAGAAACAAACCATCATGCCACAGCTCTGCCAAGAAAACCATGACCTGTGCCTTGATTATCTACAGAGCAGACTCTGAACTGAGTCCTCTGTGTTCAGGGCTCCCCAATGAGTCTCAGTGCTAGTTCAGATTTTCTCCCTGAGTGCCGTTGGCTTGGCGCAGGAGAGGTAGGTTCTCCGTCCTCTGTGGGGACCTGTGGGCTGCCTTTGCTCTCTGCTGTGCCTTTCCAGCTGAAACACCAAGTGCACCCACGGAGCCTGCCCTTGTCTGCCCAGCCCAGAGCAGTTTCTCTGGTCTCCTTGCTCTGCCTCCCTGCATCACCTCTTGCCTCCCTGAGTCACCTCTCATGTTCCTCTTGACATCCTGGGCATTAATGAGTGTTGTTGGCTTCCTCACTAAACTGTAGGATTATTTAGGGTTGAGCCAGTCTCAGTAATTAAAACAAACAAGCAAAACAACCACAACGATCCCAGAATGCAACGATGTCGTGCCTGTCAAGATTTTTTCACCGACAGCGGGTACTTAGACAATCTTGAAGTAGGAAGATCTGTGTGGAAGCTCTGGTCACTTTTTGCAGTTTCATCACGGTCCTAGGGTTTCCTCTTTGAGTCTTGCTCTCACAACAATGCCCTCCTGAACCCTGCGTGCACAGAGACAACCTAAGTGAATCAGCACTCTGGAAGTTAGTCTGTACCCAAGTCAGCCCAGGGCTTATTGTGGTTTATTTTTTAATTTCTTGATGGACTGGATGCAGAGGGGTTGGAAAGAATTTCCCAGACAGGCTTCAGGACAGACCAGCTGCCATAACCCTGAGTGCTGTATTAGATTCCAGGCACTGCCATAATAACGTACCTCAACGTGAGTGGCTTAGAACAGTAGAAATGTACCGTCACACAGTTCTGAAGGCTACAAGTCCCAGATGGAGGTGGTGACAGGGCCATGTGCCTCCAAAGGTGCAGAGAAGTGTCTGTTCCAGGTTTTTCTCCCAGCTTCAGGTGGCTCCTTGCCTGTGGCAGCATAACTTCAGGCTTTATAGAGTTCTCCTGTGTGCATGTGTGACTTAATCTCCTCTTTTTGTAAGGACACCAATCATACTGTATTAGGCTCCACCCTAATAACCTCATTTTCACCAATTGTCTGCAATAGCCCTGTTTGCAAAGACAGTCACATTCTGAGACCCTGGGGCTTGGACTTCAACATGAAATCTTTTAGAAGACACCATTGAACCCATAGCAAGTACTGGCCAGGGCGTTCTTGAGGGTCTGGGAATGTCTGCTGGGTGATTTGGGCAGGTTACTGAAGTTCCTCAGGTCAGAAGGATGCTCCCTTAGAGGTGAGGGGAAGGGGAAACCATCTCCATCTACCCATCCTCTGCTTCTTGGGAAGACAACTCCGGGATTATATTTCTGGCTGCTGATACAAAGCCAGCAGTTCTGGATGTGGAGGCCTCAGGCTGGTGATCAAGAGTGGCAGGCCTGGAGAAAGGGTGCAGGCAGTGGTCAGCGTGTTCCTCCGGCAGCTGAGAATGGTGGGCCCTCTTAAAGGGAGGCTTTGAGACCTCAGAGTTAAGGACTAAGCATCGGACACATCTGTTTTAGATAATGTCTAAGTGTGTCGGTCGCCCTTTTCTGTTGGCTCTGTCCCACTCATGCTGTCTCTTCCTCTGCAAACCAAATTCTGATAATGAGTGACTGAGCCACAGACCCTCTGCCAAAACAGATAACAGAGGTTGTCTCCCTAGGATGCCAATGTATAGAGGTTTGGGAATTATGCTTTTGGAGATAGCACTATATTTCCCTGCTCACACTGAATTATCAGATGTAACTGCTCATAATGATCTAGGGCCCTCACCGGGCAGTCCAGCTCAGGCCTGACCCAGATCCAATCACCCTGCTGGATGTTAAGAATCAGCTTGCCTGTGGGTTGAGAGTCAAATTTGGGCCCAGTCATGTCCCAGCTGGGTGACCCTTGGATAAGTTTCTTAGTCTGTGTAAACCAAAGAGAAGAAGTGCTAGAATCTTCCTTAGGTAGTGCAGTGCTTACATGAGACATGTAAAATGAGTCTTGCTTGTCAAGTGCTTACTGAATGGGACCTGTCTCGATTTGAGATTTATAAGGTATGATGAATGTGGCCCCAGTGGGCTTCTTTTTGTTTTCATGCTATGTGGTTGACAAAGAAGTGGCCAGATCAATTTTATGCTCATTGATAGCTCAACTAGAGAAGTTAGACCAGTTTGAATACAGTCATCCCTTGGTATTCATGAAGCATTGGTTCCAGGACCTCCCTGGACCCACTGGACACCAAAGTCTGCGGATATTCTTGTCTTTGATGTCAAATGGCATAGGATTTGCATAGAATCTACACACCTTTCCTTATACTTTACATCATCTCTAAATTACTTATCATATCTAATACAATGCCAATGCTGTGCACGTAATTGTTGTACTATATTATTGGAAGATAAGTACCAACAAAACAAAGTCTGTACATGCTCAATGCAGAGTAGCTATAGTCTAACTACAGAGGATGCCAATGCGACTCTGGGCCAGGGATGCTCCAATAGGAGGGACTAAATGGTGGGAGATCACAGCAAGGACTGGCTGCCCATCATTCTCAAGGTTTATTGTAGTGCTCAGTGTGTGGAGAATTCAAGTTTTGCTTTTTGGAACTTTCTGGAATCCCCTCATCCCCCCAGTATTTTCCGAGATTAATATTTGGAGGTAGAATCCAGGGATGTGAAGGACTGACTATTTACAAAATTTAAGTTATATTGATCGATCGGTTGATTGATCTGTACCATAGATGTTGCTTAATTATGTTGTTTATGTGGTGATAAAAATAAAACTGTGTTTAGTATCATGAGATCCATACTTACGGATCCATTTTTTAAAAATGATATAGATCAAAGCATCTAATTTTTCTTTCTTTTATTTATTTGAATGGAGACGGAGAGGTTGGATTTGCAACCAGTAAATCTTATTTCCCATGAAAGCAACATTAAAATCTTCCCAACCTTATTTCAATGTAACAAAGCTCCACTAATTGTGATGAAAGAAACAGATAACTGATGCTTGACCCAAATTCAGAGTACGGGACTCAATAGGCTAGGAGATCACAGACTGAGAAGAAAAATTCTAATCATGCTACTCCTCTACTAAGAATTAAAAAAAATAAAATCTCAGAATTTAAAATGTGTTTTCATAGTTGGTGATCACATTCTTTTAAATAGGAAGCATCTCTTTGAAGTCTGTGATAGTCTGCCCTCTTGAAACGATTCTTTCATCAGACTTGACTATATACATATTCATGTTGTTGTATGTTTTTATTTCACATCATTTCACTCATTTTTTTAACCATCAGAATAGTTTAAAGAAGTTTTCTAAGTACTGAAAATACTGTTGAGTTGAAATTCTTGCCCACTCAGATTAGTTTATTCTTGCAAAAATAAATTTACCTTTATAGGTAGGTGGTTGACTAAATGTTGAATTAGAGTTCTAACACTTTAAAAGAGTATATAAAAAGTTTGTCCCTCTCATTAATGGGGGAAAAAAAAACAGAAACAAAACCAAAAAACACTAACACAACAGTCCTTCCTAAAATGGTCATGTTTTCAGAGGGATTGCGCTATTTTCTGCATGTTCACGAGATGAAATTCAGAGGTGTTTGGAAAACATAAAAAGAGTGTTTCAAGTTAATCTTCCTAAAACATACTCAGATTGTATCTAATGGGATGAACAATATTGGTTTAAAATGATTGATTCCTTCTTTTTGTTTTTTGGTAGCTGATTTTAGGTGGTGTTACTCTTAAGTCACGATACCATTTAGGAAAACTAAACAAAATCAGTTGAAAAAAATTGCTTATTTGGGTGGGACTATGCATTTCTTCTTCAGTGGTTTCCTTCCTGAAAAGATTTTAAAGACCTCTTTGTGTGCTCTGGTACCAACTTTTTTTTTATTTAAATATTCCAATCGTTAAAATTGTTTCTTCTTAATATCAGCTTGTATTCCCCCTTTCCTATAAACAAAGCAGTTAGCCATAGTTCTCTATCCAGTATTCAAATCATGGCTATATACCAATGAATTGCCTTTTAATGTCCCAATATGAAATCTCAGATGATTTTCAACATGGATTTACTTTAGAAAATCTCCTTTTGGGTTCTATTCTTTTGGCCCCTTTTGGTCTCTGTTTATTTACTTATTTATTTGTTTTACTAAACTTTGTATGGTAAAGAGTAAAAAGGGTATGTATCTGATGTTTCCTAAACCTTGAACATCACTAAAAGCAGCTGAGAAAAGGAAAACTCGTGTGATAAAGGCAAATTAAAAAATGGTGGCTTCTTTTTTCAAAGATAAGTTGGAAGTCTACCTATGCAAAGGTAAGATGCAAAAGATACACTTACTTGTGGAAAAGTTAATAACTTAAAATAGTAAGTTTGTTGAAATTCACAAGCTGGGAAAACTTGCCACAGAGAGAAAAGCTCCAGGTGTCCTGTTTGCTTGGAGATATCTTGACAACTTGTTGGAGCTGAGTTTGCTCAAGTCACGTGACTTCCTGTAGGAGCTTGGTCTCTTGTCCCCTAGACCTGTTGCTACCTTTCTTATCACTAAAATTAGTGACAAGTTTAACTGGAAATTATGGGCTGAGTTGTATCTCCTCCCACCCAAATTTATAAGTTGAAGTCTTAAACCTGAGTACCACAGGATGTAACTGTGTTTGGAGATATGATCTTTTTTTTTGGTACCGAGGATTGAACTCAGGGGCACTCGAGCACTGAGCCACATCCCCAGCCCCATTTTGTGTTTTATGTAGAGACA
>CM053409.1:109088520-109184346 GCA_028644305.1 Xerus rutilus
GCCACCGCGCCCAGCTTGGAGATATGATCTTGAAAGAATTAAATACAAGCCTGGCGCGGTGGCGCAAGCCTGTAATCCCAGCACTGTGGGAGGCTGAGGCAGGAGGATCGCGAGTTCAAAGCCAGCCTCAGCAATGGCGAGGCGCTAAGCAACTCAGTGAGACCCTGTCTCTACATAAAACACAAAAAATAGGACTGGGGATGTGGCTCAGTGGTCGAGTGCTCCTGAGTTCAATCTCCAGTACCAAAAAAAAAAAAAAAAAAGAATTAAATACATTTAAATGAAGTCGTGAGATTGGGCCCTGATCCTATGATGGATGCCTTCATAAGAAGAAATCTGGACAGAGACACACACAAGTCCGTGTGACAGCATGGTGAGAACATGTCGCAAGCCAAGGAGAGAGGCCTCAGAAGAAACCAACTCCCTTGGTGTCTTGATCTCAGACTTTTGCCTTCAACATTGTGGAATCATGAATTTCTGTGGCTTCGCTACCCAGTGTGTGGACCTTTGTTATGGCAGCCCTAGCCAACGAGTACATTGGGAGATACTAATGGAAATGACTGAAAGAGCAACTTGGGTTAAAGGAAGAAAAAGGAATCAGGGCTTGAGTCAGGATCTCAGGCATTCTGCAGGCAGCTCCCGCCCTGTGCACACACACATGCAAGTACATGCCCACCTCCCACCGAGTTCCTTTGTTATCTGCTTGTGCATTCCATGCCCTTCCTGAGAGCCATTATCTGCTGTCAGTGGAAGCAGAGCTTCAGAATTCCCATCAAGCAGAAAGGAGGCCGAGAGGATTTATAGAGTCCTTGCAGGAACACAAATTCTGCTTTATTCAGACTGACACAATAAAGGCACATGAATAAATCAGAACAGAGTGGAAAAAAAGGCCTACTTTTCTCTTTCTGATGAACACAGCGTGGAGGCTGGCCCTCGCACTGAGAGTGGGATTTAGGCGGAGGGGAGGGAATTCTTGCGTTCCTGTGACATAGTGAAACACCTGCAGAGGTGCACTGGGGACCCATGTGAATGGCAGCCAGTGGCCCAGGACTGGAGTCAGGCGCCATGGGAAGGACTCCTGGGCTTAGTTCAGTGCACAACTATTATTCCAACTTCCTTTTCTGGAGCTTATCATATCTGTCTCTCTGGGTTTTTGCCCCTCCAAACTCCTGGCACTGCCTCTCTTCCCTTCTCTTTCTCCTCCTCTCTTCTTTTTTCCTTCCTTCCCTCTCAGCACCCTCTGCCATTCTCCACTGTATCATAATCCCACTGCTGTCACTGCTTAGTTGTAACTATAATGAAGGGAAGGCCCCCGTGTGCCAAGCACCTTGTGTGATTCATTGTGGTCGCCATTTTTATCCCCAGATTACTGATGGACAATCTGGGGTTTTATTGAGGTGAAGTTTCTTGCCAGGAATTTCTTAGTACTGGAACTCTGACCTCGGTTAGGTTCTAAAAGTCATGATTTAATTTTTGGTATAAATGTGTGCTTGGCAATGTCACATGAGCTTTGCCTGATGAGAAAATGGAGTATGTCTTCATTCCTTTATTGGACTTTTTGGTTGGGTGCTGGGTCTTAGGCAGGCAGCATCCTGGGTCCCAGTGTTTACAGGGTAAATGATCTGGATAAAGCCATGTGCCCAGAACTTAGCTATCTACTTATAATCACTTTTTGCTACAGGTGGCTGTTGAAAACTTGAAGTGTGCCTAAATGTAAAAGATGTGGGGTTGGGGATACAGCTCAGTTGTAGAACATTTGCCTAATGTGTGCATGGCCCTGGATTTGATCCCCAGCACTGAAAAAAAAAAATGTGCTGCAGGTACATAAAATGTATACTAGACTTCAAAGACATAGTACCAAAAAGAGCTTGTAAAATAGCTCATCAAGAACTCTGAAATTTTAATCACATGCTGAAATGATAATGTTTGGGATAAATTAAGTTATAGAAAATAGGTTAATTGACTTCATCTGTTTCTCTTTACCTTTCTTATGTGGCTACTAGAAAATGTAAAATTACCTATGTGGCAGGCATATTTTGGTCAGACAGCATGTGAGCTATATAGACATGTGAGCTATGATTTCAGTCTTAATCCCAATGTTGTACCTGGAACTCTAGGGGCTTCTCATGTATCATTCTGACATAGGAATATCTGGTTGCTCAGAAGTGATGGTGATTCTTCCTGACCAGTAATTAATAATGTTAATATGGGCTCATTTTGTGGGCTGGATGTGTTAAGAAGCCTAGAAGTCAGCCCACGGGTATTCTTGGGGGATATTTTAGTCTCCATTGCTGTGACTGAAAGACCTGACAAGAACCATGTAGAGGAGGGAAAGTTTATTTGGGGCTCACAGTTTCAGAATTCTCAGTCCACAGTTGGCTGCCTCCATAGCTCTGGGCCGGAGGCAAAGCAGAACATCACAGTGAAGGGTATGAAGGAGGAAAACAGCTCGGGACGTGGTAAGCAGGAAGCAGAGAGAGCTTCCCTCAACAAGGAAAAGATATATACCCAAAGGCACGCCTCCAATGACCTATCTCCTCCAGCCATACCCTACCTGCCTACAGTTACCACCCAGTTAATCCACATCGGTGGATTAATCCATGGATTAGATCAAAGCTTTCATAATCTAATCATATCACCTCTGAACATTCTCGCATGTCCCACAGTTGGCTTTTGTGGGACGCCTCACTTCTAAACCATAACGGGCCACCCTCACATAACGGGGGTGAGGTGGGATTACAGCAATGTGAGCCTGATTAACGCTACTGAAATTGCTGAAAATGGTAACTTTTATGTTATGCATTTTTTTAACGACAGTCAAAAAAGTAAAAAAAAGAAAAAAGAATGAACAAAAATTTAAAGAGTATTTAGTGGGACTCTTATATAAAAGCATTTAAAGAATGGTAAGGGTTTGACCAAAAGCAACAGGACTAACGATGGATAGAATATAAGGTAATCAGAATAAAATCTGTTTCAAGGAAAAGAAAAGTGGAGGTGGAGGGGAGAGAGCCTGGAGTCAGATCATGAAGGACATTTATTGTCTCATCAAGGAATCTGGCCTTTACTTAAGATTTGCTAGCACAGTTGGTGGCATAACTGTCCCTAGGAAGAAACCCTGCGGCCTTGTGAGAAGGAAGGGAAAGGGAGACCTGCTAAGTGGAGAGACTTGGGGACAGGCTATGAGGAGGGAGGGGATGAAGGCACCGGTGGGAATGGTGAGGCTTGAACTGCAGGAGGATAGAGAGGGCTGGGGCATGGGCTGCTCACCTTGGTGTGTCCCCCCCACAGTGGGGCAGCCTCTCCTCTCTGAGTTCAGTGTGGCTGGTGAGGGGCAGTGTGGTAAAACCAACCCCTTATCTTTGGATTCCTTGGCTCTGTGTGCCTTCAGATTATGTAAGTAGGTGCTTCCTGTCCCTTGTCACCACCTTGCTGTAGAGAATTAGAAATGGGGCCCAGTTGGGAAAAAGTGGCGCAGAGAGGACTGCTGGAGGAGTGGATGGGAATGTGAGAGATTTGTTCAGAATTTTAGCAAATATGTTGATCAGTTGGCTTCAGAGACCAAGCGTGGTGGGGACTACCCAACATGAATTACACAAGGTCTCCGGAAACTTGAAATCCATTGTCATCTGGGCCTTTCGCATAGTTCCAAAGCCAAAGAGAAATGATGTTTGCATTGCGTGTTTTCATTACTACCTCATCTTCCATTGAGATAACTGAGTTTTGGTGAACTCCAACCAGTCAGCAATTTGGGTTTGACCTGGGCTCACGTGATCCTTCTGGATCATAAATTTGTGTTGACGATGATGAAGGAAGAATGTGCATTGTACCTGAGTAGACAAGCTTCAGGTGAGAATTCCTGCAACTGCAAACTGCAGTTGGATGTGCAGCCCGGCTCCTACCTGTTTCACATTCTTGGCTCTCCTGCAGGAAGTCGATTCTAGTTTCCCACCAGCAGGTCGTGTTTCCAGGGTGATTTGCTTAGTGAGTGGGAGCTACAGTGGGGCAGGCACGGAGTTTCCCCGGGAAAGTGGCTTCAAAACTCCACAGGGTGGGCATAGGAGAGTTTCTCAGCCCTGCCCTGGGAGCCCGCTTTACCTAGCACCAGGTTATGCCAGTGTGGACAAGGTAGGTCCTAAATGAGGTCTGTTGTTTCAACTGGGGAAGGAAGCTTTTTTCCCCTCTTTTCCAAAAATGGAGAAAGGACCCTTTCTCCCCTCATTTACAGAAGGACAGATTTGAGCTTTCAGCAAGAGGGTGGTTTCCCAGGAGCCAGGAGTTAGAAGCAGATGAGCTTGACTACATAAATAGCAGCAATTAATGGGTCCCTATAAAAGACAGTCGTGTGTGTTTGCTGTCTAGCATCGTTTCTCTGCGAATCGGAGCAACACTGAAATTAATTATGAAGCCAGCAAAGGATATTTTCTGCTTCCTGTTAAATAAGTATCATCCACACAGGGGCACGTTCCACTCGGATGCATTTGCACACATCTTCTTTGGAAGAAGGCGTGAAACCAATTTATTTTCAAAACGTCCCACTGGGTCATGCTAATTAGCACAGTTTTCAGCCCTTTTACACTGAATTCAGGCTTGGGCTGGAGCGCAGAGCCCTTGGTCTCTTGTCATTTTCTTCTTGGCTTTTGGGGCTTCCCTTTTTAGCTCACCCTGCTCAATCCGTTTCATCCAGCCTTGTCAACCAGATTTTCCTATTTATAATGCGATTTACAAAGCAAGCTATATGAATAACTTTGTTAGTCTGCTCAGGCTGCCATAACAAGATACCAGAGACTCTGCACTTATAAACCACAGGGGTTTATTTATTTTCTCACAGTCTGGAGGCTCAAGTCCCAGACCAAGATGCCAGCAGGGTTGCTGTCTCCTGAGGCCTTTCTTTGTCCTGCCCATGTCCATCTTCTTTCTGTGTCCCCGCATGGCCTTATCTCTGTATGTACACCGCTGGCGTCTCTCTCCTTTTAAAGTCACCTGTCCTATTGGATTGGGGACTCACTCTTATGACCTTATTTAACCTTAGTTCCTCTTTTCAGATGCTTTCTTCAAATACCTTCACACTGGGGGTTAGGACTTCAATCTATAAATTTAGTAGGGGATCTAACTCAGCCCAGACAAGTTCTGGAATCTTTTTTTTTTCTAATCCAAGTCTACTGGGATTCTTTATTTCATTCAAGAAATATTCTTTGAGTGCTGTCTGTGTGTGGTGTTGTTAAGGACGCCAGAACATTGTCAGTGAAGGGGACAGGACCATCCCTTCCTTCCTGGGGTGTGTGGGGATCAAGAAGATTCCCACACCCAGTTATTGAGTTCTGAAGGATCTCAGAGTGCTAAGTGGCTCTGGGAAAAGAAACTAGAACCAGGGGACCATGAGAGTGGGTTGTGTGGTTGTAAGTAGGGCCTGGGAAGCTTCTGAGCGGGGACATTTCCACAAAGTCTTGCAGGTGAGGGAGAAAGCGTGTGGCTGAGGCTCCAGGTAGTAACACACCTGTGTCACCTAAGGCCCAGTGAGGAGGTCAGCAGGGCAAGCTGGAGGAGAGGAGGAAAGCAACAGTGAAGGGGCCATGCAGGTATTGTCAGGACTTTGACTCTTTCTCTGGGAGAAATGGGGAATCTTGGGTGTGTTTTCATGGATCTGGGGAATTTTCCTGCCCTCTTAGATTAGCTTCTCTGGAGAAAGTGGCAGATGGCTCAGACAAATTGGGGAGGGAGAAAAGTGTACTGGGCAGGAGCTCCGTCCAGAATTAGCCAGTGGGGTGGGAAGGACTTCAAGGGTAGGAGGGGTGAGAGGTGAAGAATGAGGGTCCCTTGGCCATAGAACCCTGGGGGTCCCCAGACAGCCTGCTTTAACACTGGCAATGTGAGCTGTCCCCTCACCCCCAGCTCTTAGCCATGTCTTTAGGAAGCAAGAAACTGTTTCTTGCAGCTAAAAGGCTAGGTGGCTTTACTGCCTTGAAGTTGGCAGCGATCTTAAATTTCTCTCTGTGCTCGGACTCACCCAGAGCCATGCAGTCTCCTCTTATCCACTTTTTAGCATTGGCATTTAGCCAATGACTGCTGACCAGTCCAGTGTGGAACCCACATGGCACCCGCATAATGGGAGCAGAACAGGAGTGGAGCCATCCGTCTGTCCATCCATCCACCTATCCATCCACCCATCCATCCATTTACCCACTCATCCATCCATCCACCCCCCCACCCACCCACCCAGCCTCCAGCTTTCTTTCTTCCTCCACTCCTCTGCCTTCACTTTCTGTGTTTACCGAGCTCTGAGCTCCATCTCTGTCCTGACACTGCTGGGCACTTGCATGTGAGGCTGAGCCACCTTTTGAA
This sequence comes from Xerus rutilus, assembly GCA_028644305.1. Classification (NCBI taxonomy): domain Eukaryota; kingdom Metazoa; phylum Chordata; class Mammalia; order Rodentia; family Sciuridae; genus Xerus; species Xerus rutilus. Next base: position 109,094,860 of record CM053409.1, read on the forward strand.
ATATCACAAGGACTGGTGCCACAAGGGGAATCTGGAAGTGTGTTCTAGGGAAAGAATATGCCTTGAAGGGCCAGAAGGATTGGATCCAACAGGCCTGACCCCAGAGTCTGGGTGGGGGTCAGGAGCGGGGAGAATTTTGTGCTGAGAAAGAAAAACTCTTATGACAATCCAGTAAGGAGTGGGGAAAAATAGAACAGGGTAAGAGGATTGTGGGTGCTGGGGTGGACCACACGGTTGTAAGGCTCTCTCAGGGGTGAGTTTCAGATGGGGCTCTGTGAACTCGGCCTCACAGTCACTGTCTATCTCAATCCATGTCCACAGGTGGCATTGACATTTGACCATTTCAGTGGCGGAAGGGAAGCTTTGGTCTACCTATCTTGTAGTTGAGGAAACTGAAGACTCAAGTGGGTAGAGATGTCCACTGCAGGGACTGGTAGCTTTTCCCACTTGTTCATTCATTCATTCCCTCCCTCCCTTGCTCTTGAAGTGCTAGGTGCTGGGAGGCCAGATGCAATGTTTGCCTTTTGGAAAGTACCAGGCGGGCAGGGTGTCACAAACAGTGGGTAATGGATGTGACAGTGGGGGAGGTGCAGGGGGAAACAAAATGTAACCTGAGGCCAGAGAGAAGGAGGAGGAGTTGGGAGCCCAAGGAATTCCAGGCAGGGGTGGGAGAGAGTCTGAGGCAGGAGGCAGGGACATTGGCAGGGGCACCCAGGTCTGCGCAGCAGTGAAGAAGGAACAGGAGGGGGTGGTTAGGAGGTGGATTGGACAGGGGCCGCGGGGATGGGGTGGTAGGGGCGAGGAGGGGTTGAGGTTGAGGAGGGCAGGCGGCACAGTTGGACGCCCCTGAGCGCGCACTTGCTGTGGGCTGAGCTGTGGAGGCCCCGGGGAAGTGCAGGGGAGGTGATGGTTTTGAGCAGCCCTCAGGTGATCCACGTGGCCATGGTCCCAGGCATGTTGGAGCTCAGAGGTGAGCAGGACAGGTGTTGGGTGGTCACTGGAATCAGGACAGTGGAGGAGGTGGACATTTACCTCCTGGTGTGAGGAGGGAAGAGGGCTGGGGCAGACCCACCAGGCTGTGGCAGGAGTAAAATCAGAAGCACCTGGGAAGGCAAGGGAGTGATGGGTGGGGGCGAGGGTGGGGTGAGTGGGCTTCTGGACTGGGTGCACCAGGGAGGGCACAGGGACCTGAGGAGGACAGACACAGGGAGTGGTGGGCATGGGAGTCAGGCAGCAAGGGATTGACTATTTCCACCTACTCCTCTTGGGCAAAGCACAAAAATCCTAAGGATTCTACTCCCTGAGAACTCTGATGAATGGTCCTCATGGTACTTGCCCTTCATCCGGGTCCTCATTTATTTTTCCAGCATCCCCTGATGTGGGCACTGTTATCCCCCTTCAGTGTTTAAACAAGTAAGGGAACTAAGGCTTAGAGAGGTCCAAGCTGTACAGTGGCAGAGACAGAGTTTGCAGTCATGGCGCCTAGCTTCGGAGCCCAGTGCTCAGGGCCATGTTGCTTTGCTGGGACATCCTGGACTTACCACAACGCGGGCAGCAGGATGAGGTTGGGAGTGGAACTCTGAGGTCTGAGCCCAGCCCTCAGTAGCAATGCCAGCCCCTTGTTCACGCTCCTGCAGGTAATCCCGTAGAATTGTAGGAAGCTTAGATGGTCCATGAGTCCGCTTGGTAAAACATATGGATTGAGTAGCTTAGATAACAGACATTTATTTTCTTGTCTTGGGGTCTGGATGTCTGAGATCCAGGTGCTGGAAAAGTTGGTTTCTCCTGAGGTCCCTTTTCTTAGCATCCTGGTGGCCACCTTCTAGTTGTGTCACTTATATGACTTTTTCTGTGCACAATCAGGAAGAGAAAACTCTATTGCTCCTTGATTTTCTCATATGGACATCAGCCCTGTTGGGTTAGGATCTATCCTTAGCACCTAATTTATTTTAATCACTTTTTTTTTTTTTTTTTTGGTACCAGAGATTGAACTCAGGGGCACTCGACCACTGAGCCACATCCCCAGCCCTATTTTGTGTTTTATGTAGAGACAGGGTCTCACCGAGTTGCTTAGTGCCTCGCCATTGCTGAGGCTGGCTTTGAACTCGCAATTCTCCTGTCTCAGCCTCCCAAAGTGCTGGGATTACAGGTGTGCGCCACTGCGCCTGGCACCTTAATCGCTCCTTTAAAGGCCCTATCTCCAAATACAGTCACATTGGGGGTTAGGGCTTCAACATGTGATTTTAAGGGAGACACAATTTAATTTTAAAACAGATAGTAATCTTGAAACTCTACAAAGAATCAGAATTATCCCCCGCAAATGATCCTGAAGAACCATGCTCTTTTCTAGCACATACTTGTTACCTTGAACAGAATTGGGTGTATATTACATGCTTAATAAAAGTTTGTTGAAGAAGAAGAGATTCTTTTCAGTTTAGAACACATTCGTCATTTAGAAACCAAAGTGTTCTGGAAAGAAAGTTCTTTTCTTGGCTCCTTTCCATATAAGAAGGAAAAAAAAATTCAGTCGAACAGGCCTTGCCATTCCCTGTGCATTTTGATTATTTAAAACATTATGGTATAAAAGTGCTTTGATGAAAGGATGAGCTTTCTAAAGTACAGCATACATTGTATAATGCGTAAAACATGCATGTGTATTTTCAAGATATTAAAAAGGAGTCTCTTTGATCAGTCCTTTTTTCTTCCTCTCAGTCACATTTAAGGTTCCTTTTACATCTGACTTTTCATTTTAGAGATTGGACACATTGACAATTCTCGATATGGTTTAGAGTAATGAATTTTAAAGGCAAGGAAGGATGAATCCAGGACGAAAGGATGAATTTAAAATCCCGTTAACTCTGATCCTGTGTAAACAGTCTCCACTAAGTCAATATTTGAAGAAGATGAGAGACTGGACTGATAGGAGACCACTGTCTTGGGATTTAAATGCATTTCTACTCCAGAGTGTTTGAAACACTGAACGTGGTTCAGGTTCTTGCTCCATTTGCTACAACTGTGGGTCAAGGAAATGTACCATTTTTCCTCAGCTGACTCAGGCTTGGATGCCTTTCCACTCTCTCTACAGGTTGATGCATTGAAAGTGAAAAGGTAATGACAATAATGGCATCCATTTAAGGAGCACTTACTATGTGCCAGACCCTATATTCAGAGCTTATGTTTGTCGTCTTGGGGACCAGTTGGTTTATGGAAGCGTGTGCCAGTACTGTTTCCAGGGGATTTTGTATGCCCCTCATTCTGCATTGGTTTTTCTCCTAGTATATGACAGAGCCTTGGAGCGTGAATCCTTTTGTTTTCCACTGGCCCCTTTCCTTGTGGGTTGGGACCCAGGTGCGTCCTTTCTTCCTCCTCTCTCCTGTTAGAACGATGCTCCCATTCCATCCCATCTGCTCCTTTCCTTCCTTCAGGTTTGACATCTCTCTTGTATCTTTTATTTCTCCCTTCTGTGGCTGCTGCCTAGTGATTTGGTTCTACTTGTGGTTTTTTTTTTTTTTTTTTTTTTTTTTTGCCTTGGAGGATTTCCATTTCTTTCTTAATAGCCCTTTATTTAAAAGTTGATTTGCTGATTTTATCCATCATTGGTAGGCTTTTTTTGATTTTGTTTTTGTTTTGATGGAGAAAGGGGAGGGATGGTGGAGAGTCGCCATATTGTGAGACATCCTATTTCTTAATTAATGAACGAAGTTGATGAATAATCTGTTGTTTTTGACTGTCACATGTTGGAGCCATGCAAGACATTGCTACTAAGTTTGTTGGAAATTTGGGGTCAATCTTGAAAAAAGATTCCTTTGTAAAATTCTGGGAGGCTTTGTAGCTTGGGTCCATTGATGAGCCAGTTATAATTTCACAGAAAATTGTTTTGTTGGATGTATACAGGATGGCTTTGAGGCTTAGATGTTCCCCTGACCCTCCTACCCCCAGTACACACACACTCACACACACCAGACCAGATCTGGAATTCCTAGACCACATTGCCTGTGACAATCCTTCTGCAAGTCAGGGAGTCTGCAGAGCTGGTATCAACCGCTGGTGTTCTCTCTCTTGTTGTCTGGAACATGCTAAACTTGCTTGTTTTACTGCCATTTGAGAGCGGACTTATTTTTCCTCTTTAAAACTCTCTTGTCTACAGCATATTTTCCACCTGGAGTCCCCTTGTTGCCCTGGACTTTTACCCTGATAGAATCAGTGTCAGACCTGATGGCCGTCAAATTATATTCCATGCCTCTCTTGGCCCGCCACTGATTGCCTTTTTCTTAATTTCCCCCCACGTTGGATGTTGTAGATGAAGCTGATACAGTGGTGTTGTGTAATCAAAATGGCTTTCTGTTTTTAACCAGTGTCGAGCTTGTGAGTGTAGAGGTGGATGAGAACAAGTAGGTGCTGAGCTGGTCTTTTGAAAATGGAGAGAGAGGGAGCTTAAGAGAAAATTTCTCCCAGGGGAATAGGGGCCAGTTCAGGCTTTTCCCTGGGAGCCCCTCCACCAGTAAAACTTGGCACCTAGATATCAAATGATGGTGGGGCCCATGCCTGGAATGTTATTTCCTGGGGCTGCAGTGACGTATTACCACCAAGTTGGGGGCTTATAACAACAAATAATTATTCTCATACTCTGGAGTCAAGAAGTCCAAAATCACTGCCTTGGGCTAAAACCAAGATGTCCACAGGAACACACTCCCTGCGGAGACTGTAGAGGGAATGTGGACTTTGCCTCTCCCAGCTTCTGGTGGCGACTGGCATTCCTGGGCTTGTGGTCACACCAGTCTTTGTCTCTTTTTTTCACATGGCTTTCTCTGCGTATTTGTGCGGAATCTCCCTAGGCCTCTATTTTGTAAGGATACTTGTGAGGACACGTAGGACCCACCCACGTAATACAATTTGATCTTATCTCAAAGTCCTTCACTTACACTCACATCTGCAAAATCTCTTTTCCCAAATAAAGTCCCACTATTTGTTCCAGGGATTAGCACTTCCTATCTTTGGATGGCCATTATTCAACCTAGTACAGGCAATTAATGAGCTAAATCAATTATCCTAACAATAATTGTGTGCTCTGTTGAGAAAGGCAGATCGTATTCCCGCCTGGCTTTCCGACTGTTGTTTATGCATAGTATTTCCAAAGATTTCATTGCCAAGGGGTGTCATTTTTAAAACATTGCAACACAGAGTCAAGCAGAGACAGAACCTAATTGTACTCTTAAGCATCTTTCTCCCCATCCCCCTAATATGATGGAAAGATATATATGGGGGGGGCACAGGAAGAAGTGAAGTTTATAAAGCATCTGTTTATCTAGCATCCGTCCAGCAAGTTGGGACCCATCTGCGCCTAGAGCGTAACTTTAACTTCTGTGGGCTGGAAACCGTGGCCTTGGAGACTGGGGATGGTGCCAATGTCCCTCTGTGTGGCGCATGCAGACAGGGCTTGTGTGCTTCTCTCTGCTGATTGTCCTGGGCCCTTGGCTGTTTTTATATCTTTGGATTAAGGGCCTGAGCTTCCCTATTAAGATCAAACTCTGTTTTCCAGAAAAGATCACAGGCGCAGCTGTTTATAGCTCTTTTCGCTCTGATGGATCCAACGGTTGGTCAGCTATTGGTCCCCTATTGTTTATTGTGTGTGGTGAAGGGGGAGTGGGCCCAGAGTGGGCCACTGTGTTAAAGTGACCAGTGCTGTGCATCTTGAAATTCTAAGTGTGCGGGACAGGGTTAGGAGGTGTAGGGGGTTCTCCCTAGAGGGAGATGGCTCTTGAGTTGACCTCTGAGGATTGCAGGGATTTGGGTGGATAAACAAGTGGCCGGAGTACTAGGAGAGTGACAGAATGTGTCGCGGGGGTGCACAGAGACCCTCCCATGGACACAGCCTGGAGACCCAGTGGGTCTGTAGTGGTACTGACTGAGGAGAGGTGGGGTACTCCTGATAGCTGCAGAGAGCCCCTAAGTGCTTCAGCCTGAAATCAAGTTCCAGGCCCACTGATTGCAAGGCAGAGAGCCAAATGAGTCCAGGAGACCAGGAGGGGTCACTGAAAAGAGGACATCGATGCGCTACTCCACGTTGACTGGTGGTGGCCAAACTTTACGAATTTATTTGATTTAAAGTTTGCCTTTGGTTTGTTCTTTTTTTCATTTTCTTTTTAAAAAGTCTATTTGACGGCTTTATCAAGGTTTAATTAACAGATAAAAGTGCATATATTTGCCGTGTACGGTGTGATGTTTTGATATGTGTGTACACTGTGAAGTGGTTACCACAATCAAGCTCATTAGCATAACCTTCACCTCACGTTGTTGTTATCTGTGTGTGTAGGGGGTGAAAACATTTGAAACCTACTCTTTTAGCAGTATGAAGTATACAGTAGGCACAGGGACCCTGGGCATCCCTTGGACACAGTGGCCCTGGGGGTGAGGCTGTGAGGCTGGTCCTGACAGCATGGTGTGGTTCTGCCCAAGAGGTGATTCACCAAGGAGAGAGGTCAGCTTGGGAAGCCAGGAACAGCCTGGGGGTGCAGGCGCAGATAGGGCCTGGGGAAGCCGGAGCTGCATCCTTGGCCAGCACCTGCTCCACTCTCCCTGCCTAACCGTGCCTAGAACTAAAGCCTGCGGGGCACAGTTAGCTATTTCTGTAGTGGGGGGCGAGGAGCACCAGACCCCGGGGAGATGATGGAGAGTCCTGAGAACTAATGGAGACCTTTGCTCCAGGAGAAGTTGGCATTTAGCTCCTGATACCCTCCCAGCAGACAGCAAAATTTGACACTAACCCTTTCCTGACCTTTCTAGGCCATGGTTCAAGTTTGCTTACTTGCCATGGTCTCCTTTAATAAATGGATCTTTTTCCCACCCCTTGGATGCCATTTTAAATTTAATTAATTAATTTATTCACGTGTGCTAGGGATCCATCTCAGGGCCTGTGCATGGTGGGCAAGTACTTCCCCGTTGAGCGAGACCCCAGTCCTAATGCTTTCAAGATCCAGTGTTTCTCCTGGTGTGGAAGAGTAGCTGTGTATTTTCCTCGAGTTCCTGAGAGTGGTTGAGGGATGTCCTTTGCCCGCAGCGTCTGTTAACACCAATGCTCTTGATTTCTCCTCAGGTGGCCATAAAAGTCATTGATAAGAAGAGAGCCAAAAAAGACACCTATGTTACCAAAAATCTGCGGCGAGAGGGCCAGATCCAACAGATGATTCGCCACCCCAACATCACGCAGCTCCTCGATATCTTAGAGACAGAAAACAGCTACTACCTGGTCATGGAGCTGTGCCCCGGGGGCAATCTGATGCACAAGATCTATGAGAAAAAGCGGCTGGAAGAGTCTGAGGCCCGCAGATACATCCGACAGCTCATCTCCGCAGTAGAGCACCTGCATCGGGCTGGGGTGGTCCACAGGTAAGGTCCCTGATGGGCTGTGATCACTGAATCTGTGCTGAATGGATGCTTCAAGAAACATTAAGTGACCATATCCCGTTTTGCAATTTTTCTTCCATTGAATTGTTTTATGAGTTGAGTTAATACCTATGTGGGGGTTCAAAGTCAGAGTGCCTTTTCTTGTATCCTGCCTTTTTAATGGTTGTTTGGCCTTGGACAAATCACTTAACCACTCTGAACTTCAGTCTCTTCATCTGTAAAATGAGAATAATAATACTTCACTTTCCATTGAGGTGATGTCTGTGAGTTAATATGTGGAAAGAGCTCGAATGGTGTTTGGTGCATATTTAGCACTGTATAAATGTTAGCTACTGTTCTTATCATTATGAAGTCATGAGACCAGTTGTATAGGTGCCTCAGTGATAGGATGACTTCAGCTACAGAGACTGCATTCATGGTATTATTTGCTTTCAAATGGTAGCTGCTCAATAGTGTCTTAGTCAACTGAATTGAATCACCTGATTGTGGACTTGCCCTTGAAACCAACAGGTGTTCTCCATAAGTCAAACTAACCTTGCAAATAATTATGAAAATCAAACTTGCTCTCACTAGCTTTTTCCCTCTGGGGAAGAGGGTCCCAAGAAAGAGAATGGAAATAATGTTCTCAACAATCTTGCTGCTGTTGATGGGTGCTTACTTTTAGTATGACAATAAAATGAATTTTAAAAAGTTAAAAAAGTTTCTAAGAAACTGCTTTACCCATAAATGCATGCTTCTACCTTCATGGAATTATAATCAATAATTACTCAGTTGTAGAGAAAAATAAAAAATCATGTTTAATTCTCACTTAAAAAGCCAGCTGATAGCATAAAATATGCATGCACACCTACTGTATGTACATGCAAACACACATGTATTTAAATATTTTTAATTGAGGTACAACTCACATACTCTAAAACCCACCTTATGAAAGTGTATAATCCAATGTTTTTTTAGTGTATCCAGACTTGTTCAACCATTACTACAGTCTAATTTTGGAATAGTTTTTATTATCCCCACAAAGAAACCCTGTTCCCATTAGATTCTCCCTATTCTCCCTTCTGCCAGCTCCTGGCAACCACTAATTGACTTTCTATTTCTATGAATCTGCCTATTATGGATATTTCATATAAATGGAATCATATAATATAGGGTCTTTTGTGATTAAGGTCTTTTGCTTAGCATAATGTTTTTTCAGATTCTGTCATATCAAGTATCAGTACTTCCTTCCTTTTTATGGCCAAATACTATTCTACTGTATGGATATACCACAATTTGTCAATCTCTTCATCAATTGATGGACATTTGGGTTATTCCACTTTTTTGGCTGTTATGAATCATGCTAAGATGAGTGTTCGTGGACAAGTTTTTGGGTGAACACATATTCACTTCTCTTGGTTCTTTTGGAGAATTGTATGCTTAGGGTGGAATTGGGCCATACAACATCTCTCAGTTTTACCTTTTGAGGAAACATGTATATTTTAAAAATTGAACATCTAATGGCACCTTCTCTCTGTCTAAAAGTCACTCATTTTCTCAGCAGTGAGGAAAGCAGCTGGAGGCCTTTACTTCATCGAGCTCCTACACTTTGTAGGTGGAGAGGGCTGTCTCGTCCTCATGAGCCCTGGGGAGTCTAAACCAGGGGCACTGCGGGGACATCCATTGCTTCGGGCTTTCCCAGAGCCAGCCCAGGCTGGGCACTATTCAGACTGGCCACTTCTTCCTCACTGAGGTGCGAGACCTCTGCACAGACCTATTCTTAGTCTCACACGTTGTCACACGTTGTCACACGATCATGCTTTATTAGAAGTCTTTGTGTTTCATCAGCCAGGCAGGGAACACTCAGAAACTAGAGGTGAAGAACACTATTTTTGGCTCTTCCCAACAATTCCCTCCCATGGCCGATGGTGTCACGGTTCTGCCATTATCAGGAAGGTGATGGTCGTGGGGGTGCCTGGCACTGTCTTTGTTTATTAAGATGACAGAGGCAGAAACCTCATGAATGAATCAGCCTGGAGTATTGACTCCGTGGTTAACAGCAGAAAATAGAAGCAGGGTGGAGGGGGGTGGGTGGCAAGTGGCAGCACTTTCTGTGGGACTTGGGGTGTTTTTCCCAGGGTTTTGTGCTGTCAAAAATCAGATGAGAGAGGAGTTTCTCAGGATGTTGAGGAGAGCAAAGCAAAACCAGGCGAAAGTCGACATTGCACTCTGGTGCTCTCCCGCAGGAAATTCTCAACAACCCTTTTAAAGTAATTTTAAGAAAATCCAATCCTTCTCAGTGCAATTACTGTCAGAATGTCAAAGGAATGAATTTAATAATGTTTTGATAGCCAAGACAGGACGCTTTTTCTTTCATCTCCAGCTTTCTCCTTCTTACTCTCTCTCCTTGGAAATAGATTCATAATCCAATAATGTTGAGGGCTCAGATCTTCTAAAGTTAGAGGAGATTGGAAATCTAGATAAAATATATATTTAGGAGGGTTTCTTTGTTTTTCTCTGTAGAAATCATGTTAATGTGTGCCCCAGCACCTGGACATAGGTGATCAGGTAGCTGAGACATTGCATTAAAATGTTTGCATAGGATACGTTCATGGGTGGCTTCATCTGAAGGTCTTGACTAGCAGAGATTGTAATTTGGCTGGCCACTGGTATTTTTTTCTTTTTTTTTTACTGTAGCCCTTTCAGTATGCTTTTTACTGTAGCCTTCACCAGTGATGGAGAATTTTCTTTGTGCTGCAGAGGAGGACTGAATTTCATAAATTATTTTGAGATTAGATTTTTCAAATGAATAAGAAAGCCTACCATTTCAGAGAAACTTTGGGGTCCCTGATGGGAAGATTTCTGAGCAAATAGATTGGATTATTCAAAATGAATAATGAATCCCCCGCCCCCAGTGGCAGGGATGGAACCCAGAGTCCTGTACATATTAGGCAAGTGCTCTACAACCAAGCCACATCCCTAACTCATTGGAATGAGTTTTTCTGGCTACATAAATACAGTCACTTAAAGGGCTTTTGGTTCTGAGTGCTTTAAAACTCAGTTCTTGATTAGGCTGAAACATTGCTGTTAGGTCCTAATCAACCTAACCTTAGCAGAGCCCTCATTTCTGCTGATATTAAATCTAAATATTTAATTATCTACCCAGAACTACTCAATATCATTTAAAAGAAGCAAATCTTGAAAAGTCATATGAATATTACAGGTAGACTTTAAAACAAGGAAACTAAGCCGTGTAAAGCAGATTCCCAGCTTTACCTGAACCTGGACTTGTTTGGATCTGCATCTTTTGCTCCAGTAGGGCTTGTATGAACTTTTATACACGTAGAGCATGGTCTAACTTCACGACTCCAGTTTGGGATTGCCTGAGATACTACACATTTAAAATACAATGGTTTTTTTTTTTTTTTTTTTCTTTTTCCTTCCCATCCAGTGTGCTCTCCCTGCAGGATGCCCAGATCTGATGATTTGCCTATTGTATACAGAGTTGACACTGATCATGAATCAATAAGACCCGCTGATTCTGCTGAAAGCTAATTTGAGATTTATCTGTTCATTCAAAATGACAAAGTCCAATCAAACTATACAGACAAAACATTGCTGGGTAATACAATATCCTTGTCCCTAAGCAGGAAGAGACAAGCCAGGGGGGTTTCAGGACGAGGAGAAAAGGACCCATGATCAAAGGGAGCCGGTGCTTGTGCTTGGACATGTATCAGTGCCGCCACCCCAGGGCCATGACCTTACTCATTCATCAATGTTGGAGAAGGGTTCCCACACTTTGGAGGACAAGAAGCAAGCATAACCTGTACCGGGAGGGGAGTAAGAAGTTCTTTGAACTTTTAGGAGCTTCTCCCAATCCCTGCAAAGAGAGGGAGGGGAAGGCAGAAGAGAGGAGAAGAGTTTCTGCTCACATTTAGGAGCCGTTGGGATCCTAGGACCTTCTGCTAAGAGCAAGCATGTGTCTGGGGGTGCTGGTTCTCAAACTGAGACTGCAAGAGTGGGGTTCACTGTAATTATTATTGATCCAGCTCGTGCTGTGCGTCCTGGGTGCTTCCAGGACCTGCGGTCGTCCTCTGATTCTGCTGCTTTGCTTTCTTTGCCTGGTTGAATCCTGCTCATCCTCCAGGTCCCAGCTCCAAGCTCACCTTCTCCAGGAAGCCCTCCAGGCTGGGCCCCTGGCCATACACCCCCCAGGGCACCCTCCCTTTGCCTTCTAAACACCTCCCAGGGATTACTTACCTGGCTGATCTGTCTCTTGACCATTTCTTAACCCAGGGCCTAGCCCAGCGGGCACCAGTAGGACTTAGTAAAATGAAGGAAGGAAAATTAATAAATACAGTCAGTGTCAGAGTTGGTATAAGGATGGTAGCTTTCTGGTAGCCAGACCCAGGTTCTTTCTGCAATATTCTGTATTCTCCTTGGAATTTCAAGGGAGTTTCTTCATGGACTTAGTACCAATTTGTTTATTTTTTAGGTCACAGTCTACAGAGTGGCATCTCTTCAGTGACTCGCACTTTGATTTTTATAAACAGAACTTGTTTCTAGAACATTTTAAGAACCAAATAAAGGCTTTGCTTTGAAAAAGTAAATCAGATTCATGCTTAGCAAATTATTCTTGTGTTTTACCAACATGCCCATACTATAAACAAATAAAAGATTTACAAATCATTTGGTTGTAATACAGTGCTTTTGAAGATAAGACCTTAAAAAAAAACCTCTTATTCACTACTAAATGCCTACTGCTTTGGGGAGTTACAGGCTTTTCTTGAATGCTTTATTCTTGGCTTGTTACTAAAATCCATCTCGTAGCCTCCCCACAGGCAAAACTCACCCCCGGCCCAAACTTAATCTGGGTGTTTGGTCTAGTCTTCCTGGGCCCCCTACTCTGACCTTCCCCTTGGAGGGCTGTGCCTCAGCTTATCGCCAAGTTAATCCCTCTTTACCTCTTTTCTGGAGACTTCCCTCCTCACTTCATCCCGGAATCTTTTCCCGCCACCCCGTGGTGCCAGGGCCTTGTGCATGTCATCCAAGAATCCTGAGCTTGGCCGTCCTCACCGCCAGCCTTCTTGCCTGTCACCATTGGTATTCATGTCCTGGGTGGAGCACATAGGCAGATGTCCCTTTCCTCCGCCCTGGCCCTGCCTGGGGTCCCTGTTACGATGCCGTGTTTCAAGGAATAATTGGACTCAGGAGTCTGGATGACTTGCCCAGGGTGGGCGCACTGACCAGGCCGAGGAGGCGGCCGAAGCCTGTCTGTCCACTTCCTGTCTGTCCACGGGTGGCCATAGTTTCCTCCCGCAATGCCCTGCTCCTCCAGGTCTTCTCACGGGTCCTCACATCCTTGCCGCCTTGGTTTTCTGTTGTTCACTTCTTCAGTTTCATCTGGGGCATCAACTCTGGCAACTCCGTAGGCTCTCTTGAAATCCCACCCCTCAGTCTAGGCCTCCTCTTTGTTGGGGTCCTGGCCTGAGCCTCATGGCTGGGGTGGGCACAGCATGCTAAGGGCCTCGGAGACATCTCCCTCGTTCCCATCTCACTGTCCTAGATGCAAGTGAGGAACTCATGCACACGTGCGTACACACACACACACACACACACACACACACACACACGACCATATCCACTGTGTTACCACCCTGCCACAAATGATTCCACGTCCATGTATGCCAGCAACACACGTGTGTATGCCAGCAATACACGTGTGTATTCACAGTGTGTACACTCACACACATGCACACTCATGCTCTTCACATACATGTACACACTCACATGAATGTGTGCTTGCACCTGCTGTGGGCACACACGTGCTCACGGCACTCACATTCTCAGGTGTGTACACACGTGCCCAGCAGACACGAGCATGCCCAGCCCCAGCTGCTGCTCTCCCCAGCATGGCTCTGGCTGCCTCTTTGCTCTGCAGGGTGTGAGCAACTGCCTCCCTGCCCCATCTGCCAGGACCCCAGTGTTGGTTACAGCCAGAGTCTTCTCTGAATCCTCCCTCATGCCCCTCAGTCTGGGAGGGCAGTCACTAGAGGTCATGGTGGCCATTCTCCAAACCTTTGTGATGACCATATTTAAAGAAAGACGAGCAGAGCTGGATGGGTGGAGGAGAGAAGGAGGCCACATAATAGCCTGTGGGTGAGCTTTCAGTGGTTAGGAATGGTCTGTTGGTGCTAGTTCTTTCAAAAGAATCTAGAAAAAAGGGACAAAGATTAGGTGATGCCTAGGTGGGTATGGAAGAGTCCTCTGCCCTTGGGTGCTCGCTGCATCTCTGGAAGCCCCCTCCCAATTCCTCAGTTCCATGTCAGGTCTGTCCTATTGGCATCTGTCCTTGGGACCCTCCAGTTCAGCCAGAGCCTTTTCTGTGCTGGTGTCCACTGTCTGTCTGACCACTCCTCTTGGCTGGGCTCTCTCCTCACGTTCTGCCAGAGGGCTGCTCCGGTGGCTTCTCCTACTTTCTTTATTCTAATGACACCCGGCTTCCCTCCAGTGCCATCCCACAACCCTGCCTTCTGAAGCTGCCTTGTTCTATGGCCTGCCCCACCCATCCCCTTTCTTGCTTTTTGAAAGTCCTCTTTTAAATTTAAAAAGTATTTTTGGTTCATTTTTCTTTTTTTAAGTTGATTTTTAAGGAGCACATCATTGTACCTATTTATGGGGGTACGGTGTGCTGTTGGGACATATGTGCAACATGGAAAGACCAAACCAGGGTAACTGGCGTATCCTCGTGTTCACATTTCTCATTTCTTTGGGCTAAGAACATTCAAAATCCTGTCTAGCAGATATTTTGAAATCTGCAATAAATTATTGTTAACTAGAGTCACGCTGTGGTGCTCTACAACACCAGACCTCGCAGCTAACTGTAATTTTGTTCCCAATCACTCATCTCTCTCTAACCCCCTCCCTCCCCCTTCCCCGGTAGCTACTATTCTGCCTTTTGCTTCTATGAGGTCAGATTATTTAGCTTCCACCAATGATGGCAAATGCAGCACTTGGCTTATTTCACTTAACATAATATCCTTCAGGGTACACGTCCAAAGGAAAGGAAATCGGCATGTCAAGGAGACACCCGCACTACCGTGTTCACTGTGGCACTGTCCGCTGTGCTAAGCCGTGGAGTCAACCTCGGCGTCCATCAATAGATGTATGGGTAAAGAAAAGGTATAAATACATAACAGGATATGACTCAACCATAAAAAGAATGGAATCCTGTCATTGGCCACATGCATGAGCCTGGAGGATGTTCTATTAAGTGAAGTAAGACTCGCTCCTCTTTGGAGCCTGTACAGAAGGAAGAGCCTCCTAGTTCCCTCTCCCTCTGCAAAGTGGTTGATCAGATCCAGGACCCTTGGTGTGAAGTGGGCATCCCCCCCAGCCCTATCGCTGGTCTGCCATCCCCGCCTTCTCTCCCACAGAGCAAATCCCACACTTAAGAGAAAATATCACACTTTCCACTTGGACCACAGCAGGTTTTCTGATGGAGCCAGTTTCCTGGATAGTAGAGTCCTGCTAGTATTTTTTAAAGGTATATTGTACTACACAAACACTGAAACATTATAAATAAATTCCTTTTGTATTCAAGATGTCTCTTAGTTTTGTGATCTCTGGGGATCATTTGATCATTGTTGAGTAGCTGGGCAGAGGGTGTAGGTGGCCCATTGTGCTGAATAGACTCAGGGCATAACTTGAGGCACTAAGGATGCCCCACGGTTGGACAGCCTAGGGGCATTTGGTGGTAGTCACAGCATTCTTTATCCTAATTTCTTCCGAAAGGGAAAAATTTCTAAAAGCTACTTTCAAAACATTTGTAGTAGTGCAGGTGGAGATAAAGCAAGCCGAAGGAGGCAGGTTCTCTCATTGGTGCACGTTACACCCACTGATTGCCTGGGCAGAGACTCAGGCCACTCCCCCTTCCCATCAACTAGTGGAGCCTCAGGCAGTCAGACCGGTAGGGTATATGGAGTCTTAGAAACCTGGAAGCAGTGTAACTTGGGTAAATGCCCTGACCACCTGGCTTGTTCTCTCATTTTTCCTAGGGGTTAGGGTTGGTTACTTTGGGAAGCAGAGTGGGAAAGTAGTGGCTTTGAACTGATTTTATTTTTCTCATTTTTGCCTAATCATTATGTTTTTATACATCTTCCCCTGGTTTATGACCTTTCCCTGATTTAAAAAATGGGTGCTTTTCCTGTTGTTGTTGCCTCTTATTTTTAGTCTTACCTCTTATTTTTAGTCTTCCATTCGTACCATTTTTCTGATCATCCTTCTGGTTCTCTTGACTTTTTGCCGCCCCAGAATGCACCCAGCTTAGTTTTGTTATTCTTTGTTTTGTTTGGCACCAGGGATTGAACTCAGGGGCACTCGACCACTGAGCCACATCCCTGTCCCTATGTTGTGTTTTATGTAGAGACAGGGTCTCACTGAGTTGCTTAGCACCTTGCCATTGCTGAGGCTGGCTTTGAACTCGCGATGCTCCTCTCTCAGCCTCCCAAAGTGCTGGGATTACAGGCGTGCGCCACCACACCCGGCTCTATGACTTTCTTTTACCTATTCTCTTTAAACTGTTTTCCTCCTCCCTTTTTCTTTTGAGTCATTTTTTTCCTTCATGACTTAGTGTACCTTCTATTCTTCTCAGGCAAAGAGTCTGAATTTCACTCAAAACACACTGTGGTCTCTCTTGAGACTTAAACAGTGCTGCTGTTATAAAATCAGTTTCACAGAATTACAGTTTGGGCTAAGGTTGGTACTCTGTGTGTGTGTGTGTGTGTGTGTATGTGTGTGTTTTAGAATTATTGTTTGAGCAGCAGCCAGGTTTGTATCATCTCTCAATTATCTTCAGAAAGAGGAAGACTGCTCATGAATCTCTCCTATTATTATTATTATTTGATACTAGGGATTGCAGCCAGGGGCCTTTAACCACCAAGCCACATCCCCAGCCCTTCTTTTTATATTTTTTAGAAACAGGGTCTTGCTGAGTTGCTTAGAGCCTCACTAAGTTGCTGAGGCTGGGTTTGAACTCATGATCCTCCTGTCTCAGCCTCCCAAGTTGCTGGGATTACAGGCATGAGCCACTGCAACCGGCTCTCATATTACTTTATTATGAAATTATTTTATCTTTAACAGTGCGGTACTAATTGTAGAAGACACACTGGCCTTGATTTGATTCTTCGATGACTTTGGGTGCTCTAGATGTCACCTGAGGATTCTGATAGGAAGAGAGTGGTGGCTTTAATCACAACTTCTAGAGTTATGGACTCACAATGGCAACAGTTTGAGACTCTGCTATAACAACATCTCCCTGAGTAGTTCATTTACATCAAATTTAAGTGAACATTTGTAGATTGGGATCAGATTTCTAGCAAGTGTATCAGACTTAGACTCCAAAAGTACTTTATTGCAAACTTCTAGTCTAGGCAAAGATCACGTTTCACCAGAAATATTGTACAATGGCTCAGGGAACCACCTTTATTCTGCCTTGACAAATTCAAATAACATTATTTCATGAAATATGAGGGTGTGTGGAAACAATATTTTGAAAATTAAATTCTGCTAACAGCATATAATCTAAATATGATGGTGTAGCTTCACAGATACATAATAGCAATAATCTTTTGATGATTCCATTGCATTCCTAAAATTATGTATCTCTGTTTTCTAAAACCCCCATTCAAGGGGGCAAGGTCTTCCTGTTGGAAAAAGGAGCAGGGGTCACCTCATTTGGGGTCACCTTGTATTTTGAGGTGACATTTGTGACACCTTTTAAAGGCAGCCATGGTTTTGATGTACACTGTGTACTATTTCCTTGGAATTGGTGGAAGTGGACAGTTCTTCCCATTTGTGAGCACATTTTGATGGGAATAATCTACTTATAGTCCTAAGCTGTGCCTTTTAACAGAGATCTTTCCTCTTGTCCAAGTGTCCAGCCCAAGGCAGCCTTCCAATTTCAAATCCATTGGACACTTTGTAGAGCTCACCCTTTTTTCTCCATTTGATTCCTTAAATCTTCTTCCTGTCTTGAAGTCCCACCTGTGATAGTTCCTTCCAGAACAGCCTGGCCAGCTACTGTCCTGCCTCCCTGACTGTGAATGGCCCTGTTCCCCAGTCATCTGTGGTTTTTTATCTTTTTTCCTTCTTATCCTCTCATTCTTTATCCTGGGCAACCACAAGTCCTTTCAAAACTTCAGCCTCTACCCATATGAAGGTTGGAAATTGGTAGTTGGCAGGTCACATCTTGCCTGTGAGGTTGGCTCACATAGTGTTGTTATTGTTTTAAATGTGAGTTTGTTGCCAAGACTTAAAAATTGAGACCAAATCCACATTTCTGGCTTCTTTTTTAAAAAGGGATAGGCTGGCAGTATTGGGACCGGCCTTCGAGCAACTGTCCCTGTTAAATGGGACACTGCTGTCTGTTTACCACAGACAGCCCTAGCTACTGTTCCCTTTTTTTTTTTTTTTTTTTTTGCTACTGTTCCCTTTGGTTTCCAGACCTTGAAGCAGCATGTCAGCTGCCATCTTCATGGTATCATGATTATGCTATTCAGTTCCACACAACGGAGATAAGAAGAAAAAGAGTATTTCTTTTCCCTCATCTCACTATTCAAATATAAAAACAAAAGCTGGACCCAGAGTGGACTGTTTCAAAACAATGAGGAAAGAGAATGTGTGCATATGTGTTCTATGAAAGAGAAAAATATTCTTACCTAATTAACATTCAGGGTGTGTCTGAGTTGGCAGGCTATAGTTTAAGGTACCAGAGTTTATAATTGACATAGAGGGCTTTTTATTTTTGGTAGAGAGATTGAACCCAGAGGCCCTTAACCATTGAGCCACACCCCAGCCCTTTTTATTTTATTTTTTTTATTTTGAGACAGAGTCTCACTAAATTGCATAAGGCCTTGCTAAATTGCTGAGGCTGGGCTTGAACTTGCAGTCCTCCTGCCTCAGCCTCCCCAGTAGCTGGGATTACAGGTGCACACTACTTTGCCAAGCTCTGATTAACAATCTTTATTCTGTCTGCAAACTCAATTTCCTTTGACCATGTCAGGTTGACACATCCTCAGGCATAACACCAGGGATTAGAGTGCTGATATCCCTGGAGTCCATTATTCTGCCCGTGATAATATCTGCTTGCTAAATAGATGAATATGAATTTATTTTCACATGCCAATTTGTCTTGACACTTGGGCTTTAAGCAGGGAGGTTGTCAGACTGATAAGTCAGCTTTCTCTCATTATTTTTATTATTGTTATTGTGATGATGATGATGTACCTGCTTCTCCAAATTTATTCCTGTCTTTGGCTAAGGTTGCTCACTCACAAACCCACAACCACATTCTTATTCCCCTGACCGCTCAGACAGCCCAGTCTGGAATGGTGTGTTCAGCTTTCTACAAATCCTGGTTGTATTTAACTTTCAGGTTCTAGTTGAGATCCCACTTCTGGAAGCTTCCCATGATATAGCTTCTGCACTCTTGTCTTCTCTGAAATCCCTTAGCTTTTTTTTTTTTTAATAGTCAATGGCAATGAATTGTATCATGTCTTATAAATATTTACCTGACTGAGTGAGTTTTGACAGAAAGCTTTATGGGTTGGTTAGAATGGGCTCTCAAACAGTTCATTTCCCTTCAAAAACAAAATGTCTTTCCACTATTTCAAATGCTTATCTGAAATATTGTGTGGTTTTATTTATTTCAGAGACTTGAAGATAGAAAATTTGCTTCTAGATGAAGACAATAATATCAAGCTGATTGGTATGGCTTTTTTTTTTTTTTAAAGCAACATTATCTTTAAAGGGTTGTGTTGTGTATTCTCAACTTTGAAAGTTATCCATGTTCAATGTTTAATCCCAAAGCAAGTATTCTAGATTACCTTCTTTTATGCTAAATTACTGAGGCTGGCCTTGAACTTGCAATCCTCCTGCCTCAGCCTCCCCAGTAGCTGGGATTACAGGTGTGCGCCACCTGTATTTAATAATAATAGTTTTGAAAATGAAAATTAATTTTATAGTAATTTACTAATTCATTTAAATAATGGTTTAAACATAATTAATAAGATAAAATACTGTAATTTGCTTGTGAAATGAATTTCATAGTCCTAAATAAGTATTTGTTGGCCATAATCTTTGGATTGTTCAAAGTTCAACTTCTTCTGAAATTCGGATGGAGCTGGACTTTTATCAAGGTTATTTTCATTTAGAATTAACAAGAAAGGTCTTAAACAGTTGAAAGTAGTTTGGCTCAGAAATGTAGCCTATAGCTTTCTCATGTTTCATTCCACTTTTCGTTGATTCTAGAGGTGAAACTTGCTTCTCTTTTGCTAGAATTTTTAAGCCCCATGATATAGTGGTGGCTATACGGGGAGGTGCTCACAGATGGATGGTTAGAATCTGTACCAATTACAAGGAAGCTCCAGGCCAGTGCAGGACAGCACTGATTTATAATTCAGGATCCACAAGTGAATTCGCTCTGTTGTTCATTCTCTAGGAGAATTAGGTGCTTTTAAAAATTCGTTTGTTAGGTGGTTTTCCCGTGTGCTTGCTCTTGTTTATTTTTGCACTCAGGTATTAGCACCATCTTTTATTCCTCTATTTTCTCTCTTTTCCCACTTTAAGTGCAAGTAATTTCTCCTACCCCAATATTTGCAAAGACTTTATGTTAAGGGAATAGAGAAGGACCAGTAGAACTTGGTGAATTTTGCTACTTTTGTACCTACGATTTTTGTTAAGCAAATGTTGAAAATCATCTCAAGACTCTCCAAAATACATCATTGAAATGACTTGTTAGATACCTTGGGATCACAGCCAGCTCCAAGAGAAACAGGCAGGAAGCTGCAGTGATTCCAGCCCCCTTGGCTGGGTGATTGAGCACCACTGATAGCAGTTGATGGATATACCCATTATTAGGAGATTAACAGTTAAAAGGAAACCAATTCTTTTTCCCAAAAGCATTTGAAAGCATCTATTCTTAGCAGATTCATAGACTATCCTAAAGATTTTCATTTTGTTAAGTTGTTTTATTATTGCATTTAATTTTCCTGAGTGCCAAATACAGAAACAGTGAAATAAGACAGGGCCAAATGTCTGCAAGATGTTGTTCTGATTTTGTTCTTTGGGACCCCCAGCCCTAAACAAAGGATCCTCCTGGTGGGAGGTAAGGAATGGAGGAAAAAATTTTTTAAAGGTTTTCTGGCAGGTTGACCTGTATTTGATTTTGGAAAACGTGGAGGTAAGAGTGCAGAGTTATTGTAACAGCAGAGATTGTGAAGACAACAGGCTTGGTAAATGCTGGATTTAGATTACAGTAAAAGATTGGTTTACTTCCACTGGGCACTTCTGGGCATCATGTATACCAGGCTGGTGAGTCAAATGAAGAGCAATCCACCCATGGATAGTTTCCAGATCCCAATTAGGCATTGTTTGTTTTGTGTCTTTCCTTCACCTTGGCCTTTCTTCCTTTTCCTGAAGGGATAGCCCTAGACGACCATGTATAAAACTACCCTGTGGAGCCGGGCGCAGTGGCGCATGCCTGTAATCCCAGCACTTTGGGAGGCTGAGACAGGAGGATCTTGAGTTCAAAGCCAACCTCAGGAACGACGAGGTGCTAAGCAACTCAGTGAGACCCTGTCTCTAAATAAAACACAAAATAGGGCTGGGGATGTGGCTCAGTGGTCGAGTGCCCCTGAGTTCAATCACTGATACCAAAAACAAAAACAAAAACAAAAAAAAACTACCCTGTGGGATAAGCAGTGTTGAAAAACACAAACCTTTTTATTGATTAGAAGGTTGCTCTGATGTTTCTGGAAGAACCAATCACTATAAATAGCGAATGCATTTACAAGTAGCTTGCAGATTGGCTGAATAATAAAACCTCTTAGAGGAAAGCTGTACAGTAATATGAAGCAATTATGTACCTAACTTAGACCTGCAGTTCCCATTTTAGTGAGTTGCTTTTTGGAAACCGGGAACTACTTTACTCAGATCCCTCACTTCTCAGCTGGCAAAAACTGGATTGGCGCTTAAGCATGTATTCCTGGTCATTGGGACTGCTAAAAAACAAAAATAAAGTGAATATGGTTTTGCAGATCTTATCTGGCTGTTTTTTCAATCCATTTGGATGGGCAGCAGTCCCAACCAAAAATGGTTGTATTAACAGCTAGAAAAAAGGAAGTGACATACAGAAAACGGAAGTGAGATAGAGAGAACCTGATTGGTTTCAGCTTGCAACCATCTTACCTGGACATGGCTTGAACAGTTGGAAGCTTGTGAGTGGCTAAGACTCAGCTCCTTACAAGAGTAGGTTACAGTGTTTACAGGTCTTTAGGTCACACTTCAGTATGTATGGGAAGCCTTTGGGCCAAACTTAAAATATGCACAGAGGAAGCTTTAAGCCAAACTTAATTCCATTTAACAGGACGAAATAGGCCCAGTCTTTGGAAAATGACCAGGTGTCAGCGTGACTAGAAAGGAGGCTTGGAAAACTGGGTTTCCCTGGCTTTCCCTGCATTAGCTCCCAGTTCTCTAATGACCAGCTAAAGAGCCCTGACATACACCTATAAATGAAAGAGACATTGTGTAGCTCTAGAAGGCAGCTGGAAATTGCATTCTGTTTAGCAGAATCTGCACTTCCTCCACTCTGAGGGAAGAAGGCCCAGTGTCTTGTGGGTTTTGCAATACAGATCAAAGTCTCCTCTGCTGCCTTTTTGTATCTTGAAAGGCCTTTGAACCTCTTTCCTTCAAAGGAATTACCTGCTTGTTTTTCAAAGGTGATTATAGCTATTATCACTTCCTCTTGGTAGTTTCTCTTTCTTTGAAAGAATTTGGTTTAAATAAATCTAGTTAAGCCATGTTTCAAATTAACTAGAATTACCAGGAGTAGCATTTGATTTAATCAGGACTTTTTCCTCACCTTGTTCCAAAAAAAAAAAAAAGCAGCCTGATGTTTGTCAGTTTAGTTTAATCTTAAAATGGGGAGCCACAGCTCAGAACAGTTTTGTACATATTCCAAAGCAGCATTCACTTGGGTGCTCTTTTGAGATTCATTTTGTAGTTCTCGGAAAATTGAGTGACAATTGGCTTATGTATTTACCAAATCTAATTGAGGCAGACCTGTGTGACATTAGTGGGAGGCAGACTTTTCTCTGGCTTCACGATTCTAATTATAAGCATATGTGTAAAATTTTAATAATTCCAGTTATGAATGTGAAACGCGCTGGCTATTCTGTGTGGTGAATTTTATTTAAATGAAGTTCCTTTAGCTAGATCAACACAAGTCACTTGCAATGCAGATTCTATTCCCTCTACTACCCAAACCCTCTGCTAATTTATCTTCTTGAAACTGCTTAAGATAAGGCCAGATTTTTAACTTGCCTGGACAATGGAGGGTGATCTGGTCTCTTATCTTGTCTTTCCCTGGCCTTTTTTATAGACCCAGATTGGGGGTGGGGCGCATGTTAAGAAGTGAACTGAAGGAGGCAGCCTTTTGCTTAGGGAATCCTGCTGATTAGAAACACAGGCTTTTGCTTTAATCTCTGAAGTTTAGAGAGAGATCTTCTGAGTCACCCATGAGATTGGGCCTTTAACATGATAGTTCACATGAAGCTTTCCTTAAAATGTCACCCCAGTTAGACTACCATCTTTATTCTGTGGTGCTGTTTCTCATAGTCGATGCTCTTAGCAAATGAGAGAATCCTCCAATGCTAAGCATGATATGATTTTTCTTCTTAGAAAAATACCCTTCTTGCCAGGTGTGGTGGTGCATGCCTGTAATCCTAGCAATTCTGGAGGCTGAGGCAGGAGGATCCCAAGTTTGAGGCCAGTCTTAGCACCTTAGTGATACCCTGTCTCAAAAATAGAAAATAAAAAGGGCTGGAGATGAAGTTCAGGGGTAAAGTGCCCCTAGATTCAATCCCCAGTATAAAACAAAAACAAAAACACTCTTTTACTGTTTCAGGGATAGTACGGACTAGGACACAAAGGTCTAAGAATGGGGTCTACCAGGTTCCTTGTAAAGATCACTCCTGCTAAGATGGGAACCCAGGGACCCTCTGTATTCCTGAGGGGCTTTTTCTGTGCAGGGGATGTGGTGTCTCTGGTGCTGGTGGGGCTGCTGGAAAAGGAAATGAGGCGGGATAAGGGTAGGAGAGGAAAGACCAAGGGAACAAAGAAAGGCAACAGGAGGATAAGACAGTAAAATAAAACTGGAACCAAATGAAACCAAGGAAGACCTAAGTGTTCGAACATGCAGGCTTCCTTCAAACATGGTTGCTTTGCCAATTCCTGTTGTACGCTCTGCCTCCGTGGGAGCCAGGGGGTGATCTTCAGAGCCTTATGGAGTTTTGGAGCCCTGCTTGGATGGGATTCTTTCTAGAAGAGCTGTTTCTTTGCACAGCGTAGTCCAGTGGCTGCTGGGAGACCTTTCAGTTGTGATATCTTATCCACAGTGTGGGGGGATCTTGGTGGCCTCCCCTGTGCTGCTTCTTTCCAGAGCTTTTCTACGGCTTTCTTAATAGCCATGCTCTTTGCAGGTGCAGGCACAGGCACGTTGCAGCGTGAAGGCAGAACACAGGCACGAAACTCGGTGCCAGTTGAGAAAGTACAGGGTTTTGTTCCAGACCTGGAGCCAGTTTCCAGCCGAGCCCTGTAGCCTGCAGTCCTGTGTCTCGGGGTAGGACCGAAATATTTAGACTGAAGTTCAAAGGATGAACTGTGATCTTAATTCTGAGATCAAAACAAAGATTGAGGAAAGATCAGGTGAGGGCAGGACACTAACAGCTCTCTAATTACCTGGTGGTTACAGTATCATTAAGATCAAAAGTCAACAAGGCTCAGAAGGCGTAATAGCCCCAGAGTGGCTTCAGATGCCCTGGGCTTGCCTCCGCTCTCCCTGGTTCCCCACCTCATCCAAGAACAAAGAAAGCGATGCCGTGAGGTCACTTGGTCTAGTTTGCATCACATCTGGCCAGTGTCCTTTTCCCAGCCAACGTGGAGCGCTGTCTCAATTGCTGGCTACATTTTTTTCCCTCTTCAGATCCCTGTAGGTGCCACGTACATTAGGGAGGAGTTTGCAAAAGACTTCTGAAATGAAATATTCTGCTGAAGTCAGCTGTACATGGTGGGATCGCATGTCACCGAGGGTGACACCAACCACCAGCCAGAGAAAGTCCATCCTCCTCTAGCTTTCCCCCACTCGGCTGCTTGGAAGCCAGAACATTGACTGCACCCTCTCGGCATGTTCTCGCTTCCCGCCTTAGTCCTAGAAAGCACACCTCTGCTTTCCCCGATGACTCATTTACAAGACTTGTTGGAAATATGTTTTGGTTCAACATGCTGTGAACTGTATCTGGGTTTTATGGTAGGAAGAGTGGAAAATGTTCAGCTCAGCAAGGGAACCGCCACCTGACATTCTTTTGTCTTGAGTCTCCTGACCCAGAGGTTGTGTTTTGCAGCTGCCTGTTTTCCTTGTGGGATGCTCAATTACACGTTAGCCTCAGAGACTGTTTCTTTCTCTGCTATTTATTTAATGATCCCCCCCCCCTTGTCTACATTTTGCTAATTCAGAGGTGATTTTGTCCCCTCCTCCTTGCAGACTTTGGCTTGAGCAACTGCGCGGGGATCCTGGGCTACTCCGACCCATTCAGCACACAGTGTGGCAGCCCCGCCTATGCTGCGCCTGAACTTCTGGCCAGGAAGAAATACGGCCCCAAAATCGACGTCTGGTCCATGTGAGTGATCAAGCACGTGGAAGCCAGTGTTTTTTCCTGCTGTCTCTGCTGCTCCTTTCTGATGACGTAATTCTTCAGTGTTTGATGAGAATGTGTTTGGGAAAAGGCTCTGGAATATGTCATCTGTGATTCTTTGGAACCTGGCTTTCCTTCTCTGTTCCTTCTAGGCTTTTCTATATATAGGTCAGAACCATTACTTAAATTGGTTAAGATACTGGGGAGATTGGGAGGCTGAGACAGGAGCATCCCAAGTTCAAAGCCAGCCTCAGCAATGGTGAGGCACTAAGGAACTCAGTGAGACCCTGTCTCTACCTAAGACACAAAATAGAGCTGGGGATGTGTTTCAGTGGTCCAGTGCCCCCGAGTTCAATCCCCAGTAACAAAAAAAAAAAAAAAAAAAAGATGCTGGGGAGAGAAGAAAAGCAAGTTCTGTACTCACAGACTTCACACTCTGGTTGCACGAACGACTCATGTCCTTAAGATCCAGCTGTGACTTTCGGAGCATAAAGCCCCATCTCATTTCTGCCCAGTTCTGCCTCTCCCAGGCCAACCTTGCCCTCCACCCACAATTTTTCAAACAGGCCTTCACCCATTCACCTTGCCACCTCTAGGGTTTGTACCTGCTATTTCCTGTGCCTAGAGTGCTGTTCCTAGCTCTTCAAATGGCCCACTTGTCCCCGCATTCCAGCCGTAATCCAACAGCCGTGCTCTCCAGTTCCCTGGAGGACCCCAGGCTCTCCTCACCCCGTTCATTTCCTCTTTGACACCTGTCCCTGCCTGTCACTTTCCTGTTTGCGAATCCTTTCATCGTCCATCTCCGCCCGTCAGAGAGGACAGTTCTGGAATAGTTGGGGAACTCTTTATGCTCGGTAGAAAACTGTGGAAGGGAGAATTTGTGAATAAGTAAATGAACAGGTGGGACTCTGGGAACCTGAGATACCAACAGATCCTCCAGGGTGTCATGCGACTGTGAGGACAGGGAGACGTGATAACCAAAGAGAAAGAGAAGTTGGTAGGTGAGGGAGCAGGGGACAAGTTTTGTCCTCAGATCCTGCTCCTAAGAGTCCCTGCTGTATGGTCTCTAATCCTCATGCTGAAGAGGCTCAGCCTGGGGAAGGAGACCTTTTCTAGACCATGTCAGGTGAAGCAGGCATCTCCCCCAAGTCTAGACTGCCAGTAGGAGGAAGGACCCCGTGTGGGTGGTCAGAACTGCAGGAGGGCGCCCAGGCTGAGCCTCCAGACGAGTGTCACAGCACGCTCTGTATTCAACATGGGACTTCTGCCTCCTCCTGCTCACTGTGACATGGAAGTGAATCAGTTATCTGTCTGGAGAGGTACAAAGGGAGATGAAAAGCCCCAGCTGCAAAAAGGTCAGACTTTGTTCTTGCTGCTCCTGCCAGGTGGCTTGACCAAGGAAAAGAGTTCATTTTTAGCAACCACAGGCACTCTGTTTCTCCGTTTCAGGCTCCTGATTAAAAGAAAGCATCCTGCTCCTCAGTGAGCGTTCTTTCCTACCCACATGGCCCTTTGCCACCTTCTCCGTCTCTGTTAAGCAGAAATAGTGACTACCTAGAAGTAATGGTGGCATCTGCGGAGAGGGATGGAGATGATGCCAGACCCGGGTGCCTGGACACTCCAGGGGCTGTTGCTTCCAGCCAGGGAGCAGCTTGCTTCCCTCCCCAACCATGGTTCCTAGCATGGTGGGGTCACTAGTGGGGCGGCTGGACACTTCCAAGCTACCTCTGCTTCATTGCATTGTTTTTCTTCCAGGAAGGTGACGTGCAGCTGCAGGTGCCCAGAAAAGCTCTAATGAGGCCACATTCTTTGTCCTGGTAAAATAAAGTCATGTATGCAAAAGTCTTAGATAAGGAGCAAGACACCATGTGGTCTTTCAGTTCGTGTGACCAAGCTCCGGAGCTTACTGGACAGAAGGCACACGAGAAAGCAGAAAATGTGTAGGATCGCATTTATAAAAGAGGGCAAACTCAAGTGCACAAGACTTTTCCAAGTAAATCTCTCACGTTTGCTAAGGTCGCATTAGGCCAAGCCAGTTGCATGAGCAGGCTTTAAGTCAGGAGGAGAGGTAGACCTCATGCCGTATTGTGGTGTGGCCAGAAACTGTAGCTTTGCACACCTGTGCACAGGTGTGTGCTTGCATTCTAAACACATACCTACCTCTATGACCCTATGTGCCCCCTACTTCCAATTTCTATATTGAACCCGTAACCCTCAATGTGGTGATGGAATTAGTGTCCTTATAAGAGACACCAGAGAGCTTGTACTCTGTGCCTTGTGAGGGGACAGAAAGCCGGGAAGACCATTCTCACAAGAATCCAGCTAAGAAGAGCGTTCCTTCCAGAACTCAACCTTGCTGGCACCCTGATCTTGTGCTCACAGCTTCCAGAACTGTGAGAAAACAAATGTCTGTTGTTTGAGCCAGCCAACCTGTGGCATTTTGCTATGGTAGCCTGTGTTAGTCAGCTTTTCATTATTATAACAAAATAGCTGAGATAATTAACTTATAAAGAGGACAGGTTTATTTTGGCTCACACTTTTAGAGGCTCCAGGCTATGATTGGTGGGCTCTGTTGCTTCGGGCAGTGGCGGTGCAGCAGATCCCCATGGGAGCATTTGGCACAGCAAAACTACTCACATCACAAGTCAGGGAGCAAAGAGAAAAGAGGAAAGGGCCAGGGCCCCACAGTCTTCTTCAAGGACATATCCTCAATGACATAAGTACCTCCTCAAGGTGACTTCCCAATAATGCTACCCTGGGGACCAAATGTTTAGCATACAGACATTTGGGGGACATTTGTTCAAAGCATAACATCACCCAAGCTGACTAAGCTACCAACTTGCTTATGAGTCTCACCTGTCAACAAATACACTGTCAGGTGGAGCAGAGGACGCACATACAGGTATACAGCTGGGTTAAGTCAAGGAAGCATCAGGGAGGCTTCATCTGCTCCTGAGGGATGAGTGGAGCTGGCCAGGTGCAGAAGGAGAGGAGATGCTTTCCAGGTACAGGGAATAGCATGTGCAAAGGCCAGGAGGTATGGGACATCTGATACCAGTGTGCTTAATCTTGCTGAGAATTAGAACTTCAGAGCTTCTTTAAGAGATTGATTTTCCACTGCCTCGGGGTATTGTGTCTGAGATATAGTTTAGCCTTACCATTTGGTGCCCACAGCTTTGCCAGCGGAATTGCAAATGGAAAACCCAAAGAGAATTTAATTTAAAAGGCTGCTTAAGACAAAAGTGAAAATGGAACCAATTTTCTCCCTGTTATTACAAAATATCTTCTCTTTTTATTGCTCTGAAACAACAACAGAATGAAGAGTTCCTTTCCAAGATCAAAATCTCTCCTCTACAGAGATTTTAGATTCTAGTGGCTGACAGGGACTTGTTCCAAGACCTAAGTCGAACACTGACACAGGAGGAAAACCAGCCTGCCATGCAAGGGAACCTTGGGAAGCTCTTTCCCATAAGTAGGGTCCCTGGAACACTCCTCTAGTGAAGGAGGGATTAACTATGGAAATGTGCTTTTCCTTAGAGGTTTTCCATTATTTTCAGGACCATAAAAAATGCACTTTGAGACTTTACCTCCAAAACCAAGATACCGGTGCATCAAATCTTTACTGTTGCTAATTGATCTTTTTCTAGAATGGTATATATACTAATTTAAAAAATCTTTAATGCAGATGTACTTTTTCATTGAAAATAATCAAAATTAACTTTAGTTTTAGAATATTACAATGCTTGCTTGAGAACATCTGTGAGCCCCTAAGGGTAAGGAAAATGGACTGTCAGAGTTCTGTCCCAAAGAATGGAGACGGCAACATTTTATACACCAGAGCTGCTCTTTGTTGCCATGGGGCTTCTGGGATGGGTGGGAGCATAGTGTGAAGGCAGAGTGCCTCATGGACTGTCATGCATGGCACGTCCAAGTCACTTCCCTCGTTCACTGAATTTATTTTCACTAAGTGGGGAAAAAAAAAACAAAACTCTGCCAAGTCTCCAACGTCTTTGAGTAGATTCATTGACTGTGAGGTGCCGTTTTGTTTCCAGTTCTCCCATCTCCATGAGAACTCCTCCAGGATGGAGAGTGAGAGAATTTGTTCCAGGCTTCAGACTCAGTGCTTGGTAAAAGTGCATCAGATACAACCAGCTCTTAGCAGGGGTCAGGTGTAGAAGGATTTTTTTCTCCATTCAGACTCCCTTAAAATGAAGGATGGCTGGACAAGGAGGTGGAGAGAGATCTATGCTGCTTGTGGAAAGTTCAGGGCTTCTGACTTTTAAAAAAAGAAGCTTCCTTTAGATTTTGAGCTTTCAAAGTTATAAAATCCAACCCTCCCCTCCCTCTCTTGCAGCTAGAATGAGCAGTTCAAATAGAAGAGGTGAAGGAGGAAAGGAAATGGAAATAAAAGTCTTAAAAATCCAGAGTATTTAATGGAGCAGGGTTGAAACGTGAGATTTTCTAAAGAGATGGATCTATTCCTCTGCTACTTACGAGACCTTAAATTGAAAGTTGTATTACTGAATTATTGATAATGAAAGATGGAAGGGTATTGCTCTCAGGTGGAAAGTGTTTTCATTTTTCCAAGGTAGTTGCTGGAAGACTCACAGAAGCACGGTGTATCTGTGAGCTTCTCTCGGCTGCATTATGGACCTCTCTGGGTGGTTGTTGAGACTCCTGCCCACGTGCCCTTTGAGGACATAGGATCTGTTCCTGACCCTGCCAGTGTAGCGCTGCCAGTTGCTCTGCCCTTTGCATTTTGGTAAAGTTTCTGGAGACTTCTCCAGGGAACAGTGAGTCTATGTCTTTCTTTTTCAGGTGATATCCCGGCCTTTCCTTCAGGAAATATTTTTGTGTCTCAGACTAAATACTAGGATCACCATTTAGCTTCTGACTTATTTGTGCTTCATGGGTCCCCTTCCTTTTCCTTCCTTCAGTCCCTTAACCTCACTCTTTCTTTCTCTTTCAACATCAGAATATTCCACTGTCTTGTCTCCTTTGGGTTTTTTCCTTTCCAACAATGACTCACCCATATTCCTTTCTGCTTGGAAACAGCCTAGTAGTATTAGCTTGTTGATCTCCCTCATTCCTGTCTCTAATTGTTCCTTTTCTTTAAAACTATCTTTGATTCTCAG
Source organism: Xerus rutilus (assembly GCA_028644305.1). NCBI lineage: Eukaryota > Metazoa > Chordata > Mammalia > Rodentia > Sciuridae > Xerus > Xerus rutilus. Next base: position 109,125,128 of record CM053409.1, read on the forward strand.
GAGTCCCATGTCTGCCACAGAGAACCTAGGAAGCCCCTGAGCCATATTTCAAAGACACATCAGGAAATTCTGAACATGGTTGGAAACTCCTCCTAATTCTATGGGATTACAGAGGTTTATCAACTGCATTCCACGTTCCCCCGTGGTATTCTCACATACTTGTCGAACGTCAAAGGGGCTACATTCCTCTTTATCCAGACATGAAACATGTTTGAAAACTCCAGGGGAGAGGAATTCAGATGCCCAGTCTATTTTCCCTTTGGACATGTAGAACTATCTGACTACTAATGTAGGTTTCCATTATTAGTTGGCTACAGGGCACAGATGTAATTGTAGCCTTTGTTCCTGTTGTTTTTTAAAAAAGATTTTTTTAAATGAAACAATGAGCACATTTACTGAGCACTTAATTTTTGCCAGGTACAGCCTTCAGTTGTCTCTGTTTGACTTCCATGTGACCTGAAAGGTAGGTGCCATTGTTATTCACGTTTTATAGATGAAAATCCTTGGGATGAAAAAGTTAGTTCATCTAAGGATTTGCCACTGTTTTTGATGATGATTGACTCCTCCAAGAGAAGTGGAATTCTGCTGTCAATTTGGTAATCAAGTGTTTCTATAGAAACCACTTGCTGGACCCTGGTTGGACCATGGAGTTCCCTGGCGCCATCTTTAAGACAAGCATCTGTCACCTTTATCTGTGGCCCAAGTAAGATAATGGAGAGGCAAAGACAAAAGTCATAGGTAATGACTGGAGATTTAGTCATCTTCTGAAGCCATTCAGTGACAAGGAAGCAAGCAAGTTTCCTTAAAGAAACTTTCATAAAGCTTTACAGTGGGCCCCATACATTCCCAAAACCCCTTTTGATTGGATTCCTGCCCCATGACCACAGCATCCTGCACGTTGGATCCACTCCACCCATGACAGGAAGCCACATGGCCCCTAAAGATAAGAGGGAATATAAAAGGTCTTAGAGCAGTATCCTTCAAACTTGAGTAGTGCATACTCTCTTTTTAAAGGAATGATATTCTTGATAATCTCACCTGTCAACATAGGTTATTTTTATTTAAATGTTACTTGCAAGTTCATGAATCCAGAGTCAAACTTCTTTGCCAAAACCAATTTACAAATTAAATATGACTGAGACTACAAGAACTCCCAAGTATTCCAAATAAACAACATGAATGAGACACGGTGGCTGACGATCTGAGGGGCTGAGTTGTCGAGGCCAGTGTGAGTGCGGTCTCCCTGCCGGGCCCAGTTCTTCTAGCTCCTCAGGCCCATCTCGGGATGACTTGGTTCTCCACCACTTTGCATCCTTCTGATGGGTTTCAAACCTAAGCGTGCATCAGAAGCACCTGAAAGGTTAATGACGAGTTCTTGGGCGATGCTGAAGCTGTAGGACTGAGGGACACCCTTTGGGAACCACTACACTTCCAGCCACCAGGACACTTTCTTTTCCACAGATAGAAGCTCAGAAGAATCACTTCTGCTCTGTTTCCATTAGCTATGACAATAAAAGGGGTATGTTTTGGTAAAAATTGTGCATCTTTAAACATCCTTGCCAACGCAGTGCTGAAATTGTGTGTACAGGGGAGGGGTCCTTGGTTATGTGATGGTCCTGTTGATGCCCTGGTTCTGGGTTCCAAATTGTTAATTACATCGCCAAAAAGAAAATCAAAAGAACTGCTGCACCCCAGAGAATATGCCTGTGTATCTCAAGTTCAGAAGCACTGCACAGGTGGGACATTATAAAACATTCATCTAAGTACCAGCGTCTTCAGCTTTAGTGTGAAGGTTCAAGACAAGATGAGGCACACACAAGTGAGCAGGGTAGTATCCCTTCAAAACATTTCTATTTTATATTTTTGCCCCTAACTTCAATTCACTCAAATGCTGTTGAAATACTAGGAATTTGTTATATAGCATGAAAACTTTAAAATTCATTAAGTACATGAACCAGCTGGTGTGTTTTCGGGGCAGAGAGCCAGGTTGTTGATGGGACTCTAAGCCATGTCACATGAAGCATAGGGAAAGGGGAGGTTGTGATCCCAGCTTTCGATGAGTCAAGTGCTAAGCACAGAAGAGCCACTGATCTTGTTCCAAACTGAAGCACAGGAGATGTCGACCTTGGCCTAGTGTTGGGAAGCCCTTCCTCCTGCGTAGCTGTCCTAAGTGGGTCAGGATGCCTTAGGGAGGTTGAGAGCCTGTCTCTGAGGCTGTTCAGTGCTTCCCATCAACTTTTTGGATGTGCTAGCGGGTTTCCATCCATGAAAGCCTCTTCATATTTAGAAATTTTAGAGTTTTTCTGCTAAGTTTTCTCTTTTATCAATCTCTCCAAATTCTCCAAGGCAGAGGTGTTTGGTTTTATCTCATACCTATCCTAAATGCCGCATTGTGTAGTAGGTTCTTGAACATGTTTCCAACCCTAACACTCCTTCCCTCCACCCCAAAATTGCTCTCTCAGCCTCTTCTAGTGTCCCTCTGTGGCCACCGTAGCTGGCTTTCCGCACTACTGGTCTTGTGTGTCCCCTTCAGATGCTGCTGATTTGCTTTCTCCGTCTATTCTGGGCCATCGTTTTCATTCCAATATCAATAGTAGTGATTCATTGTCTTTGTGGCCAGTGTTCTGCTCCCCATTCTGAACCCCTTTAACTCCTTTACAGGAGAGGGCTGCTCTCCACTTTGAATTTGTGTTTATTTCACGTCTGTGCATATCCTGGGCAAGGAGATTCATTAAACCCACAGTGAGAATTGCTGCTGTCATGGCTGCCTGGGCCCTGTCTATTCTCATCTCCATTTCTTGATTTATGCCATTCATCTCCCTCACTTCACCTCCAGCCAGCCAAAGATATATACAAACATAAGCTCGTACCCTCAGTAGGCACCCCCCGAAAGGCCTCCCTGTCTCATGTGCCTGTGGGTCTATCCTTCCTCTCCTTTCACTGAACTCTGCTAGTAGCCATCAAAAGCAGCTCAGTTCCACATTTTCATATTTCCTATGCACTTGAAAGGATGTACTTATTTATTTGTGTATCCAAGTGCCTGCTTCTCCCCAACTCCAAATCCAAGATGGCGACCTCCTTCTCAAGTACCTATAACCCTGTGTGGGCAGAGAGGCATCCAGCAGGAATGTGTGGAATGACTATTTGTGTATCTGTCTTTCTCACTCCACTGTGAGTTCAGAGTGGGAACTGGCTTTTACTGAGTCTGAAACTTGAGAATGATTTTTAGTCAGAGCCCGTGGGCTCTAGGACCTGTCATTATCTGGAATGCCATAATTCAGAGGCGCCTCGGTGGAATTAGGCCTCAAGGGTCTTAATTTCACTCAGTCTCATCGGATTTGTTTTGACTGGCAATCCTATTGCCTGTTTTTAAAACATATTCCCCTGGGTGCTTTTGAATAGTGGAGACCTCTTGGCAGGCAAGCATTTCATCCCCATCAGGAAATCTCATCAAAATGATATTAGGCTTGCACATCAGGAAAATAAAAATCCTCTGAGAAGATGTTGCTGTTCTCTAGATTGGCTTTGGATATAAGCAGTTAAGCCCACTCAGAAGGTATTTCAACCATAGCTGAGGTATTGGGCCAGGGCTGGGTGACATGGTCTCACTATAAGTAATAAAATAAGAAATGAGGGTAGAAAGGAATTTCTCTAGTAATAAACCAAGAAAAAATTCAAGAGAAGAGCAACACACTTGTTTTCGAAGGGTTGATTGGTAACATGGTTTCAAAGGGTTGTTAGTAACTTGGGTGCTCACTCAGGTCTTGCCCTGGATATTTTGGTCTGTCTGGCTTCTTGTAGATTCCACCTTGTAAACCACACTTGGAAAACTGCACAATGGCAGGATCACTTCTGAAATGCTTGAGACCAGAATTGTTTGGGATTTGGATGTTTTTCAGATTTTAGAATCTTTTCATATATACATAATGAGATATCTTAGGAATAGGGTCCAGATCAAATCACTAAATTGACTGATGTTTCAAGTGCACTGAAAATAACTTATGCCACACTTTTAGTGAACCTATGTTCTGACTGACCTGTCACATCAGGTGGGAGGTGGGATTTTCCAACTTGTGGTGGCAAGTTGGGGCTCAGTAAAGTTGCAGAGTTTGGAGCATTTCGGGGTTTCACATTAGGGGTGCTCAACCCGATCATGATTCAGAGAGAAGAGAGGGATGTGGTTTCCCCTCCTGAGGAAGCAGGTCTGGAAGGTCTTTACCCTCCTGCTCATCTCTGGAGTCACGTTCTCCCCAGAGCCCTTCAGTGTGGGTGCTTCAACATGGTGCTGAGGGTTCTAGAAAGATGACCAGGAAGGAGACCCGCTGAGGTCAGCTTGGAACCATGGACTAAGCCTGTGTCCCCTTTGTCCCCCTAACCTGGGGCCTCGCCCTGGCCTCATGCTTTGGTGTCTCTTTTCAGAGGTGTGAACATGTACGCCATGTTGACGGGGACCCTGCCTTTCACAGTGGAGCCATTCAGCCTGAGGGCTTTGTACCAGAAGATGGTGGATAAAGAAATGAACCCCCTCCCCACCCAGCTCTCCACAGGTAACTCACCTGCTGCTCTGGATGCCAGGTTGCAGGACCTTGGTTCTGACTGGCCTGGGTCCATTGGTGAAGTGGCATTTTGTTTTGCAGCTGTGCTATCGTGGGTATCCCGTGAGTATAAGTGTCTTCTCGCGGTAGAGTCTCCAGTAGTGGCTGGGGTTCCACTCTTTGAGCAGACACTGTTCTCATCTCACCTCTGTCCTTTCCATTTATGTTCGAATTCCAGAGCCCTAACTCCTTCCTTCTGAACAAAACACACAGATCAAAAGGATCTTCCGTTCTCCACTTGAAAAGTAATTGCAGGCTTGATTGTCTTAAAATTCTCCATATTATCAGGTTGGCTTGGAAAAGAGGGTTTATAATCATATATCTACTACGTTTTCTGCCATCAGTTCACTGTAAAGAAATCTTAGTTTCATTCACGTTGTTTTGTTATGTGAGGTTTTGAGCCTGTTCAAAAGCTTTTAATGTGTATGGGTTCAGTGACTTCGTTAGACTGACTCGTCAGGTGTGTTAGAAAAGTACTCTCAGACTTTAGCTGGTTCACATTTCTGTAAACAGTTTGTATTAAGGTTTGGTTTCGGATCCTGTAAGTTAGTACACATTGCTCTTTTGTTTTGTTCCAAGTTCACATCGAGTTCCTGCCCTAAGTTGGGCTTTGGTGATTATTTAATTGTTGCCTTGGAATCAACACAGCTTCACTGGGATAAAGCTTTTGACATCCCCCCACCAAGTAATTTTTTAAGTTCAATTGTGATCCATGGTTAAAATAGCATTTATTTTACTACTGTTAGGTATTTTTTTCTCTTGAGTTTATAAAGCATCCATGAAGCTGACCTTGAATTTATGCTTGCCCAGTGGAATGAAAGGAGTTCTCAAAGATCCTTTACATTTATTTTTTTTTCTTTTTTGTGGTGCTGGGGATTGAACCAGGTCCTTGTGCAGGCTAGGCGAGCGCTCTAGCCCTGAGCGGCACCCCACCCCTGAAGTGAGTTCATTGAACTCAGGCCACACGTTCACCTTTGTGAGACAGGGTGGAATCCCTGGAGATTGCGAGCTCGTGAAGGAGGACTTCCATCCTTGGGAAGATATGGTTCAGTGCTGTCTTCTAAAGAAATGTTTCTGCTTGGAGAGCTGTTAACTCTTAGAGTTAGAAGATGTGCAAAATGGTGACGGAATTCTTATGTGTACTTTTACAGCTTTCAGAAATTTTGAAAGTGCTGCAAAGCACTATGGGAAATGCTCATTCATTCATTTATTCAGTCCATATTTCATTCGTTCGCTTCTTTGTGAACATGTATTACACACCGATTATGTGCTGGGCTAGGTGCCATAACATCAGAAACAAAGTCTGTACCCTTACAGAACTTACACTGTATTCAATGAGTAAGACCCCCTCCTCCCATATATATATATATTTAAATTGTGATATTTGGTAGAGTAAATGCTCTAACTAAAATCAGGATAAGGGGATAGAGAGTAGTGAGGATAGTTTTTTTAAACAAGATTTAAAAAAAAAAACTTTTCTTTGTGCAGGCTAGGGTTGTGGCTCAGTGGTAGAGTGCTTGCTGAGCATGTGTGAGGCACTGGGTTCAATTCTCAGCACTGCATATAAATAAATAAATAAATAAAACAAAGGTCCATCAACAGCTGCCAAAAAAATATTTAAAAAATACTTTTCTTTATTTAAAAATAACTTTTCTTTTTAAGATACTTTTCGTTATTGCAGACTCACACCCAGTTGTAAGAAATAATACAGAGAGGTTCAGATACCTGTCCTTCACTCAGCTTCCTCCAATGGCAGTACCTTGTATAACGGTAGCATGGTATCACTACCAGGAAATTAACATTGATAAGATCTATTGGCCTTATTCAGATTCCACAAGTTTCACAGGTTTTCATGTCTGTGTTGGTGTGGAGTTAGTTCTGTGCAATCTCATCACAGAGGTAGATCTCATATCATGGCCACCACAGTGAACAGATAGTACAATTCCATCACAAGAATCCCTTGTGTGGTCCCTCTATAGCTGCAGCTCCTCCCTCCCTCCCACTCTTCTTACCAACCACTGTCCTGTGCTCTATCTCTGTAATTTTGTCATTTCAAAAATGTAATATATGTGCGTGTGTATATGCATGTGTATATATGTGTGTGTATATGTATATACATATATGACTTTTGGTTCACTAGGCATAATTCCTTTGAGATCCATCCAAGTTGTTGCATGCGTCAGGTCCTTGTTTCTTTCTGATGCTGAATAGTGCCCCTGGCATAGATATATGGAGGTTTATTTAAACATTCACCCACTGAAGGACCATTGGGTCGTTTACCATTTGGGGCTGTTATGAGGAAAGCTGCTGTAAACACTCATGTACAGACGTTTGTGTGAATATGATTTCACTTCTCTGGGGCAAATGCCTAAGAGTGAAATTTTGGGGTCAGACATAGTAAGCACATACTTAGTTTTGTAAAAAACTGCCACACTCATGTTCAGAGTAGCTGCACCATTTTGCATTCCCTCTAGCAAGCTCCATTCATAGCAGCATTGTATAGTCATGAATGTTGCCATCTCTCAGGGTGATTCTGAAGTTCCTCTGATGGTTTGGACCTTGCTTTAATCATAACACAGTACAATAGCAATGTGTTTGCACTCCATGCATAGAAAAGGCAAGCAGTGCTCACTCTGAATCCCATTGAGACCCTGAGCAATTGAACAACTGCTGATCTGCTGCCTTCTCCTTGTATTAGTCAGGATAGGCAAGGTCAAGCTTCAGTAACAATCATCCCCACCCCCATTCTCAGTGACTTGAGACCAAGAAGGTTTATTTCCACTCATGCTATGTATCTGTTAAGAGTTGGATCAAAGATTGAAGGGCTCTGCCCCTCCTATGGTCCCAGGCTAATAGAACAGCCACCATTTCCAGTATTGCTGATCCCTGCAGAGGGAATCAGGGAAAGAGGAAAACACAAAAGTCTCTCACCAGCGATGAAATCTCCCACAATGTGTCCCTTCCAACTCATACCTCTTAGCTTTCTAAAACATGGCACGTAGCTGCACTTGGGAAATGGGGTGGAACAGTGCTACCTTACAGGTATATTGAAGGTGGAAAGCCAGAGAGATTTGCCAATGGCCTTAGTGTGAGACACACACAGGCTGTGGCAGGAGGAGCCAGCAGTTCAGCCTGCTTTCCTCATGGGTCTGGGTTGGGCATCCAGGCAAAGGCAAATGGGTTAAGAGCACAAGAAAATCAGACTCATTACTTCACAGACATACCATATTTTCATTCCCATAACCTTGCCCACCTACTAAGGCTGGTTTCTAAGTATTTTTTGATGGGGAAAATTAAATTTTTCTTTAAAAAAGTAAAAAATGCACACCTTGAAATGTTAAGAAACAGTCCAGAGGTAATTGCAGAGAGGATATATTGAAAACATTCCAAGTGCTTTCAGGGTCACTGGAATTGGTGTCTGACTCTGTGACTTCACGTGGCTCCTGTTTTGAGCAGAGAACTTTTTACTTGGACCCTCTGCACAGTTCTGAGTATGCTTGTTAAAGAGCCTCACATTCTTACAGGACTTTATTTTTTTGACTTGTCAGGCATGAATTGCATTTCTAGATCTGATTTTCCAGTTAAGGAATCTGGTTTCCCTTTCCTCCTTTTAAAACAATTGTTATACATAAATAACTCTCCTCAACCAGGACTTTAATCCTCTATGGCAGGTGTAGAGTTTGCCCATGGCTGATGCTCAGGGCATCTATGCTGCTGCCTCTGGAGTTAAAGTGCATATGTGGCCTGGGCAGACAGCCTGCTCATTCATTTGACTACTAGCGCTGGAAACTGGCCCTTTGCAGAAGGGTCCAGAACTGTGCACCAGCTGCGAGGTAGCCCCGGGCATCATCTATTGTTTTATAGACGGAATGACTTGGGCTTTGGGGATCAGCTGCTGGCCTCATCGTCCCGTTTTTTCAACCCTTCGCACCCCACCTGGTTTATCTCCTCTCCTGCCAACCAGCCCAGCTCACCTGTACCTTCCCTTGTGGGATCATCTGCTAACTTCCAGGAATACTAGTTTACCCTAACCAAGAGGAGTTGCTGTTTATGGAGTAACCGTGCCTAGGTGTTTTTCACATTACCTTTTTTCACTCAACCTGCATGATAAATACCATCATTCCCAATTTACCGATGAGGAAACTGAGTCCCAAAGGGATTATGTCTGCCTGACTGAAAACCTAGATTTTGCCACTCTACTGTGCTACTTTATTTTCCTTATTTTACTGAGTATGAGATGCCCCCTCCCCAAGCTTTACTACTATCTAGTGCCTGTAGGTCTTACTGTTTTGAGTAATGTCAATCCAGATTGAAAATCTGTCAATTTGATCGTGTCTCAGTAACACACATTTTTATTAATTTGACAGTTCTGTCACGCCCACTTGTAATGATCACATCTATTTTATCCTAGTCATCTTTTTAGATTCAGTTTGAAGAATTTTTTTGAAATTGGAGTCGACTCAGCCATGTTACCCTTGCAAGACCATGAAACTTGCCCCTCGTTTCTGTCACCTCAGTGGAAACTCAAGCTTCTGGGCCTTTCCAATTCTCTCTTCTAGATGGTTTCCTCTTTCCACTCGTTGGTGCTTGCGTATTGCAGAGCAGTGAGTGCCTTGCATGGCTTAGAAATTTTGGCACCCCTTTTCTCTTTGGTCGATGCACCCCAACCACAGCACTTACAATACAGCTCAACAGTCACTTCCCATTTAAAGGGTGGGTTCTGTGCCTCGAATTCACCAAAGTGAAGCTGGAGAAGCGTTGGCATGGGTGAGGGGGAGCCAGTGCTAGTTAAGCTTTCCAAGAAGACTTGACTATCAGACTCAAAGAATTCCTTCTCCGGGGAGGTGGTGGGACAGCAGCCTCTGGAGATGGGACTCCACTAGGCTGGCATCTGACTGGCTGCATTCATGAGTCTGATGGCTTCCTCCATCTTGCAGTCCTTTCTTTCCCTGGGTACAGTGTCCCGTGCTTATCCCAACTTGAGAAAGTTGACCGCTCCAGAAGGAAAGAGGGTTTCACACCACTACAGCATATGGTTTGTGTTATGTTGAGGGTGACAGAGCCCTGTGGCTCTTCCCAGCTCTCCCAGGCTGAATGGAGAGACTAAGGGTACAACTGGTAGAGGGTGGCATGAGGCCTTGCTTGCTGTGGCTTTCTGGGACAGTGGGGAATAGTTTTAATCCCTTTTGCCCCAGAGACATAGAGATTTTCAAGACCTCACACAAACTCCAAAGAGGTCTCAGGATGTTCTCAAAGTCCTTTTAGGATAGTAATGCAATGTCTGTGACATCCAAGGGAATAAAATTCGTCAGCAGAGATTTGAACTAAAATTACTTGTGCTCATCAGCAGTTTGTGAAGATGCAGAGTGCTTGGTTGTGAAAATAGAACAAAAACGCACATCCAGTTTATCCTTAGCTTTTCTGGTTAATCATACTCTGAAAAGAGCCAGCCGTAGCCTGGGAGAACCTTACCCTCAGGTCCTTTGAGGGTAAGCAGCAGACCTGGCTCAGACAGTGTCCTACTCAATAGCTACCCAGTTCCATTCATCAAGCCCGTATCTTGTTCCTTTGACCAGTAGGTGCCCTTGGTTAAGATCCAAATTACTGGGCAATGTAGGGGTGCTAAGGGAAGGGAGATAAAGGGTCCAAAAAGCAGAACCTCTTAGTTTAGAGCTGTTTGCTTTGAAGAAAGCAGGACAATTTTGTTTGGAGATCCAGCTATCACATTTATGGTATTGAATATTCCTTGTGATTATTATGGTGTCTTACATATATTCTTACCTGCTCTATTCTTAAGGGACATGACTTTCCAGTGACCTCATTAGCTACTTGGGAACCCTCTCTGGAAGAGTCACCTGGGGCATGACCTAGCAAGGGAGGTTTCCTTTGAGTTGATTTTTGCATCATAGCTGGCCCCCCATGATGATCTTATTTTACCAGGGGTGGGGGGTTATTGGGGATTGAACTCAGGGGCACTCAACCACTGAGCCATATCCCAGGTCCTTTTCTGTATTTTATTTAGAGGCAGGGTCTCACTGAGTTGCTTAGTGCCTTGTTGTTGCTGAGACTAGCTTGTGATCCTCCTGCGCCACTGGGATTACAGGCATTACGTATTCCATAATACTTTTAAGAACCGTATTAAAATGAATACGTAAAGCTGGTGAGAAAGTGAGAATTTTTATGACTTTTCCTTGCAAAGTGAGACCCTCTTAGAAAACGGGAAAATAACTTTGGAGGAAAAGATAGAAAAATTTGGAGACCAAGTAAATTCAGATTATTTCTGGGACTTACTATTTGGTATGTTGGAAATTGGATATCATGTACAAGGCTACATAAAAGAATATATTTCATATTGTAAGACATTATAATAATGCTCCCTAAAATAAGAACTATAGAATAAGAAAATACTGTAGTCCCAGAACTCAAGCAAGCGCGAGAGCGTCTTCATTTTGTGGTAATCCCTGGCATTCTCTGACCATAGGTGGACTAGCTGCCTGTTTTCAAGATGAACAGTTTTGCAGTCTGTGACCTTGATGTGCACATATTTATATTATGTAGTTATCTCCCTCGTTATAATCTTAAAGGATGCAAATGTTCTGCTTAGAGATGAACTAGCTCCTGATCTCTCCAGCTCAGCAGGTAACAGGTGTTCTGTAAATGTTTAGCCAAGGCAGACCCAGTGCATTTTAAAAAGATGACTTTTGCCTGTGATAGAAGGAAAAGGGGTTGTTGGGATTTTATAGTGTTGTCCAGTTTTTCATATCCTTTTTGTACACATCATGCTCGGCATGACTAATGTGACTGTGGCAAACTCTTGAGGCCAACAGATAAGGAGAAACTTTACTGGCATACACCTTGCCCATGCACAAAAGGAGGGAGCCCATCTGGTCAACGTGGTGCTTGCTGGAGCTCTGTACACAAATGAGGAATTTAAGACACGAGTCACCATTACAGAGTTTACTTAACATGTTAGCCAAAGCATGTGGCTCTCTGGTGTCACGTCAGCCTCATGTGCTTAACTCGGTGGGCATGGACTCTGTTGGGTCTGTGTGCTACGTCTTCTGTGCAGAGATTCTGAGGAAGAAGTGAGCAGCCATGGAGAATGGCTTTAAAAGAAAGGACCAGAGAGAACTTCCTTGAAATTCTGAGAGCTGGGTACCCCATGGTAAGGGCCAAGTCTGAAGTCTAATTAGAAAGCCTCTCCTTTTCCTCTGACTTCACTGAGTGCTGAGTAACTGCCCTTGAGAGAAGGCATTTTCCAGTTACTTACTTTCATCCTTCAAGTGTGTAAATACACATTTCCTTGGTTTATTCTAAACAACGGTAAAAGACCACAGGTTGTACTGAGAAGCACACAGCTTAGGGAGACCAAACTGGTTCTTGATGCCACGTATCAGTTACATCCCTTTTTAAAGAAAGAGAGAGAGAGAAGGAAATGGGGTTTAAAACCTGTCTGGGCTGGGTGGGCTGGGCATACTGGCCTGCACCTGTAATCCCAGTGGCTTGGGAGGCTGAGGCAGGAGGATCACGAAGCCAGCCTCAGCAAAAGTGAGACCCTGTCTCTAAATAAAATACAAATAAGGGCTGGGGATGGGGCTCAGTGATATAGTGTCCCTGGGTTCAATCCTTAGTACCAAAAAATAATAATAAAACAAAATAAAACCCTATCTGTCAGAGGGGAGGTGGGATGGAACCTGCACTCTATGAATGATTGAGTCAAAGCTGTGCCCAGAGACACAAAGATCACACCAGCATTGGCCTGGGAGGGACAGGAGAGCTGGTGGGTCTCCTGCTGTGACTCTCAGTGATGTCTGCGTCTGCATTCAGCCTGTAACAAGCATGTTCTTTGCCAAATGTCTTCCAGGAGCCATCAATTTCCTGCGCGCTCTCCTGGAACCAGATCCCGTGAAGAGGCCAAATATTCAGCAAGCTCTGGCAAATCGCTGGCTCAATGAGAATCACACAGGCAAGGTGCCCTGTAACGTCACCTATCCCAACAGGTAATTTAGCGCACACAGGGACTCCTCTGGTGAGACAGGGCCTGTCCTTCAAGCCCTGAGTAGTCCTCTGGACAGGAGGTTGCACTTGATTCAGAGCACAGCTGCATTTTCCCTTGGCCTCTGCATCTGCCTGTCCACAGACAAGCTTGCCTCAGTGCACAAGAGGAAGTTCGGGCCTGCACGGGTGATTGTTCAGAGGGGCGAATGGAGGCTGAAATCCAGGCCATGCTCCCCTCCCCTAGCCTTGCTTTGAGGGGGCTGCGTCTTTCCTGAGGGGTACTGCTTTTCAATTCCCGTGAAGGGACCACGTAGACAAACTGTGGCCTGAGGGTCTGTGTCTCTGTGTGTATTTGTGTGAGTGTCTGTGTGCCTGTGAGTCTGTGTGCCTGTTTGATCTACTCCTGAGCGCTCTTGCTAACCCTAGGCAAACTCCTGGGGAACCGTCTTTCAAACCACCCCTTAGACACCTATTCTGCTGCTTTGTCCTTGATGTTTCTTGCAGTCCTGAGTCCTCTACCTTAACACATTGGGGGCAGGAAGAAGAGAGGATGGGGTCACTGGCTTCCTGCTGAGTTTCCCTGTGGACTTGGGCTTCACCTGTCAGTGTCCCTGAGGAGGCCCTATGAAGGAGAGTTATGAACCAGAATCCACAGCCAGGAACACTAGGGGAGCTTTGTGTGGCCCAGGCTTCTCCACACTTTGGTGCTGACTACAATTTTGAAAACAAGTGCAAGAAAATACGTGTTGATACTTTCTTCCTACTCATTTGACACAGTGTTAACCAATGTAGTGAGGGAGGGGTCCCTCACCTCGGCTACTTTAGAGCACATGTGAAGACCACCCAGACCAATACCTTCCAGGTCTGAGACCTCTCTTCTTCTTTTTTCAGACCTAGATTGGCCTGCATATTTGACCAAGCTTGGATAGGGGCCAGAGAACCACTGATTGAAGGGAGACTGATAGGGCAGGGAAGGAGGTGTCCTCTGTGGTCATAGTTCTAAATCTCCTAGAAAGTTCTGAAAACATGCTCCAGGTCTCATCAGAGCTGAAATGCTGAATTCTCCAAACAAAACGGGCAGCAAGGCTCAATCTTAGGAGAGAAGTTCTAGAAGGACTGAAGGGGCCTGGTGGATGCTGTCACACTACTTTATCCACACTACTTGGCCAAGTTTACACTTGCTGTGGCCGTAGAGGAGGTGGTTTTGCACAGTTGCCATCTAGAATTCTAGCATTTGGCTCATGGGCGGTAATTTAGACAAAGTCTAGATTACTTAGGTTACCAAGGGAACCTGAAAATAGATTGCTGTTTTCCAACACCTGCTCAATTTGGGCCAGTATCTGAAACACATACCAGAAATATTACCCTAAGTGAGAGAAAGCAGAGCTGAGGGGCTGGGCCTCATTACCAATGGATAGCAGCACTCAGGTATGCTTTCTGTTAAAGGAGGGGGCATTGGTGGCAGCCAGATGAGTCATTAAGCTAATGTAATCACCATCTAAATGAGCATAATCCATCCACCAACTCTGCAGCTGTGGAAAGGGTGGGGCTGGTATTAGAAATCCAGCCAGCCCTCCCCTTGTTGGCCACATCTTTGTTGACAAAGAGTCATGATGTGGCACCTTATTTTGTAGCTTTCCCACATGTAAAGAGGATTTGGTAGATTAAAACTTAAAGTTCAAGTTCCTGTACTGGTTTTGCCAGATTGGTAATTTTTTCTTTTTTCTTTTTTTTGCATTTGAACTTGGTCAGAAACACAGAGATGGAATACCTAACTAATTAGGTAGATTGTAAAGATGGTTAAGATCTCATATATAACCCCCCTCACCCCTGGCAGCTCAGTGTCTTCTGTTTATGTAAGGCCCATTACTCATTTTATGCTAGAGTTAAATCCAAGCTCAATTTTTAAAATAGGAAGCCAGAATCCCAAACTGCTGGAGGGGATGGGGTGCCCATGTTATTTATAGTCTTTATTTAGAAAAATGTTTATCTTTAAGGTGAAAAAATATATATGTATTTTTGAACATATATTTTTGACACTTTTCCAGTTTCACTAGCACATAGATAAAAGGAGAAAGAACATACAATTAAAGAAAGGACTATTTATAAAATATGGTTTATAGTTTCCCAACATTCCTAGCCCCAGATTTAATTATTTTAGACATTGTCAGTGTTTTCCTTCAGGAAATGAAGGTCCCAGGTTTTATATCACTCTTCTGTAAAACTTTGTCCTATAAAGTTATTTGGACTTCTGAATTGATCTCCAAAAGGAAAGAGGAAGGTAACTTTGGGAGTGAATTTTTTTAAGTAAATGTTCATGCCTGTCAGTCCATACATATTTGTGAGGAGCCTGGCTGCCCCTTGGGTGTAGCACAGACTTTTTTTTAAAAATATTTTTTAGTTATACATGGACACAGTGTCTTTATTTTGTTTACTTATTTTTATGTGGTGCTGAGGATCCAACCCAGAGCACATGCGAGGCAAGCGCTCTGCCACTGAGCCACAACCTCAGCCCTAGCACAGACATTTTTAAAACCACCTTGCAGCCTCTTGCTGCCTCTCCACCTCTCTTTTAGCTCTGGAGATGGGCTGGGAGGAAAGGAGGTTATGGTTGATACAGAACAGAATTAATCCAAAATGGTATAAAACCAGATTTAATGAGAGCTTATTTAGTTTAAATTAGACCCCACATTCTGGAACAGTTCTCCATTCTCTGTGTCATCTAAACATTCAGAGATAATACAAATTCAATAACAGATACTGGAGAACACCAAATATATACATTATTTATTGGGAAATGTTTTAAATATGTATTACTTGCAGTCAAGAAACTGTTGACAGCTTGTTTTGGCAGGGCTCTCTGGTTTGAAGACAATAGATATAAAGGGAGAGATGGAGTGTCTGCCCCCTGCGAATGTCCCTCCCCACGCCATCCCCCATTCCCTGGGCGGTAGTGCCTCACCACCCAGGGAACCTGCTCTAGAGAGAGGGTGGGACCGCGTGAGTGTGGGTGCTGCCGGATTGGCCAGGAGCAGAGCCCCGCAAGTGTCTCTGTGGTCTGATTGGCCAGGAGTAGAACCACACCCCCCACTGCCGGTACCAGGCATTTTCAAACAACCTCGCCCTGCGTGTTGAGTGTTGTAGCGAACCACAAGTAATTTTATATATTTGAACAAACGTTATTAATATCTTTTTTACAAGTATGCATTTCAACTTCCCTCCTGCCCATTACCCAAGATTGGTAATTTTGTGGCAAATAGGAGTGAGAAAGAATGGTTTTATTGTTCTTTGGGTGTGTTTTGCTGTGGTTTTTTTGTTTCTGTCTGTGGGAGAGAGTACCTAGTCCCATATAGTGAGAGGAGAGCCGAGGTGGGTCACACCAACGGATGGTAGATGATGGTCAGGAGGCAGTTTTGCCCTTGGCACCCTGCCAACTGGCCATGTGGCCTGGACAAGTCAGGCTCCTGGTTTTTACAGTTGCACTGCGGGGTTCCTCTGAGGTTCCATCAGAAATATCTTCAGACTCTCTGGCGACAGTTATGGCGCTCTCTGGCCATTTGGGTTTACCTTCTGCTCACAGAGGGCCCTATTTGTGTCTCTCCTAAGAGATTCAGGATGTTCTAACGATGCACCCTCACTACCAGCACACAATGCCTCATGACTCGCAGCCTGATTTCTTGTGTTCTGTAGCCATTCTGTTGTCTGTTGAGACGCAGCGAGTCTAGAGGTTTGGCATCCGGACCCAGCCAGGCTGCCCCGGTCTTAACTCTGGGGCTGTTCTTTCTGCCTGTGTGACTCTGGGAAAGTTACCTCACTGCTGTGGGCTTTGTTTTTCTTCTCTGTAAAATGGGCATAATGAAGGTATATACTCATAGGACTGTCAGAAGGACTAAGTTAAGTTACTTTCTCTCCCACTGGAACGTCAGCTCCATGGGGCTGGGACTTGGTAGGTGGATGAGGGAATGAGTAAATAAGCGAAAACCCAGTATATCTTCAGCCGTCTGACCTAAAGAGTTTTTCACCATATCCCTGTGATGAAGCTTTGGCCTGTCTTCCGCTGAGAGCACCCCACTTCCCAGCTGAGCCCCAGGCTCCCCACTGTGAACTTGTGAGGCTCACTGGCCCCTGGTGTGGGCCAGCTTCCGAACACCTTCCTTTCCCAGCCCAAAGACCACGTAGAGTGTGGGCTCCACCCAAGGGCCAGGAAATACATTTTATGGAAAGAATATCTAAAGAGACTTGGGGGACAGTTGGAGAATTTGAATGTGATCTGGATAGTCCGTGGTACAAAGGAATTATTAAGATGAGACTAAGGGAGTGTGATCCTGTAGGGGATATCCTTGGGGGGGGGGGGAGTTTAAAGACATACACTGATGTGTTTAGAAATACAATGTCATGGTGTTCATAATTAAAAATACTTGAGCAAAAAAAAAAAAAAGTAAATGAAGAAAGTGTAGTGAAGTAATTGGTACATCCAGGTGATGGTTTGACATGAGGTAATTGTGGTCATCCCTCTGTTTCTGGGGGGCATGATTCTAGGAACCCTCCTCAGGATACCAAAAATTGACAGATACTCAAATTCCTATGTACAACAATGTACTGTAGTTTTTGCATATAACCTATGCACATCCTCTATAAGAAATACCTCTAGAAATATACTTGAAATACCTCTAGATTACTTATAATACCAAATACAATATAAATGCTGTGTGAATAGTTACTATATTGCATTTGTTTAGGGAATCATCACAAGAAAAATGTTGGTACATGTTCAGTATAGAGCAATTTAAAAAAAAAATTTCCATTTGAGATTGATTGAACCTCATTGGTGGGGAACCCAAGGGTCTGGAGGGCTGACTGTTCACGGTTCCCTTCACTTTCCTGGATGCATGGAAACTTTCATAGTCGGTGGATAGATGAATGAATGAACCTGATTGTCCACAGGGGGCCTTTGGGACCTGCTGTGCCGCTGTGTTTGTAAGCCACTCTGTGGAGAGGTGACGGCTTGTGTCTGTGCTTCCCAGGATTTCTCTGGAGGACCTGAGCCCCAGCGTGGTGCTGCACATGACAGAGAAGCTGGGCTACAAGAACAGTGACGTGATCAACACGGTGCTGTCCAACCGTGCCTGCCACATCCTTGCCATCTACTTCCTCTTAAACAAGAAACTTGAGCGCTATTTGTCAGGGGTAAGTGGGACCCTAGAAGACGTTTATTTCTGTCCATTGTGGCCCAGTTGCTGACACTTGATCCAAGCTGCTAACTTAACCTGATAAAGCCGAGTTTCTAGACTGAGGGATAAAGGAGTAACAAACCCTGCTTCTCAGGTAGCACTTTTAATCCGAGATGTTTTTCAAACATTTTCCCATAGAATTAAGCCCAGAGCAGAACTGTGAGGGGTTCCAGCCTGTTTTCCTCCTGCCCCACTTAGGTTCCCCATGCTAGAAGCATTGAGGACTGCTCTGGTCATAAAAGTTGGGGAGTAGTTCCTCTTGGGCATTCATCTATATAGCATGGTATCTGAGAAAGCCATAACATCCCTTTGTATGTTGAGGGTTCTGCATCTGCAGATTCAACCCACCCTGGACAGAAAACTAAAAAAGAAAAAAAAAAGTTGCATCTCCACTGAATACGTACAAACTTTTTTCTTGTCATTATTCTCCTAAACAATATAGTATGACAACTAGTTACATAGCATTTATCTTATATGAGGTATCACAAGTAATCTAGAGATTTAAAGTAGATGAAAGGGCATGCGTAGGTTATATGCAAATACAACACTGTTTTATATAAGCATTAGCATCTTTTGTATCCACTGGGGAATCCTGGAACCTATTGCTTGAGGACACTGAGGGATGCCTATAGTTACTCGTACTTCTCCAGAAACTAAGAATGAAATTCTAGCTTGACTCTGTATCTTCATGCAGTCTGAGTGTCAGAAAGTTCATGCCTGGTGTCATGTGTTGAGTGCATTTGGTTTCTTTTATCATTTGGGCCACAAGCAGTTCATATGTGCCTGGGAAAGGGAGTTGATAAGCTTCAATATCTAGTTTTGACTAAATCATCTCTCTTCAAGTTGATGACAACTTCAACTAATTTTACAAAGGAAATAGATCTAAGATAATAATGATCCTTTACAAGACTACTCCTGCTTCTGTTCAGAAGGGTTAGCACAGACCAGATCACAGGAGGTAAGCCAAAGAAATTCAGAATTTGTAGGAAGCCCATCTAAGATTTGATGGAACATTCGCTTTCATAAAGGATAACCTTGACCCTGTGTATATATAGCACCTGGAGATCTGATTGAGTGTAGTTGTCTCTGTTGGGAGACAATTTAGAATCTAGATGGTAAGAATCAACTTCTAGAGCTTTCTCAGTGCTAATGAAAGTCACACGATAGCCCAATATGTCAAAAAATTCTACCAAGATTTAGAAACCTTTTTGAGGTTTCTATATTAGAACAAAAGATGAAAATCCATCTGCAGCTGGGAATTGATATTCTCCCTGCCATGGCAGAAATGATCAAAATACTATCCATAAGGCAAGATGGTCAGTTTATCTCGTTAGCAGATAGACTTGGGAGATGACTGGAAAATATTGCTCAATATAGGAAGGAGCTCTATAGAAGGTTTGTTAAACAGTTGGATGAAAGTACAGATGTTTCCAAGCTGATTCAGCTTAGGATATTTGCTAGATTTTGCTTCCGTAGGGAATTATCCACAGATTTTTTTTTTTTTTTTTTTTTTGATGAACCACCAAAAGGGAAGAAACATTCTCTACAGTGAAAGGCATTTCAAAATGAGAACGATGTTTTATGGGTGTATATGCTCTGTGTAAGTGGAGAATCTATTCCACTGGATTTATAGCTTTGAGTTTGCATTTCAGTGTTGCTGCATCACTTGTAGGAAAACTACTGTAGGAGAGGTGTCAAACCCAGAAAGTCAGGACATTTGTCCTAAAGTGTATGCATCAGTCCATTTTCTGTTGCTATAACAAACTACCTGAGGCTGGGAGCTTTATAAAGAAAAGATGTTTATTTAGTTCATGGTTTTGGAAGCTGAATGTCCAAGAGCAGACAGCTCCATCTGCTTGACCTCTGGTAGGGACTTCCTGGCTGTATCACAACATGGCAGAGAATAGGAAAGGGAAGTGGCCACATGCATAAGAGCCAAGTGTGTAGAGTGGCCTCACTTTGTAATAGCCTGCTCCCTAGAGTATTGCCTCACTCCATGAGGTGGTCTCCCAGTGACCTAATTATCTTGCATTAGGTCCTGCCTCTTAAAGGTTCCACCACCTCTTAAAATGACCACATTAGGAAACAAGCTTTTAGCACATGAACTTTTGTAGGTCACACTCAAACCATAGCTTTATATTATTTTTATTATTTTACTAGGTGGTAAGGAGATATTAAGAAGATCTCTGTACCACACAGTGTTCCTCTATTCTCATCAAGAGCAATTTGAAAGACATGAGACCTGAAGCTGAATCTCATTTCTCTTTTATAAGACAACCATATGTTCCAAATTTCTTTTATGTTATCTTTTATGTTATCCATCTAAATTCCTATTGCATATTTTAGTACAGTGGTCCTTGCTTATGATTGATGGCTGAATATGCATATTATTGTAGGTCCCTCTGTATACTTTTTTCACTCATAAGGGCTCAAAGTGATACCCTTTGGAGACCACCATACTATTGAGGATAATAGTCAAGTTTTCAAATGTTTCTCAAGGAAGAGAAGAGTTAACACGCTGATTTTCTTTTTCAAGCAATGAGTGTTATTCAAGAATTAAGAAGTATTTTCATGAAACTAACCACATTATAAAGTTCATGATTTCATATTTTACAGAATGACAACTGCTTTCCTAAGTTCACAGATTCAAACATTCTAGTGTTTTGAGTGCTTTACCAAGTAAGATGGGAGAGGTGTTCATTTTTAAAATGGTTTCCTGTGACTACTTCCACATTTCCAGATAAAAAATTTTGGCCATTGTGTGCTTCTGAAACAATCCCATGGTTCATCTGAAGCAAGAGAGCTGTTTTGCTGAAAGCTCTTGATTGGTCTGGGTGTCTTTCTGCTACACTTCTGCCCCTCTGCTTTGTCTGGACTGGAGTGTTAAGTGTTGCTGAGCATGGTTTTGTCTGCTGAGAACATTCCCTGGAAACTCAGCTGGCATAGTTCAAACAGAAGAAGGTTTTTATTTGTTGTGTCGGTTTCTTCAGTTGTAGGACATGCCTGGCCTGAGAATCCAAACTGTAGGCAAGTGGCTGTTTTTTTTTTTTTATCTAGAATGGATCAATCTCCACAGAAAACTCCAGCTGGCCTTCTCAGTGATTCCAGAGGTGGCTAATTTAATTGCACCATACACACCATCCCAGTTATTAATCTTATCAACCCATTACTAATAATCCAGGTATAATTTTTAAATCTAATCTAGTGAACTAAAAAGTAGAATATGATACCTTAATTAATTGCTTTTTCTTTGTTCTTTCTTGGCTTCTGCTTTTTAAAACGAGGAAGCATGTATTTTGAGTTGTAGAGACTGTAAGGGCACTCACTATTGATGGATTGATTCATTAATTAGTCACTTAATTTTCTCTGTCTTCAGACAAAATTTCACCTTTATCACCCTAGGTGCAGTTATCCATCTTCTTCAAGTTACAGGATGAATTGCTATGGCTTTCCTTTGGAGGAATACGCTGTTTTAAAATAAGCAGACAAGTGAGATTTAGATCCTATTCAGTGGTTCCAAAAGATAAGTTATTTTGCCCGCTTACCTGTTTGGCTTCTGCTTTCCAGCCTAGAGTAATCTCTGTTACAGGGATTAAAACAAACAAACAAACAAACAAAACCCCACAAAGCCCAGCAGAGGGTAGTGACTGGCCCAGGGTCACAGGGCCCTTTGCTTCAGAGTCCATAATAGAAGCAGCTGCCAGACTCTGGGTCCAGCCCCCAACCCCCATGCTGCATCCTTGGATGAGACTTCATGTTGCCATGGACTGGCTTGCCAATCGTTCTTGGCACTTTCTCAGCCAAGCACAAGTTTAAAAATTAACGACTACTTAATGGATGTTTCCATTTCTCAACACTTAAGCTATGCTTTTTCTTCCCTCTTCGGGTAGAAATCCGACATCCAGGACAGTGTCTGCTACAAGACCCAGCTCTACCAGATAGAGAA
The DNA here is from genome assembly GCA_028644305.1 of Xerus rutilus. Taxonomy (NCBI): domain Eukaryota; kingdom Metazoa; phylum Chordata; class Mammalia; order Rodentia; family Sciuridae; genus Xerus; species Xerus rutilus. The sequence continues at coordinate 109,146,898 of CM053409.1, forward strand.
GTGCAGGGGCACCAAGGAGCCTTATGAGGTGAGTGGCCCAGAAGCAATCCTAGAAGCTCTTAGGAAGAGTGGATTTCCACTTTGAGGGGAGAGTGGACAGGAAGCCAGTTACTGTGGGATAAGAGGTACCAAGAAACGGACACCTTGTACCTGAGCCCTTGGGAATTGGCTTGCTGGAGCACCATGGCTCAGTCTCATGCCACGATCCTCACTGTGGCCACTTGTAAGAGTGACAGAGAGCATTTAAACATCTGGGTACCCTGGCGTAGAAGAGACAGACGTGGCCTTGGTTGAAGGACATGCAGGGTCGCAGGCAGAGCCAGGGCTAGGCTGATGCCTCTTTCATCTGACACCCACCTGTGGGGCACAGGACAACTGGATGGAGAGGAGCTCTGGGAGGGTGGGCTGTGTCTGGCAGGAGCTGAGCCACCAGCTGCTGCATGGCTGACAGGCTGAAAGCAGGTGAGCGAGGATGTGTGGGGACTCAGGTGCCCCAGAGCTCCAGGCCCCTCTGCCTAGTTTCTGCTCCATGTTGACCTCTCTTGCCTGAGTGGAGATGTCTCACATCTAGCATGCCCAGAAGCAAACTGTCCTCCCACTCATCCTCACGGCAGCCCTGCCTTCCCCAGGGACACAGGGCAGAAGCCTGAAAGTCCTTAAAGCTTTCTCTTCCTTTCCCTTCCTTTCCTTATCCCCAGAGCCAGCCCCTCAGCTGATTCGACTCCTAAGTCTCCCCTCTGCTTTCTTGTCCCTATCCCCGCCTGGTCCCAGCCCCTCCCCTGCCCTGCCACAGTCTCCTGCCTTGTTCCCTGGCTTCCCCGATGGCTGCCCCCACCCTCTTACCCACACAGCAGCCAGGGTGAGCTTTTCGCCCTCCACCCACATAATGTCAATCATGTCACCCCCTGCTTGAAGCCCAAGGGGGCTTCCTTCTCCTAGGAGGCGGATCCATGACGTGGACCCTGTGTGGGTCAGCTTCTGCCTGATGTCCCTGCCCCATGCAGTGCACATGCCCAGCCCCGCTGCTTGCTTTGTGGCAGCCACCCAGGGCCTCAGGCTTGCTGTGCTTCCTCTGCCTGCTAGGGCTGTGCACATACTGTTCCCTCTTCCAGAAGTTTCTCCCCACCCCTGTTTGCCTAGCCAGTGTCCACGTATCTTCAAGTTCCGCTTCACATGGACCCATGCCGTTCCCCGATCTCTGCTCCTGGGTTCCACCCTCCTGCCGCTCTCTCTTCACATTCTGCATTTGGCTGTTCACTTCAGCAGTTGTTCATTTGTTTGGGGATTATCTGGTTAATGTCTCTGTCCTACACTGGACTGAGTTCCATAAAAACAGGGACCAAGTCAGTATCTCTGGCATCTACGTAATGCCTGGCATCTAGTAGGTGCTCAATAAATATTTGCTAAATGAACAGATCAAAGAATCAAGTGAACCTTGTCCCAAGTCTTGGGAAATGGGTAAGATTGAGGCAAGCAGCTGGAGAAGGTAGAAGGTTCCAGGTGGAACAACCAGGGGATTAAAGGAAGGGGAAAAGTGTGGCTCATGAGGCATTATCACCACCAGATGGCCATGTCTTGAGGCTGGATGGGGCCTCTTCTGGTCACCTGCACTGAGGGTGGCACTCAAGCTGGAGTCCAGGAGATGTAGAATTAACTGGTAGGCTTCCCTGCCTCTTAGTTTGCATTTAATTCAAATAATAATGTAAACTTAGATGCACAAGTGCTTGATGTATGTGTCCTGAGCAGTCCTGAGCCGCCTTGCCAATGCCCCTGGTGCAATCCTCAGCTCCAGCGTTTGTCGGAAAGTGCCGGAATCCTGATGGGAAATGGCCCCTTCTTTCATTCAGATTCTTTTTCTCTGACGATTATTTCACTTGGCCCAGAGACACATGATAAACGTTTTCAACATTTGTTGAAATATTGAACGGTTAGGATTTAAATAGGAACACTAATGGGCAAACAGCATTTCAATTTTCTATGATCCATTTGTTTTCTCCAAACGACAGCAATACTTCTGCTAATTAGATTACAGGCTATTACTAGATTGCACAACTTGTCTCGGTTGGAACCTAGAAAGTGGAAGGGGGCTAGTTAGCCTTCAGAAGGTCTGAGAGGACCTAGCTTTCATTGGTAAAGCTGCTCAGAGCTTCACGCTCCTTCCAGTTGCCATTGTCTGGCCCAGGAGGAGATGTGGCCACTGCATGGGTGGGGCGGGGCATGGGGCCAGGGAGCGTTGTGGACAGAAGTTGCAGGTCATGTGCAAGGTGACTGGGGTGTGACTCAGGGTCCATGTCCCCCAAGGATGTCATCAGGCTCTGTCCCTGTCTTGAGTACTAGAATGGCCTCTTATTTCCTATTCATTCCAGTTCTTTTTCTCCTAGGAGACAAATGAGCTGAATTGAGTTTAAAAAAACTTCCCACTTGGGATTCCAGTGCTGTGATTTTAGGACTTACCTTTCTATTCTTTTTGTAGAAGACAGAGATTGTATTTGTAAAAGTGGGACACGTATTTCACCTGAAAACACCTATGTGTGTGTGCTTGAGGGACCCTCTTTCTAAGAAAGGGACTCTGCAGGACAGCTGGGCTTGAGGTGGGGCCACAGGCAACATTTTTTTAACTGACTGTTAAAGCTGTACAGAGCCCAAAGTCAGTCTTCTTAAAAAAAAAAAAAAGTAGTGTTGCTTTATAGAAAATGTGAAATAGAAGTAGGAGGTCTTCTCTACAATGCAATACTGAAGTTTTGGAAGAAAAATTGTGCAGAAGGTCAAGGACTGGCTTACTCTGATTGAGCTACTGTGATAAATATGGCAACTGGGCAGAAATGTATTGTCTCATGTTCTAGAGGCTGAACGACCAAGATCAAGGTGTCGGCAGGGTTGGTCCCTCCCGAGTGCTGAAGAGGAATCTGCTCTGAGCCTCTATGCCTCTGTCAACTTCTAGGAGGTGCTGGCCATCTTGAGCATTCCTTGGCATATAGGTGGCCACCATGGCATCATGGTCCATCCTAATAACCTCATTTTTTTTTCTTTGGTACTGGAGATTGAACCCAGGGACATTCGACCACTGAGCCACATCCCCAGCCCTATTTTGTGTTTTATGTATAGATAGGCTCTCACTGAGTTGCTTAGCACCTCATCGTTCCTGAGGCTGGCTTTGAACTCAAGATCCTCCTGTCTCAGCCTCCCAAAGTGCTGGGATTACAGGCTTGCGCCACTGCACCCGGCTCTAATAACCTCATTTTAACTTGACTATCTCTATAAAGGTCCTACCTCCAAATAAGGCCAAATTCTGGGATCCTGGGGGTTAGAACTTCAACATGTAAATTTTGAGAGAGAGCAGTTGAACTCACACCATGTACTCTAAGTTTAAAGGTAAATAATTAAACGTTCACTTCGTGTTCACTGAAAGTCTATATAGCTTCTTAAAATAAAGTTTGGAACCAGGTCAAACAAGCTGCACTGTTGGAACTCAGGTTGGTAATTACTCCTGGGGACAGAAAGGCTGGGAGAAGACATGGGGAGACCCTCCCAGCAGCTGGCTGGGTTCTGATTCTTGACCTGGCCACCATTCCTGTGGGTATTTTTGCTGTTTAAGCAACGAGCAGCTTGTCTCTCTTTGGAGCCCTCTTCTGTTCTTAGTCTCAGCTTTTAGTAAAAAGTTTACCTAAAAAATCTTTCCAGCACTTGAATTAGGACATCTGCTGCCTACTGCCACTATGACTTAGAGGTTTAATTTTTTTTTCTATAAACATTGAAATGAATAATATTCAATCAGAGCTATAGGGGAAGTGGTAGGGGGGAGGGTTTAGGGAATAAATAGCAGATACAGCTGCTTCAGTTGCTGAAAAATGCTGCTTTTCACAGGCCTCCCTGGACACCTGGACGAGAGGCCTCGAATCCCATACTGTGCAGGTAAGAGCATGGTAGGTTCTGGTGTATTAGTCAAGGTCCCCTGAGAAGCAGACACATCTCTGTCTCTCACACACACACATTTGGGGAGAGAGAGAGAGAGAAATTGAGATTGAGATAAATTTTAAGGAATTGGCTCATGTGATTCTGACCTGGCCATTTGACATCTGCAGAGCAGGTCAGCAGGCCTGAGACCTAGGGAAGAGTTGGTGCTGAGTTTTCAAGTCCAAAGGCATCTAGAAACAGAATTTCTTTTTGCAGAAGACCTCATTCTTTTTTTTCTTAAGACTTTCAACTGATTGGATGAGACCCATTTGCATTAAGGAGGATGATCTACTTTACTTAATATCTGCTGATTTAAATGTTAACACATCTAAAAGCTATCTTCACAGGAACATCTAGTCAGCTATTTGACTGAATAGCTGGGCACCAAACTTGACCTAGCCAAGTTAACACATGAAATTAACTATCACATAAGGATCCCTAAGGACTGCTCAGTCTCTGCCGGGGGCAGCAGACACTGCATACCTGTCCTTATCCTGAATTAACCTATTGTAGGTGGGTCTATCTGAGTCCCCTCAGATCAGATCGATGCTTTCCTTGTTGAGCTGAGGTTGTTTCCTGGTCTTGGCGTGACCACCACCCAGCTGTACATGCCTATCACCTATATGTAAAGTGAGGTTTGCAACAGTCCAGTATTTCCTGGCTTGATGGCCTAATTTATGCATCAAGTCTCTTTTTATGAATCTACTTTGCTTTTTTTCTCCTGTGGCAAAACCATGCTTTCCATTATGTGATGGGCAGCAAGGAACCACAACCAAGCAGGCAATGCCATGTGGGCCCTGGGCCATCCCAGGTGGTAGTGGTCACACCTGGTTCTAATGCTCCAACAGCTGGTTGAGGCTGCCAGTCAGAAAGCTCCAGAAAAGCCCAGGGTGAGCTGGACTTTAGAGTTGGTCAAGGAAGGCAGCTTCGGCTGGCTTCAGCCCACAGGGCTCAGCTGCCAAAATCACTCTCCACAGTCTGTTCTTCAGGGAGTGAGGGGAGAGGGCAGTTTCCCAGGCAGCAGCTTTTCCTCCAGCCTGGGGTGATGGGAGGCTCAGAGCATCCATCCTTGTGAAGTTGGTGCATTTGCTGTTCAGACAGTGACGCAAGTGCAGTGTGGACTCTTGCTTATCCTCGCAAAGTGAAGAGGACCTGCACTTTCTGTTGCAGACCAGGAAAACTTCCCTGGAGGTGAAATGACTTGCCCAAGGTCACCCAGCAAGTTACAGAGAGGACCAGGGATGGGTTCTAGATTTCGAGACAGCCCAGCTGCTGCCATGGCTGGTGTCCTGGGAGCTCCAGGAGCCTAGAGTCGTTCTGAAATGGCTGTCATGCCCCCAGTGGCACAGCTGTCAGTGAAGAGTCCTAGGAGGCCAGCTCTCTGGAGCTCAGACCTCAAAGGTGGAGGACTGGACTTCCTTCTCTCAATGGCTCCCGGAGCCTGCACACGTCTTCCTCTAGAAGCCCAGAGGATCATCACCCCACTTCCTTTCCCCCATGAAATAATACAAAACACTAAAAGAGTTTGGGATAGATAATCTTTTATGCATCCATATTTTCCAAACATCCAGTTTTGTAAATGTCCATGCACATTTCCAGTGGGTGGAAACAGTTTCTAGAAAATGAGAAGCTATATTGTGTGTGGTTTGCATCTGGGGCTTCTCTGATCTTCCCTGGGGGTGCAAAGAAGAAGTACTCAGAGCCAAGAGCTTGAAACCCTTTGCTGGCCCCCAGGCTCATGTGGGTGCTGGGGAGCATGGCCAGGGAGAATGGAGGGAAGCCAGGTCACCACAGGCTGCAACATTGCTGGGTAGGGAGTGTGTGTGTGAAAGGGGGAGTGTAATTAGTCCCTCTGAAGATCTTTTCCTGTTACATAAGGCAGTTTAGCATCCTGCTCCCTAGGAAGTTTCTTCTGGAGAAAATAGGCCATGCAAATGCAAAGGTATAATTGGGCGATCAGTTGCATTTGTTAACACGTGCTTGGAGGGCAATGGGCTCAGCTGGTTATAAACAAACACGTCAGCTCTGGGCTGTTGACCCTTCTGCATGGGCTGATGCAGGGTTTGTCCCCCTCCGGGAATGGTCAGGAGTGAATTCTTGATCACTTGTCATAGAAACCAGTTACTATGAAATCACTGATTTTGTTTAGCCTGGGGAAGGATGTTCTGGGGGTTTGAAGAGGACATGCCAGGGTGCAGCATCCTGGGTCAAGTTTATCAAGAGTGGCCTTAACAGGGTTTCCCAGAATTTTCTGACCAGCAGTGAAGTTTCTCTTTCTTCTGCTTCTATAGAGAACTTTCTGCCTGTTGTCACATTTCTCTTGGTTATGGGAGAAATTTGGTCCTTGGTCTCCTTCCACAGCAAACTCTCATACCTTGTGTACCTCTTGATATGACTGAACTCAATCTGAATGGTGATGCTGGCCCCAGAAATGTTGTAACTTGAGCTTTAAGCTTTTAAAACCCCGAGAGGGTTGGAAAGGAGCTGAAGTGGACCCCTATAGTTGCCAGCAGCTCTATAGTCATGGGGACCGCAGAACAGCTTGAAGGAGACTTTGCTGATTGTTTTTAAAAACAATCCTGAAAAGGGTGAATGTAATTTGGTCTTTGCTATCGAGTATTGTTTCAAAAATGTATCACAATAGTGCATTTGGAGTTTTTCCTGCTCAAAGTAGAAATGGTATGTTTCATAGAAAAATAGACCAGAGCAAAGGGAAGAAATTCTGCCAGACTTTTCAGGACAGACCAGTTGTGTCCCCTTTGATACTAATTAGGGATGTGTGTGTAAAAGGTTGTTCTCTGTTGCCTTAGAGGAGGCCTGTTCATGTTCCATGGAAACAAAGGAGCAGAAAATAATTTTAAAAATTGCAATTGTCCTCTCCTATACTTGACCAGGGTGACCTGGAGCACACGGTCCCCTTGGTAGCATCCCGCATGTCTTAACCCATTTTCTGCTGCTATGATCGAATACCAGAGGTCATTTGTAAAGAACAGAAATGTATTTCTTATATTTCTGGAAGTTGGGAAGTCCAAGCATCTGGTGAGGGCCTCTGTGCCACATTGTGACATGTGGAGGGCATCATGTGATTAGGAAGTGTTTCCAAGAGACGAGAAAAGCAGCTGAAGGCACTCATCCTTTATTAGGCGCTCACTCCTGTGATAGACAACTAAGCCACTCCTGTGATAACTAACCCACTTGCAGGATAACTAACCCACTCGCAGGTTAGCTAACCTACCCCAGCCATAATTAACCCATTCCTGCAATAACGACCATAATCCAGGCAGGAGGACAATGCCTGTGTGATCCGATCACCTTTTAAAGGTCCCACCTCTTGATGTTGTGACAGTGGCAATTAAATTTGAGCATGAGTGTGGAGGAGACATTCAAACCCTAGCACCAAACAGCAACCTGGAGCACATGCCTCCTCCAGGCACGTGGGGAACGCTCAGGAGCCTGCTGCCTGCCTCTGTGCAGCCGCTGAATCTGGCTCTCTCTGCATCCCTGGAGTTGCCTGACCCACCCCAGGCCTTGCAGGGCCATGTGGAGTGAGGCATTCATAGCGCCAACTTTAGGATTATGAAAATCTTAGTGTTCAGCCTACCACCCAGGCCGTTGCCTTGTTTTTAAAGGGCTAACAGAATCTGCTGATTGCAGGTCATGCTTGGTGTAGCATATGGCTCTCCGTGTCCCCAGTAAAGCCTGGTGGTGACAGTTCTAGCGCTGAGGAAGTTTCACCTCTCCTTTGGTTCCACCTTGTTCCACTGGGGACAAGCCACTTTGGCTAAGGGTTAGATCCTTAGGGAGCTACTGGCCCTCAAAGGGGCTCCGCAGGCTTCATGTCCCCACTTCCCTTTTGTCCCCTGAATGTTCTTTCCTTCAGAAAACTAGACGTGATGAGCCCTCTGTGCAAAGGCGCTGAACGTCCTTATTGGAAAAGCACTTTTCTAAAAGTGCAAAGAGATGTTTCCTTGAGAAGCTTTTCAACAAGAGAAATGAAAAATAGATGAGTTCTCTTGAATTGCAAATGCTCTAGAAGTTGGAGGCAAAAATGTGGAAATCTGTCTTTTTTCCTCACCCAGGGGGAGGTCAGGGATGCCAGTGCGTGTGTTTAACAGTAAACATCAAGCTCCTTCTTCTTAGTGGCATCATCCTTCCCAGAAACTTGAACTTGATTAATTTTAATTCAGCTCAGCCTCTGCTGGCCTTTTTTAAAAAAAATTTCAATAACTATTTATTATGCATTTTCTAAGTGCCTGGCTTTGTGGCAGGAGCTGTGGGGCTAAAGATACATCAAATAGTCAAATTCTCTCCCATCAGAAGGATTATAATCTAGTTGTATTTGGGTAAAATGTAGAGCAAAAAATGGTGACATACTTGCAAGTTTCAGATTCTCAAGGAAATGGTCCTAGGCTTGGGGATGTGGAAAGGGCCAGAAACCCACCCAGGACCCCTTGGGGCTCCATACACTCGCCCAGTTGTCCTGAGTGCCTTCTTGGCTTGACTGAACAAACAGGACCTGATATTAAGATGGAAGCAACTGGACCTCAGGTTGCAAAGCTGCCACTGTGCATAGAATCTCAGGGTGCCACTTTAAATGCAGATGGGAAGTTCCCACAAGTCCTGACCTGTTTCACTCTGAATCCTTCAGCTTGTGCCAAGATAACAGGCTTCCTAAGTGTGGCCTCACCCTCGCTGGGACACCTTGAAATGTCACAATGCCAGAGAACAAGTGACAGGCGAGGCCCCTTGTTGCCCAGGCAGAGGGATACAGGTTCCGGTATCAGCTGGGCCTCAGTCCTTCCCTCATTCAACACGCACTTGAAAGCGTAGAGCAGAAAAAGCTGCAGATTCTCCAGTCTCCTTGGTTGGTTGCTCATGTGTGTCTGAGCTTGAGTGTTTGCTTCTGATTTGAAGGACAAGAAGCCCAAAGAACAAGAAAAACGAGGGGATTTTCTTCATCGGCCATTTGCCAAGAAAATGGACAAGAACCCACCCTCATATAGACAGCCTTCCACCTCCCTCATCACGCAGATCCAGAACACCAAGGCGCTGCTGAAGGACCGCAAGGCTTCCAAGTCCGGCTTCCCTGACAAAGGTAGCTCAGCCTAGGGCCCCTCTCAGCACTCTTGTGGGGCTGTGAGTCCCCTGTGTTTCCCTCATGGGTAGCGCTGCAGGCCCAGGACAGAGATGATTATTGTGTCCTTGGGAAAGCAGGGGTCACATGTTTGAGGCAATAGGAGAGCAGTCAAGGGCCAAGCTGTGGGGTATTAGCCACCTGTGCAGGAAGAATTTGAGAAAACAGGGTTCAGGACAACATAGAAAGAGAGAGTGGGGTAAATGGTATTGCAGGAGCAGATATTGGGGTATAGTATGGTGGGAGCAGATGTCGGAGTGTGTGGTACCATGGGCACAGAGATTGGGGCACCTGGGGCTATAGGAGCAGAGATTAGGGTCAAGGTATTACAAGAATGGAGATTGGGGTGTACAGGTTTGTAGGATGAGAGGTGAGGCTATAGGTATTAAGGAGTAGAGATTGGGGTGTAGGAATAGAGGTAGGTATGCATGGTCAGAAGTGGGGACGCACGGTGTTCTGGAGCCAGTGATGGTGCCTAGTATTACAGGAACAGAGATCCCGGTGCAGGAGCAGAGAGTGGTGGGTAGAAGCCTAGATAGGGGCATGGTTTTGTTGGAACCTTTTCCAGAAAAGTGGCCCCAGTGAGGCATGGAAGTGTGACCGAGTCTGGGCTATTGGGTAGAGGTAGGATGCTCAGACCTGAGTTCAAATCCCAGCTCTGCTGCTTGCAGACCCTGGGTTCTCACTGGTGCCCTTACCTGTAACAGCTTCCACCTGTTCGAGCTACCAGGCAGATAAAGAGAGATAAGCATGTAGGCCTCTCTGCTTGATTTGGAATCCAGTGCATTGCAGATAAACAGTAAATGTGGGTCTGCAACCTTTGGGATGGGTGTGGCAGGAAGTAGGAGAACTCACCAGGCATGGGCTTGGCACACACAGGGAGATGCTGAGAGAGGGGACATGGGAGCCAGCAGCCTCCTGACTCATAGCCATGGGAAAGGAGAGGTTCTTGTTAGCAAGGGGTGCAATAGGTCACACTGTCCAATCCTTTTGTGTTACATGTGAAGAAACCAAGATTCAGAGAGGGCCATAGGCATCTGAGGTCAACTCAGGCTGGCTGGGCAGTTAGTGGGACTCATGGATGACAGCAGCTGCTTTGCTGCATTGCCCAAAGCAGCCTGCGTCCTTGGTGCAGAGTGTGCAGCAGACCTTGCAAGGGAGGCTATGTTCATGGACCAGCTGGTAGCACTGGAGGCCTCAGCCATTAACGAAACTTGACTTCTTCCTGCTGATGGGCCTCAGGGCTGTGTGCATCTGGGAGGAGATTTATTTTGGTGGCTGTGGGTTTATTTATGTGAGGCAAGGAGAAATACAGTGCCCTCCACTGCTCCCCAAATCCCTCCCCATGGGCAGCAGCTGGCACCTGCAGCTAGGCCTCCATAGAACCTGTAGACAGTTACATAGAAAAAAGCAGCTAACACGGAACAGGAATGTGACTTTATTTCCCTCAACTCCAGCTCTGGAGGGGGCGTGGTTTCCTTTTCTTTTCTGGCACAGTTTGCAAACCTGGGTTCAGTCTGGGCCAACTTGAAATAGAAACCATGGGGATTGCCCGGTCGATGAACTACCCTGTGCAGAATGGGATGAGGCTTCGTGGGCATCAAAGTCGTGAGAGAGCCACACAGGAGGGAAGTCCTGACATGTAGTGTAGCGTGGGTGGCCCCAGAGGACATGGTGCCGAGTGGAACGAGCCAATCATAAAAGAACAGACACTGTACACATGAGACTCCTCCCGTGGTCAGATCTGCAGAGGCCGATGGTAAAATGGTTATCAGGGGTGGTAGGAGAGAATGAGGAGTCCCTGTTTAATGGGCACACAGTATTAGATCTGCAAGGTGAACATGGCTGATGGGATTGATGACGCAACAATGTGAGTGTCCTTAACACTGCTGAGCTGTATCCTAAAAGATGACCGAGATGATAAGTTTTCTGCTCATATTTTTTTATCACAACAAATTTCAAAAAAATATATATACATGGGGAAATAGTCCTTTGGGGATCAGTGGTCTGAGGACCAGGTTTGCCATGTTTAGTCACACTTCCTGCATTTCCAGAAGTTTTACGCTTGTCCTGACAAGCGTGTGCAACTTGTTATTCAGAGGCCCTTTGACAGGATCTAGAATTTTAAGCCACCCAAAGAGGAGCAAGGTGTTAAGCTGGGGCCTCCGGTCACCCGCCTTCTGTTTCCTGCATCCTAGAAGGACCGTCAGGGCCTCTATGGGGACAATCAGATGCTGTGGCTGACTCCTTTGCTTCCTGCTTCCTCCTGCCTCCCACCAGCTTAGTATCTGAGCCAGACTGGAGGGTAGTGCAGGTGGGAGAAGGGCCGTGTCCATTGTTTCTGTGGCTATCTTAATGGTTCTGTTTTCTGGGTGTGCAGATTCCTTCGGCTGTCGAAACATTTTCCGCAAAACCACGGATTCCAACTGTGTGGCATCTTGTTCCATGGAGTTCATCCCCATCCCACCCCCTAGAACCCCCAGGATTTTAAAGAAGCCGGAACCCCATCAGCAAGGGCCAGGAAGTGCTGGCATCCTGCCAAAGGAAGACCCCCTGATGCTGGACATGGTGCGGTCCTTTGAGTCTGTGGATCGTGAGGACCACATAGAACTGCTGTCCCCTTCACATCACTATAGGATTCTGAACTCACCTGTGAGCTTGGCTCGCAGGAATTCCAGCGAGAGGACACTCTCCCCGGGGTTGCTGTCTGCCTGCACGTCACCTCTCCAGACTCCTTTGCATCCCACCCTGCTCTCCTTTGCTCATGAAGATAAGAACAGTCCACCCAAAGAGGACGTGTGCTCCCCACCTCTGGCTCCCAGCAATGGCCACACACAGCCTCTGGGGAGCCCCAACTGTGTGAAGAGCCGGGGCAGGTTCCCCATGATGGGCATCGGACAGATGCTGAGGAAGCGGCACCAGAGCCTGCAGCCTTGTGCAGAGAGGCCCCTGGAAGCCAGCATGCCCCCGCTGCAGCCCACAGCCCCCGCGAGTCTCTCTTTTGACATGGGTGACGGGGTCAAGGGCCAGTGTTAACCTGGGCCTGTGAGAGTCTGAGCCTCTGTAAGGAAAGCAACAGAACAGGGCTCCACGCATCTGCCAGGACGCAAACCAAGACCTCACAGAAGCATCTTTCATGGCTCATCTGCTCTGCCTGGCAACATCTCACCTGTGGATCAGCCAAAATCCACAGACCCAAAGCCTGCACAACCCAGCCTCGCTTAGGGACCCCCAAGATGCCGGAAATCACTAGGAGGGGTGGCTACAGAGCCAGTCAGTTTTAATTCCAGTCTGGGACCCTCCTTCCTCCCACACACTCACCAAGCCTCCACCGTGTACCCCTGCTGGACTCGGGGCTGAACACCACGCATCAACCTTCCTGGGCCACTAAGATTTATAGACTGTTACCAGATCTTTCCTCATTCTGTGCTACGTGCATGCTTCTCAGTGGATTGCTCTCCGTTCAGCTGTTGGTCACAGTCTGACGGGGACCAGTAGTGTCACAAGGTCATTCACTCAGACCCTTTTCCTAGCAGCCAATCCCTATAGCCTAGCAGGAGCTGTGACTAGGAGCATTAGGCCCTAGGAACCCTAGAGCAAGACGGGGCAGAGCCTCCGATAAGGATGGAACCCAACAGAAAGGACGCCGGAAGAAAAAAGACTGACAGAAACACTCATTCCCAAGCAGGGTTTTTGGCAGATTTTATTTTATTAGGTCAAAACTTTCTGATGGTTGAATGATCTTGTCCAAAGAGATTCTTCTTTATCTGATGTTGATAAATCAATATCGCATAATTTTTTTAAAAACCCAGATGGAGAGATGAAAAGCAGTTCTACCAAGTTAATGTTTTCATGAGAGGATTCAGCGTGGAGGGCTGGCGGGGGTGGTGTCTTCTGTGGTGTTGGACCTGGTGGCCTGCAGGAGGGGGCAGGATCCCAGCTGCCCTGTCTTCATTCCATTGCATCCAGAACCTTGATCCTTCCGGAAGGCGGAGAACACAGTTCCAGTTGGTTCTTTAGAAAGACAGAAAGGATGTAGTGGCAGAATTCAGACAACGAGAAGGCACCAGTTTTTAAGTTGCCCAGAAAACTCGTGTGGGTTAGAGCTGAGCTAGTTTGCTGTGAGCTGTGAAGAGGCTTGCAGGCCCGGAGCATGTTCAGATACAGGACAGCTTCTTCCCTGAGTGAAGCAGCGTCCCTCCAACAGGGTTTCAGTCTGTGTGTTTTCACACCTTTTGCCAAGGATCAAACCAAAGACGCGTCTCCAGTCTCGTGACTGTGCCGTCCCTGTGTGTGCATTTTGTGGACCCCAATGTTGTCTGACTGTGTCCAGCTGGAGCCTGATGGAGACTGTCTCCATGTGGGAACTGTGCCCCGGCACTTGGCGGGACTCAGCCGTGAGCAGAATTGCAAGGGAAAATCAGCCCAGGTTGAGTAGCAGTTAGTTTAGGAGACAGAGTTACAGAAAGCCTAGAATCTTTTGACTTTTGACTAGTGCAGATGTGACCATAGACCACTGTGTGGCCACCCCCAAGTAGTCATCTCAGTCCATTGATTCCAATGATTCCAAAAGAGGCCAATCCCTTGAGAGTTGAAAAGTCAGCCTTCATTTTCCTGCAGCTAGTCCTGAGCCAGAGTAGTGAGATGAATCTATCATTTTCTCATCTACTGATGGAGACTTCCTTTGGCCCCTCTTAACTCTCACTGAGCAAGGAGAGAACAGATAGATATTGGCTATTGCTGGAAGTCACTGAGGTGCCCCAGTGTGTGCAGACCAAAGCAAGACCCAGGACTGCTTAATCCCCCTTGAGGGGCTCCCTCCAGCTCCAGGGCATGTTAGGAAGAGGACAAGATCCTGGCTGCTGGTGTTATTCCTTTGTGTGTTTCAGACTGGGTTCCAAACTTTACACTGAAAATAGAGCTTTTTAAGTGGAGAGAAAAAGAGAATCATCTGATAGACCCCCCAACTATTTGACATGAAATGTTGACTTTCTGATGGCGAAGGATCCTTTTTTAAAGATGGCTTCCAACCGCAACCGTCTGGTTCTGCAAGATGGCGGGATGCCGACCTGTGTGTTGTGAACTTTTTGTAGCCCCTGTGTCTCTTTCTTGCATTTTACTTTCTTCACAAATGTGCGTGCCTTTGTGTTGCTGTTAGCGCGTGAAAAACATGTTTCCCATTCTTCACACACTTCAAGAAAGGCCACAGATGTCTACCGCTAGCTGACCACATTGCCACTGGTAACTTGGACTCCGAACTCAGGTTTACTCTGAACCCAGTGAGAAGAGAGGGAATAGCTGTATTTTTTTGGTGTGTGTGAGCACCTGAAAAATCTATGAAACCAAGTGAAAGAAGAAATGTTAAATTCTTTATTATTTTATTATATTTATATGGAAAACTTGACTATCCCTTTGGTAAGTACAAAGTGTGTTGTCTGTTTGACCCATGACTGTCCCTCCTCAGTCTGTGCCTGTGATTTCAGTAGCTACTGATGAGAATGACCGAACTGTCAATTGGTCACAAAGTCTTGGAGGAAAAGTCCATGGTAATTGTATGATTTGGTAATAAGTAAGTTTATGTCACCATTGTTAAATATATGTACTTTTATAATGACTGTGAAATACACTTTTTCCTCACTATGACTGCTTCTTTATTTGCTCATACATCTTAAAATAAGGAGGTTGTAAATAATAGTATCATCATGGGCATTTTCTACTCCAGTGTTCCAGCTTCATTTCACCTGCACCAGGTGTGTCTTCAAAAGTCTCTGTGACTGACGTACTGCAAATGATAGTTCAGGATGAATCAGCATTTTACAGTGTTAAGGGGTCCAGGTTTCTCATGGAGACTCAGAAAACAGCCCTTTCAGAATGATGTCTGTGAACGTTGCTTCTGGATATTGTCCCGACTTCAGGCCTGGGTCAAGGATGGGGTCAGGAGTGATGGGGTGGGACTGGGGGCGGTTCTAGACGAGCTGGGTGGAGTGCCCCAGTCGTTGCTTCATTCCTAACTGCACAACATGTTCTTCACACGCTCCAACTTGCTTGACCCTTGCACCCTTTTTATGGTGATGGAAGGAGGCTCAGTGGATAGCATGGTTGGAAAGCGGGGAGGCCCCCATTTCTACCACCCAAAGCTCACGCTGGAGTTGATGGGGGAGATAAAAGAACAAATATCTACTTCTGATATTTTCTTGTAAGAATCACAACATTTTAGAGCAGAAAGAAACCTCAGATTCTCTAGTTCAACTGCAGTCTTTTTTTTTTTTCAATGAAGAGGAAGTGGGGGTCCCCAATAGTTTAAGGACACCCAGAGTCCCCAAATGAGTTGGCATCAGAGCTCACTTTTACATGATGGCTGGATCCATCATTTTTTTAAGTTATATTCAAAATTGTGCAGGTTCTTGTGATTCTGCACAATTTGAGAATAACTGTCCTAATTGTGCAGATTCTTGAACGTGTACTCTTTACACCATCCATCACCAAGTATTGAAGCTAGAAATAGCTTTCTTACCGGACTCTGTCTTCTTTGATAGATCTCTCAGGTAAGCAGCAGACCCTTGATAGCTTGTTACTACTTTAGTTGTTATAAGTCTATTGGGTTTTACTGGATTGAATCAATAAAACATTTTGCATATAGCCACAATCACAAACTTAGACAAATTCAGAAAGAATGCAAGACTGATATATTTTTAGAGGGGTGGGTCTGGAAGTCTGTTACTGTGTTTGTTTCCTTTGTAGGATCCTCCATGTACATAGGCACAGTAAGGATAATTCAGAGCAGTACTGGGAGCTGGTTCAATTTAATGTCATCACTTTTCAATGAAAGGAGCGTGTTTCCTGAGTAGTAAATGAGTGTATTATTTGTGGCAGCTTTTTTGTCAAGGGAGCTTTTCAGACATCTGGTTCCAAAGACAAATGGGGTACATATTTGTTCTTTTCTGTGGATGTGTTTTCACAACACACGGTTAGGCCTGAGATTTGCTGCCTGTGGGCATGCAGGAATGGGGAGTGGGGGAGGTTGAGCAGAGGTCTTTGAAAGATGAGAAGCATCTCAGGCTTTGTACCTCCCCACCCCAAGTATCCACATCTGAGTCGATGTTCAGATAATGAGGCATTTGGGGACCCACATCTGGGGGTATAGAATAGCTTGAGGTGGAGCAACCTCGGGGATCAACTGGAGTAGACTGGTTTACATTGACAAGATGGCACATTGTAGAAAGGACAATGCCAGGAAACTTCCTTATTAGTGAAAAAATTAATAGCTCTGACTCAAGGGCCTGAGCTACTTGCATTCCCTACTCAGAAAATGACGTGAAAGCTATTTTGAAAACAAAGGCTTTGACATATTTAACCTCTATATTGTCACAAAAATTCATTTTTTTTTAGATATGTTGCCACAGCCAGCTGAAAAAGGACAGATTGCAATCCCATCACCAGAACAAGGCTTCTTGTCTAAAATTGGGTGATGAATTCATGGCAGGTCTCAACAGAAATGCCTCACCATGACCATGACCCCTTCATTTATGTTCTCCCCTCTGGCAACCAGGCTTTACTTTAGTAACTCATTTAACCCCAAATCTCTGTGACCTTCCCAGTGAAGATTTATTTCCTACACAAGTTTATGAGACTCACTGACTTCAAAGCAGCTTTCTTCCATGTGGTGACTCAGGGATCCAGGCTGCTTCTGGTTTGTGGCTCCAGCCACTTAAAATGAAGCTTCTCCACCTGCTACAGCAAGAAAAGGAGAGCTGGAGAGTTTCCCATCAGCCCTTGAGTGCTCTGTGAGGGAGTGTATCACTTCCTCTTGCAACTCATTGGCTTAAACTAGTCTTAAGGGCTTGTCTATGAGCAGGAGGCTGGGAAATGTGCAGAGCAAATGGCTATTTGGGGTATAGATACTATTTCTGTCACCTAAGGGAAGGTTCCCTACAACTGGATTGGCCTTGCCCCATTGTTACACAATT
The DNA here is from genome assembly GCA_028644305.1 of Xerus rutilus. Taxonomy (NCBI): domain Eukaryota; kingdom Metazoa; phylum Chordata; class Mammalia; order Rodentia; family Sciuridae; genus Xerus; species Xerus rutilus. The sequence goes on from CM053409.1 coordinate 109,163,953, forward strand.
ACAGCACCTCTTAGTGTGTGTTATTTTTCCTAAATAAGGGGATTAGCATTGGAAAATTGTAATGTCTCATTTAAGGGGAGTGTTTTGGGCTGAGTTGTGTCCTTCCCAAATTCATATGTTGAAGCCCTACCCTCCCAGGACCTCAGAATGTTACTGTATTTGTAGATAGGGCATTTAAACAGCCAAGTTAAAGTGAGGCCATTAGGGTGGAACATAATCTAATCTGACCAGTGTGTGTATAAGAGGAGAGAAGAGGGGCACTGGAAAGAGGACCATGGGATAGCAGAGGGAGAAGGCAGCCAGCCATCTGCCAACTGAGGAGAGAGGCCTCGGAAGAAGCCCTGCCAACACCCAATCTGATTTACATCCTCCAGAACCGTGAGAAAATACATTTCTGTTGTCTAAGCCACCCAGGCTATGGTATTTGGTTATGGCAGCCCTAGCAGACTGACCTGGGAGGGGAAACCAAATAGTAATATTTACATAGTCTACATATAAGTTTTATCTGCTGAACACATTTACTCTTTTCTGACAACTAAACTGTTCTTAGAAAGTTCCCTATTTTGAGAGTGATGATTTATCTATGTTCCCTGAGTGTTGAGCTCAGTGTGCTAGTTGTTTTCAAGAATATTTCTTCTTTTGACCCCACGATCTGCAAACTTTTTCAGCAAAGGAACAGATAGTAAACATTCTAAGCCTAGAGGAGCACCATGGAGTCTGTTGCATATTCTTTGTTTTGTTTTGTTTTTGTACTATAACCACTTAAAAATGTGAAATCCATTTTTATCTTTGGTGGACATATCAAAGCAGACCATAGCAGACTTTTATAGTTACCAGGTTATGATTTGCTAATCCCTGATTTAATCTTCACAAGAACCCTGTATAGTGTCATATTTTCTCAATTTTACAGATAAGTTTAACAAACTCCATCTAGTATTCACAATCAACACACAGAACAAATGATCATTTTAGGAATTCACCACTTGGAGAAAGAGAAAGAGAGAAAACTGTTTTTGTTGTATCTGGAATGGTTGGCTGGCTCTTTGGACTCTCAGAAGGGTCTATCAATAATAGTAATGAACTGGTTAGGAGTTTGGCAGAATGATTTGACTTAAGGGAAAGTGGAAGTGGGCAGAGAGCCAGGCTTTTTCTTTGACATTCCTTCTTGTGTTGCTTTTGGTAGATGTATTAGTCTGTTTTCCATTACTATAGTGAAATACCTAAGGCAGGGTAACTTTATAAAGAAAAGAAATTTATTTAGCTCAGGGTTGGTTCTGGCCCAAAGCCAAAACAAGCTTCTTGTTGGCAGAGTCTCAAGGTGGCACAAGGCATCACATGGTGAGAGACAGGGAGTGTATATGTGTTCCTACATCCTTAGTCTCTCTTCCTGTATAACCAATAGTAGTCACCCATGGGGCTCCACCATGATGGCCTTATCTAATCTTAGCCATCTCCCAAAGGCCGCACCTCTAAACACCCTAGTTGGATTAAGCTCCATCAACTCCTAATACCTCACAGTGGAACTAAAACTTCAACATGAACACTGGGAAACACACTCAGACCACTGCAGTGGGTTTACAGGTTGTCTGCTCCACACTCTCAGATTCATTCCTGTCTCGTCTGTACAGAATAGAGCAGGGTCCGGGTCCTCAAGTTCTTTTCCATTTCAAGCCCATTTCCTCTTTTGAGAATGGATTCTCAAAAAAAAGGTTCATGTTTGCATATGAAAAGGGACAGTCCTGGGGAACCAGGCAAAATATAGAGTAGATGTGGAGCTAAATGATGCTCCAGACGGATCATGACCATTACTCACAACTGGATGACGCAGGGCCGCAGGCTGGACAATCGTCCCCTCTACAGAAAGAGAATTGTGTCATCTGAGTCAGAGCATTCCAAATAGCCCATTCAGTGTCCCTCCCACCATGGTCACTTCAATTACATGAGCCATTCTCTCTCACAACAGGCCCATGTCAGAGAATCACAGGGACCTTGGAACTTACTAGCCTCTGGGCCTAGATCCCCAGGAGTTTGGAGCAGTCAACAAGAAACATATGGAGTATCAGGGTAAGCACAGTGCAGCTTCTTGAGCGTGGTCTTTGTAACTCTGCTCATTTAACAACAAAATAAAACCATTTTCCTTTAAACTAATATGTCACATATACAGATGTAAAATCAGTGTGAGTTTTCTGAGTACAACCCTCATTGTCCTGTCTGCTTTGGGACTTTTGGGGAATAATTTGAAGAAGCAGGGGCCAGGTACAACTGCTCTCGTTTACTGAGGATGCATATGAGGGAAACAATACACTGAAAAATTTGTGGCTTGTTGGTGGCAACATCTGCCTCCAAGTTCAGTTCTCCTCCAACTAAGCCAGAAGAGCCTAGAATTAAAGGAGGTCCTGGTGGATAGACAGATGGATGGTTGGGTTGGTGGATGGATGGAGGGAAGGATGGTTGGGTGGATGATGGATGGATGGATGGGTGGATGGATGGAGGGGTGGTTGGGTGGGTGGATGGAGGAATGGATGGGTGGGTGAATGGATGTTTGGATGGGTGGATAGATGGATGGATGGATGGAGGTATGGTTGGGTGGAGGATAGATGGATGGATGGATGGAGGGATGGTTGGGTGGGGGGATGGATGGATGGATGGTTGGGTGGAGGATGGATGGATGGATAGATAGTTGGATAGATGAATTGGTGGGTGGATAAATGGAATGATGAAAAATAGAGCTAAGAGTGAATGTTAAAAAGAATTATATGACTTACATTTGTGGATTTCTGGAGGAGCAGTTAAAGGAAAAGAAAGTACTCCCCTAATCCAGAGCATAAGTTTTCAAATATGTGATTACTTTTAAAAAAGGAAGGCCTGGCTTTGGGTACTAAGATCCTTTACAGATCCTTCTACCATAGATCTCTTCACTACCCTGGAATTAAGGAATCAGGGACTTCAGTTGTATGGTAAAGCCTGTATCAAGTGCATGTATGTCCATTTGATTGTTTTCCTTTGATGAGCCTGTAGGGATTTGGCCAGATGAGGCCAAATGACGATTGATAAGCCATCAATAAGGACAGTCACCTTGCCACTCCCTTCACACTGAATTGTTCGTTATGGTGGCATTCTGAGGCCCAAGCTCCACAGTAAAGTAAAAGGAAATTGACTTTGAAAGAGTGTGTGATCCTCAATTTCAGTCTTGTCAGCCCAAGCTTCCAGCTGTGCTGTGCACAGACCATCTAGGAACCACAATCAGCTGGACAATGGGTTTTCACAAGGAGGCATGTAACCAATCAAGATGGCATTCACACAATTCCCTCTCATCCCAACTGACCGAGTCACTTCCCCACTGTTTCATACCCTGAATTGTGTCTCCCTGATTTTATATTGAAATCTTATTTCCTCATGCTACAGAATGTGACTTTATTTAGAGGTAGGTCCTTTAAAGAAATTATCAAATTAAAATGAAGTCCTTAGGGTAAGTCCTAAACTAGCCTAATTGGCATCCTTATAAGAGGAGATTTGGATGTCCAGAGATACACATGATGGATTCAAGGACAGAGAATAAAGCCATGTGAAGACCCAGTGAGAAGGCTGCCATCTGCCCACCAAGGAAAGAAACTTTAGAAGGAACCCAACCAGCAATTGCTTGATCTTGGACTTCTCATCTTTAGAACAGAGAAAATAAATTTGTTGTTTAAGCCACTCCATCTGTGGTATTTAACTGTGGCAGCCCTAGCAATTTAATGCACTCACAAACCCCAGGTGTAGAAATAATGAAGCCCATCCATTGAGAACAGACAGGCATTTCACTCAGATCTGACTGCAGCAAGGGAGCTGGCCACCATCACTTGCCTTTGGCAGAGACACAAGGGCAGAGAGAGTGTGGAATCTGTGCAGTAGAAAAGTGGAAGGCTTGGGTGTGCTCTGATGGGCGGCTGCTGACATGAGGCGCCTTAGAGGCAACTTGGCTAGAAGCAGAACATTATATGTGACTCGTCTGGGTAACTTATTGGGCTTCTTTCCGGTTGCTTCTGAGTTGGAAGCTGGGAAGGCAAAACTTAGGGAATCTGATGGTCCCTGACCAAGTCCTGACTGTTCCAGGCCAGCTGCTGCCGAGGTTTGACTCGTGGGCTGGTTACTACAGAGCTGAGGGTCAGAGTAACATTGTCATATATGGTCTGGCCACTGTCCACGTGTGCATTAGTGCCTCCAGGAGTGCCAGAATATCCTCTCACCCATATTTGTCTAGTGTATCCATGTCCTAGCTTTTCCATAACAAATCACCATAAACTTGGTGGCTTAAAACAGAAATATATTCCCCCACATTCTAAGGACAAGAAGTCTGAAAGCAAGGTATCAGCAGGGCCACATCATCTCTGGGGTTTCTGGGGAGCATCCTTCCTCTCCACTTCCTGCTTCCATGGTTCTCTGCAGTGCTTGGTGTCTTCTGCCTCCATTTTCATGTGGCGTTTCTCCCTGTGTGTGTCTAATGACACTCATAATTGGACATTGGGCCCACCCTCCTCCAGTATGACCTCATCTTTACTAATGGCATCTGCATTGACACTGTCCAAATAAGGCCACTTTCTGAAGGGCATGAATTTGGGAGGAGACACTATTCAACCCACTCCAGTGGTAAAGGGCCCTTCTGCTGTCACCACATCTGAAAGTTCTCCAGGTTTAGACCTGGCATGGTACCTTGGGCATGGTGGGGGATTTAACACAGTGAAGTCTTGAGGTGTCTAGGTAGTAGATGTTAGGAAGTGATCTTTTGGGTGAAAACTTTGCGGTATTTAGAAATGGGAGGAGAAGAATCCACATGTGACCATGTGGAATGTTTGGCAGGCCCAGGGAAGGTAAACAGTGGAGTTCAGGGTCTGATGATCTCCTGACAGACTTTCAGAAATGAACATAGAAACAACTGAGTCACTTAACTGTGGAAATGCTATACTGAGGGTTTATAAAATCTTAAGGTGACTTGTGATTCCTTCACAAAGCACGTATTACCAACATGTTGCTGAGCCCAAAACAGAATATCCTCTGTGGCATTTGGTATGCTTATTACATTCCAGAGAAAGTCCACATTCAAGGCAGTATGTCTAAGACCAGTGATCTCATTCCCCCACAGAATCTCTTCCTGAGCTCTCTTTTGTGGTGAAGGGCATCATAGATTTCCTCTGGCCCAAACCCCAACCTGGGCATCTTCCTGGACTGCACTGTCCTCTCACCAACACATCTAACCCATTCATATTTTCCCTCAGTTCTACCCACTCTTTGCTCCTCACTGTGTTGAGTGCTCCATAAATGAAGAGCTAGCAAGGGCTTTCCTGTAAACCCCAGACAGGAGACCTGACACCCTCTCTCTTTCCACTATTCTCATTTAGCATGGGGCAGTGGAAGACATCAAATCAGGAACCTTTTGCAACACAGATATTGGAGACAAGAGTGTAATTGAGAATTCAATAGTTTATGCAAGACACAACTGTCTGGTTCAGGGGTGTGCTATAGAAATACTAGCTATTGCACTGTGGCAGCATTGTGCTGTTGTGGAGAGTCAGAGATCTGAGTTCTCAGCCTTGATTGGCATTAAAGAGTTACAAAAGATCACCTTCCTCTTGAGTGACTGACCCACACCAAAACAACACCAACAGCACAAAAACAAAAATTAGAGTTGTGTTCATCCCCTTGAGAACTGAACACTTGTTTTACTGCTACTACCATTTTTCAAAATGCTTTTGTGGAATTCTGTTTTCCCCTTGGAGTTTGCTATGGTTTGGATCTTGAATGGCCCCAAATTACTCTGTATTAAAGACTTGGTCCCTAGCCTGTGGCACCACTGGGAGGTCATGAAAGTGTTAGCAGGTGGGGCCTAGTGGGAGGTCTTTAGGTCATTAGGGGTGTGCCTTGAGGGGAACCATGAGATGTCCCAGTCCCTTCCTCTTCCTTTTTAGCTTCCCAATCACAAGGACAAAGGCTGTACTCACCCCACAATCTCATCATGATCTATTACCACAGGCCCAAAATAACAGGGCTAATCAGTCATGGACTGAAACCCTTAAAACTGTGAGCCACGATAAACCTTTTCTCTTTATAAGTTGATGCTCTCAGTTATTTGTTATACTAATGGAAAGCTGACTAACACAGAATTCACCTTTTTTTTAAAAAAAAATCAACTTTTTATTTTAGAATTATTTTAGTTTTATAGAAAATTTGCAGAAATTTCAGAGTTCTTGAATACCCCTCATCCAGTTTCCCCGATTGTCGACATCGCACCCAACCATGGTAACATTTGTCAAAACAAAATAACAACAACAAAAAAAGACAATGGGGCAATACTATGCCCTCAACTCCAGACTTTATTTGAATGTTGTGAGATTTTCTTGTCCCAGGATCCAACCCAGGACACCCCATTGCAGTTAGTTGTCATGACTTCTTCCCATCTTCTGTAATCTGAGACAGTCATCAGTCTTATATTGTTTCTCTTGAGAGTCTTGAGACAAACTGGCCTGTGTCCTGTTGGATGTCCCCTGGCCTGAGGTTGTCTGTTATTTTCATCATGAGTAGACTGGAGCTGTGGATGTTTGTAAGGAATGCCACAAAGGAGAAGTACTTTCTCACCACATCATATCAGGGAGTATGTGGCAGGCACACGATATCACTTAGCATGTGCCACTCTTTCCAGCTGGCTACTGGGCCCCTTTGACACGCTTTCCCCTTTTCTTTTTGAGCACTTCCGTAACTCCTGAAAGTACCAGATGCTCCAGGCTCATTTAGTATTTTCCTTGCCCTGACCCTGGAATCAACTATTTCTCCAAAGAATTCTATTTCAACATATTCTTTTGACTGTTACCAATAGTGGCAAATCCAATTCCTTTGTGGGTGGATTTTAAAAATAGAGTAATGACTACAGGTCATTTGGAATTGTATCTGGCAAAATAGACTGGCAATCGAGTGCATTAAATAATTTTTTCACCCAAAATTGTGTGACAGAAAGTTAGCTGCAGGCCAAAGCATCGTCATTCTTGAGAAATGAATCATAGCTGGAGTTCTTTAAAAATATTTAACATCTACCAGTCATTTTTAGTATTTATGCATAAATAATCCGATCAACTCTCTGCTTTTGTGAGATGAACTGAGCACGAACAATATCACTGATGTTAAGAAAACAAATTAGCATTCTCTTCACTTTTGTTTTTTAAATGGATATTTTTTTCCACATCTCAAAATAATATTGAAGTTTTCTGTTACAAATGTTGGTGCTTTTTTTCTAGGTTATAATAGAAACACCATGTTCTATGATCAGTGACTATTTTGTCTCAAAAATGTGTGTGCTTTTTATTTTTTATTTTTAAACCTCCCTTGAAGAACGAGAGCAAATGCCAAGACTTCTTAGTTTAAGTTCATCATTCAGAACCTTTGGCAAATGTTTACAGAAATTTCCCTGGTGTTCAAGTTTTCTTCCATCTAAATGTGACATATCAGCTGCCATGCTTGAAACTCACTGTCCAGCACCCTGACCTTTTCAACATCTCCCCTGCTCTTGTGGGTGACAGGACAGGTCCTCCATGCTCCACTGATAGCCATCTTCTTCCTTTCTTAAACTTCCTGTGACAGTCACAATCACACTTGTCCTTGCCATCTGTTCTTGGCATTTTCTCCAAATATTCCATTTTAACACGTCAAATATCTTGTGTGCCCATTGTTTTACTTTATATAAAATTTAAGAGCCTATGCTCTTGAAACTGCTCTCATTTTTATGCAGGTGTGAAGCAACATGCCTCTTGACTAGTGTCTGTACAAGTTCCTCTTCAGATCAGTCTTTGATTTCCACAAGCCTCATAGGATACCCCTTTGGGGGCACAGAAAGCCACTTTAGTGGATGAATAGTTGGCTAGAATCTACTCTTGTTTTTCCCTGCTTATCTTTCCAAACTTACTGGAAATGTTCAATTGAAGTTTATTGAAATCAAAATTGCTACCCTCGTTTCTTAATGTTGTCTGATTCATCTTGCGCTGCCTCATCCTGGATTCTTCTTCTATGGCTTCATCATAATTATTCTCTAGAATCACCAGCAATTTTCTCATTGCCAAATGTAATGGACAGTTTTTCATTTCTTTCACTGGACTCCATCTGTTATGGCCTGAAATCTGTGTCTATGTAGAAGACACAAAATTCCCTTCTTATATAGAAGTCTTAATCTCCCATGTGAATATATTCAGAAATAGGTCATTTAAGAGGCTTAATGAGTTCATAAGGGTAGGGTCCTAATCCAATAGCATTGGTGTTCTTATAAAAAGAGCTGCCTCACCCCCAGCTATGTTCTTTGCAAGTGTAGGAATATCTTTCTCATATTGCATTCCCAGTGTCTAGCTGTGCCTGCCTGGAACATATTAGGTGCTTTGTAAATATTTGTTGAATGCTACATGAATAGATACCTTCTCTTGGTTTTAAGCTCTGTCTATGGCTGGACTTCATGTATGCTGACATTGCTAAAGAATTTGCTAGTTCAGAGAGTAAAGGGCACAGCTAATTGTTTGCCAGTCCCATGTCCTACCTCCCAGGAAGGCGAGAGGAGCAACATTCATGTCTCAACATGCACAGGCAAGACAGTCCTGGAGAATTCAAGTAGGGAAGGCTGAGGACCTTTCCTCCACCATGCTAGGGAGTCAGGCTTATGATCACTGTCAGAATCACTGTCTGTATGTTGCAAGAAAAGTAGCAGGAAAATTTAGGAAAGTAAGCCCCCCCCCATTGTGATAATAGAGTTCATTTTGCAAGTCTTCAGAAAAGTAGGGGAAAAATAAGTTACCTAACCCATTTGGAGTATCCTCATAATTTTTTCTTGTATCTTGTATTTATAAGTACATTTGTTACCCCTTTATACAGTTCATCCATTTGTTTTTAAATTTTATCTTGAAATAGTTTTAGACTCACCTTCCAATTGCAAAATGAGTACAGAAAATTCCCATGTACCATTCTCCAGGCTCCCCAGTGATGGTTTTGGTTTTTTATTTTTTAAATTGTGTCTGTGTACATATAAAATAAAATGTGCCCTTTCAACCATTTTAGGTTTATGACGTTCTCCTTGTTGTACAGCCCCCACCACCATGCAGGGGTACAACTCTTCACCTTGCAAACCTCAAACTCTGCACCCCTGAAACAACTCACCAAGCTCCCTCCCACCAGGCCCTGGCAAGCACCATTCTACTTTCTTTCTCTGTGAACTGGCCACTCTAGGCACCTTGTATAAGTGGAACCATGTGGTGTTTGTCCTTTTGTGACTGGTTTTATTATACTTAGCATAACATCACTAATATGTTCAAGATCCATCCACATTGTGGCGTATGTCAACATTTCATTCTTTTTTTTTCCCCTCCTTCAGCGCTGTGGATTGGATCCAGGGCCTCACACATGCCAGCCTGCCTTTCTATAGCAGAATGATAGCCCATCGTATGGATATACCACATTTTGTTTACACATCCATCTATTGATGGACTCTTGAGTTGCTTCCATCTTTTGGTTATTGTGAATAATACTGTTATGAACTTTTTTGGGGTGGAGTACTGGGATTGAACTCACAGGTATTCGATCACTGAGCCACACTCCCAGCCTTATTTTGTGTTTTATTTAGAGACAGGGTCTTACTGAGTGGCTTAGCACCTTGCCATTGCTGAGGCTGGCTTTGAACTTGTGATTCTCCTGTCTTCAGCCTCCCAAAGTGCTGCACCCAGCACTATTATGCACCACTGCACCCAGCCTATTATGAACTTTGATGTGCAAATATATGTTTGAATTCTTGCTTTTATTTCTCTTTGGCATACACCTAGAAATAGAAATGCTGGATCATCTGGTAATTGTTAGGGTTTTTTGTTTGTTTGTTTAAATCCACTGTACTGGGGATTGAACCAGAGTTGCTCAACCTCTGAGCTACATCCCCAGCTCCACCCCACCTTTTTAATTAATTAAAGAATTTATTTATTTATTACAGTACTGGGGATTGAACCCAGGGCCTTGCCCTGGGTAGGCAAGCACTCTACTGCTAAGCCAAATCCCCAGCCATTTTTTTCCTTCATTTTATTTTGAGTCAGAGTATTGTTCAGTTGCCCAGGCTGATCTTGAATTTGTAATCCTCCAGCCTCAGCCTCCCAAGTGGCTGGGATTACAGGCATGATCTTAATGTTTTCCATAGCAGTTGTGCCATTTTATATCTCTACTAGCAATAGACAAAAATTCCAAATTCATCCATATCCTCACCCACACTTACTATTTTTTAGTTGTTTAAAATAACAGCCATCATAATAAATGTGCCCAAGGATAACATCTGATGTAACTATAGTATAATGATCAAGAATATACACGTTTCAAAACTTTTAGAAAGTCTTATTTGTACATGCAATCATTGTTGCCCCCAGCTTTACTTGCTAAACAACACATACATACATAACAAAAGCATTTGACACTGTCACTAAAACCTCTCTATGAGTACTATTTATCTAGTAGCCTTATAGTCCCACAAGGGGCTATGGCTTCATTCCTAACAATGATGTCGTGGGGAGCAGAGAGAGGTCCTTAAAATGGCCAAGTGGTATTCACTGTCCTAGGCTGGGAGCCCAGCATGTCACTGAGCTCAAGCCGCATGACTTGGAAGGAGGGTGCCGTGTGGGAGGGACAGAGACTTCCTGGAGTGTGCTTGGCATCTGAGTCTCCTTTAGCACATCCGTGCAATAAGCTGCCAGACTCGGCAATGCCGGGAAAGGAGACGACAGGGAGCACTGGTTTCCATTATGTGTTCTTGAGGCTCAAAAAGGAAAACAGCAATTTGGGGTTTGCTTAGGAAATGAGGTTCAAGCTAACCATGGCTGATGGCAGAGTTTTTCCAGTGGGGACTGCGTTTGACCTTGACATCAGGGTACGAGCATGGTTGGACCTCAGGACTCTCCAGCTGCCCAGGACCCTCACAGTCACGCCCTCGAGGCCACAATCCCAGATCCCTCCCACTGGAGCTCGCTGTGGGCTGTGGCTGTTGTAACACTGTACCACACTGGGTGGTCCAGAGCAGCAGGAGATTCTTCTGTCACAGTTCTGAGGCCAGACACTTGAAGTCAAGGTGTGCAAAATGAAAGCTCTTTACCATTGGGCAAGTTACTCTCTCTGCACCTCACTGCGCTGTCTGCAAAATGAGAGGAAAATAGTCCCAGGGGATGACGCCCTGGTGCTCTGCCCAGACCTCTGGGTTCCCTTTTCTGATCTGTGTGTGTTTGCCCAGCTCCTGTGTGCTTTCCCTCCCCCTGCCTGTACCTGTGACCTTCTTCCAAAGCCTGCTTCTGGAGCTGGCTCATCTTCAAGGGCATGGAACTAGACCTGAGAGTTCACATCTGCTGGGGCAGACTGCAGCCCAGGGCTGCTGGATACTCTGGGGACGATGCAAAGAGCATTGGCCTTCCCCTGGTAGAATGAGGCCTTGCAGTATTGACACCTAGGGTTTTATAAGAAGAATGTCCCACCTCAGGGACACCGAGGTGGAATGACCACCTTGTCCTAGTCTGTCGGGAGTGTTCTCTCTTAACACTGAAAATGCCTGTGACCAGTGTCTGTGGCCACAGACACAGTAGCCAGACGCAGGGACCTAGAAGGCAGCCCTCCTGGGTAACACTCTGGAATGGGGTTACTGTCATTACTGACATGGATGATGGGGAGCCCTCACCTTGGAGGGGCTCAGGAGTCTCCAGACTCCCCAGGGCTTTTCCACCAGTCTAGCCTCTTTCTGGGGCTACTGTAGCAGTGTGTTCACAGAAGTGTGAGGGGTGAGGTGTCCTGGGTATTGCCCTCTCAGTGTGCCTGGTGGGGACTTTCCCAGAGGAATTATGTTGGCAAAGCTCAGGGACTATGAATGAGAGGCAGATGCCAGACATCATCTTCTGCAGGCGGTAACAGGCACGCAGCTCTGGCGTCCAGCCTGTCCCCATCCGTGTGGTGCCAGAACAGCTCCTGGGCGGACACAAATGGGAATTTCAAGGCAGGCCTGTGTTTTTGGACCTCCCTGTTGGCCATAACCCCAGCTTGTAAGTTTCAAAGGCTTAAGGCAAAATATACCGCTCACTACAGTTTATAAAGAAGCCCTAGATAGGAGATCTGGCCAGTGCTGCTGTTTCACATGGCCCTGCTCTTTGGTTTACAAGTTTTGGTAAACTTCCCTGACTGTCATGATACTGGTGACCAGTGAAATTCTAGAAACCCATCCAGCACTAATTCTGCCCAGAAAATAGTTGGGACAACCCTAATGATCACAATGCAGGATTTTCCTCTCTTCACATTCAGAAATATTGCAACATTTTTATGAGATCTGTGGAAAGGTGGCCCTCACCCCTCCCTGACATCCTGTAGAGCATAAGGCAAATGCCTTATGGTGTTTCTGCCACACAGAAGCTTCAAGACATATCTTTCCTAGTGGAGTCAGAGGAGCCTGAGGAAAAGAGAGAATAGGAAATTCCTTCTAGCACGCAGAATAAAATCTGTCCTTCCACAAGACTCAGGTGATAGGGTCGTGTGAACATTCTAGTCTGGATATTTCTTAATGATGCCATTTCAGCTTCATTTCAGAGGGAACCAGATACTTAGCTGTACCTCCAAATCCCAGTTTTCTCTGGTGGGGAGAGAAGAGGAGCGGCTCATAAGAAAGGGACCTGGGTTTGGACAGCTTATCGACCTCATTGTTCAGACTGGTGTACATGCCGACAGCAGACCAGGGTTGGGGTGTGGGGTTGGTGAAGTTTGAGCGAGGCAGAGAGAGTCCGGGCAACACAGGGACTGGATAATTTTCTCCAGCAAAACAGTGCTAGTTGTCAACTCTGGTTTCTCCAAATGAAACCTCCTAATGATGGAAGACAAAGGCAAGGAGCTGTCATTTCACAAGACTGCATTGGGTCGTGAGTTCAACAAATTCTGATCATTGTGCTTTTATTAAATTTCCAAGTGCCTGCAACTTTTTGCCGGTATCATAGTGTTATTTCAAAATAATAAGAAAACAAACCTGAAATCAGAATCCTTTATGTCTTCAGGTCCATTCCGCAAGTTATGAGTGTCTTATTTGGCTCAAGCAGAGATAACATCCCCCAGTTGTTTAAAACCCTCCCAAGGACTTGCAGTATTGATTTTTATCCCCATTCTTGGAATGACTCGTGAGGTTGAAGTTCATATTTAGTGGTTATTTGCAATACTCCAAAGACCTTCAGCCCACATCTATTTCCTTAACTCTCTCCTAGGATCATTTTAGAATTATGAAGACTTACTGAACATGGACGTGCATGCCTGTAAACTCAGTGGTTCAGGATGCTGAGGCAGGAGGATTGCAATTTTGAGATCAGCCTGGACAATTTAGTGAGACTCTGTCTCAAAATCAAAATAAACTTTTATAATAATTTCTTTTTAACTTTAAAAAAATTTAAATGTAGCTCAGCAAGTGGTAGACCATCCTTGGATTTGATCCCTAGAACAAACAAACAAAAAAACAAAAAATGATGGGAAATTATTAAGGGAAAAGAGAGAAGAGTGTAGTAAGGAATGAAGGGGAAAAGGAGGAGAAAGGGGTTCTCAAGCGCCCCTCCCACCAAGCACCCCTCCCACAAGCACCCCTCTTCCTCAGGGCTCAGTTCCTGCTCTCCTGCTTCCAGGATTCCCTCCAAGGTTCTGTCTTAGTAGTATTTTAGGTAGATCCCTCTTCCAGAGTAATTCACCTTCCCAAGGCCCTTCTCAATTACCCACATAAAGGGAGTATAACTTCAGTCTTTATCCTCGACCCTTCTCAGGTGGAACTGCCTGAGGATTAAGGGTAGATGGTCATGGTGGCCCTGTTTCATTTAAAAAATGAAATATTTACAGTACTGTTTGGTATAAAGCAAAGTAAATACCCAGATTCTGGCACTCTGATTATCCCTTCTGCACGAGGATCACTAAGGCCAAGGGTTATGTGTAGCTCAACTTTCCGGAAATATTCAGTCCCCTCCCAGCTCTGCGAGGAAGCCTCAGAGAGCCCTGTCCACGCCGTCCTCTTCCTTGCACATGGGTCAGCGTCACTCATGACAGCTGGGTCTATTCCTAAGTTGTAGGTCAAGGTCGTACAATAGTTTGTAACACTTATTCCTAGGAAATGACTTGATCTAGGGTAACCTCCAAGCACACCACCCTGGAAACAATTCTAGTGATCCCCAAACAGAAAGCACACAGACCAAGAGCAGGTGCTCAAATCTCATGGTTTATTAAATTAACTTACCGCAGGAAGCAAGGGGGAGTGGTGGGGTAGGCAGCCACACTCAATAGCATGCTGGTGAGTGAAAAGACCACCACCTGAATCCTGGGCGACATGATGCCCACATCAACCTTCCCTGTAAGGGTTAGTTAAACAGCAGCTCAGCAGGCCACAGTTGCCTGGAGTCCTACCATGATTTTTCTCTTGGAGAGATACAGGGGCAGTCATGCCTGGTCACAGTGGTAATCTGCCAACTAGTTGACTGAACAACGAAATCTGCATTTGTTGGGCAAAGCACATGGGATCCAGAATGGGACCTACTGAGCTTCACCAATGGGTGGCCAGCATAAGGATGGCAAAACCATCAGCTTTAAGGTGGCATGAAACATGCCTTGTAACTTGGTCTTTCTGTTCCTTCCTGTATAGAAGTAGCTGGTCTGTTTGTTCTTGCTAGTTGATTTTATTCAACCATATACATTTCACACAGGTTGCTGCTGTGGTTAATATCCTCCCACAGTCATGTTGAATTTATTATTTCTTTAGTGCTGGGGATTGAACCCATGACTTCATACTTGCTAATCACGTGCTTTACCATGGAGCTATATCCCCAACCCCATCATGTTGACATTTAATTCCCCTTATCAGATATTAAGAAGTAGATCCAGGTGGGACCTTTGAGCCATGATTAGTACTCTCCCTCATGAATAGAACAATCCATGTATGCAATTAACTTGTTATGTGGATTAATAATTATCTTGAGAAAGAGTCTGCTATAAAAGCCAGTGTGGCCAGATCTCTCTCCCTCTGCTCCCTGTCTCTTGCTATGTGATGCCCAGCACCGCCTTGGGACTCTGCCACCAAGAAGGCCATTACCAGATGTGGTTCCTTGACTTTAGACCAGAACCATAGCCAAGTAAACCTCTTCTCTTTATAACTTTCCTGTTTTGTAGTATTATGTTAATAGCAACAGAAAACAGACCAAGACAGCTGCCAACCTATTATCTTCGCTTAACATTTCTTATGACTTCTGCTTATCTCTCACAAGCCACTTGCTAACTTATTCTCTGTATTTCATCTTATCAATTTCATGCAACTCATTTTCTTCCTTGTCCTCTATTGCAGAAATTAATATCCTTGAAGTACTGGACAAATTCATTTATACCTGATGGTGACCTTCACTTTAGGTGACAAATTCCTAAGATTAAAAAATAAAAGGAATCAGACTTGGCTTATACTTCAGTCATCTAGACATCACCTTCATGGGAGGTTTTGTGAGGTGCAAAAATTCCAGTTCTTTCCAGCCTCTGTTCACATCCATGGGCCCATAGATTTAGGGCTTACTAAGATTAGAATTTGGAGGTGGCGTCTGTATTAGTAACAAATACCTGAGATAATCAACTCATAAAGAGAAAAGGTTTATTTTGGCTTACCATTTTGGAGGGTTCAGTCCATGGTCAGTTGATCCTCAGTGTTTTGAAGCCTGTGGCTGGGCAGCATATCCTAGTAGAGAGGATGGGGTGGAGAAAAGCCATTGACCTCATGACCAGGATGTAAAAAAAGAAAGAGGAAGGAGTGGGGCCTTACTATCCTCTTCAAGGGCACAGCCCCAATAATCAAAAGATCTCCCTGTAGCCCCCACCTCTTAAAGTTTCTACCACCTTCCAACAGAACCAAACCAAGGACCAAGATCTTAAACATGGGCCTTTGAGGGACATTCCAGATACAAACTATAGCAACATCTGATCTAAAAAAGACAAATAGGCCAAGAGATTGGGTTAGCTTGCACTGACAAGGCCCAGTGAAGAGAAGTAGATGGGATTTCTGTGACAGGAAAAGGAAATCTTCATCTACAGTGTAGTGAAATTTCAACCTTGCCTCAAGAGAGATCTGATTTTTGCCATTGGCATCTGGGAAGTGATCTCTAAGTCCTTGGAATTTCATTTTGTTTGCCTGAAGTTTTGAGCTTCATCAAAAATGTGATTTAGGGTGAAGACTTGGGGTCATCCCATATTAGATACCCTCTGGAAGGACTGGAGTCTGAGGTCAGTCATACTGGGTGGCCCACCATGTTGAAGTGATGGAACCTCCAAATCAACTCAGGATGCTGATGTTCAGGAGAGTCCTCATTGGCAATACTCCTTGAATATTGTCCCACTTCAGTGCTGGGAAAGTAATGCTGCCTTGACTCCCAAGGAGAGAGGACAGTGGATATCTCACATGTGGAACACTCCTGGATTCTGACCTCTTCCCTGGGCTGGTTCTAATCTGTATCTTTCCCCTGTAAGATATAGCCAATAAACATGAGTAGGACAGCTTCCCGTGAATCTTGTGAGTATGCATAATTTATTTTTGAGCCTCAGAGTAGGTAGGGACTGTGCCTCCTGAACTTTGCAGTTGGTGTTAAAAGTGAGGTTGGGCCTGGCGCGGTGGTACAATCCTGTAATCCCAGCACTTAGGGAGGCTGAGATAGGAGAATCGCGAGTTCAAAGCCAGCCTCAGCAATGGCGAGGTGCTAAGCAACTCAGTGAGACCCTGTCTCTACATAAAACACAAAATAGGGCTGGGGATGTGGCTCAGTGGTCGAGTGCCCCTGAGTTCAATCTCCAGTACCAAAAAAAAAAAAGTGAAGTTGGACTTCTGGATGGTTCTTACATTTTACATCGTCCAAAAAAGACCTGAACCATAGAGGGAAGGCAAGGATGAAGCTTAATTTTTCCCTCGTGTCTAATTTTGGGATTTGGCCCTCCTTCATCATCCTTTCTCCTTCCTCCCCAGTGGTTCTCCATGCGTCCCTGCTGGAGCCATATTTCCAGTTAACAATGAGGAAGTGAAAATGATTCGTAAAGCACTCATTTTCATGTAAGCAGAGAATTTTACACATGAATCCAGTTAAGCCTTTCCTATAATAGAAATTGAACTGAGAAGCCTTTCATATTAACATCTTTTATTTGCACACAGACATGGAATAGTTTAGTGATTTGGCCCAAACCATGAAGCAAGCCTCTCAAGATCACCACGAGGGCCACCTCCACCTTAGAAGGCAGGTTCTCCAAACCTGCCTAAACTGGGACCAGCTCTTTAGATGCGTCTCACCCAGTATGTTAAATCAGCGCTGCCTGGGCTTCCTTTGTGTTCAGGTGTTTTTATTTCAATAACCAAACACAGAAACGAATTAAAGAGAAGCAAAGCTTCTAAAGAAGTATTGAGTTTAACCATATGGAGCCGCCGCTTTTGTAAGCCAGTTTTATATGGTTCAACTTAATCCATGTAAGTCCACTAACAGCTAAAGCAGCGGTTCTCAGTTTGACTGCACATGAAATACATGGGGGAGCTTTAAAAACAAAACAGAATGAAAACAAAGCCCAGGTCATATTCCAGACCAATTAAATTGGAATCTCCAGGGTTGGAACCCAAACAACAAGATTTTTTTAAAACTCCCCAAGGGATTTCAATGGACTGTCAAGTCTGAGAATTTCTAAAATAAATGAAAATGTGTGGTTTCTACTAACTCATCAGTAGTCCCTCCTTGTGGGTGACTGTCACCTAAAAGATGCTTACAGGGGGCTCACCGTAAGTGAGAGATTGACTAGACCTTGAGAACACAGGAGACCCTTGTGTTAACTCCTGGCAGCTCCAGTTCCTGCCCATAGCTCTGCACACCTGTGCCTGGGTGACGCCACTGGGGTGTACTGTGTAACCTTCAGATGAAGTGGGGTAACTGTGGCTGTGCCCTTTGCAAGAGTTCTTTGGGCTGGGTTATATTCTCAGGTGAGCCCATCTGCAGGCTCCGCTTAGCTCTTTGTAATTTCTTAGAAGACTACATGTTTTCTGTGGCCTCTTTGCCCCTGGAAGCATGCCCTTCTCTGCTCTCTAGGAACCTGGTTTTCAGGGCCACATGGAAACCTGTCAGGAACCACCTGTCTTTGAGCCACATGGTAATGTTGCTTAATGTGGGTCCTGGACCCACCCTAGACCAATTCAGACACTATGGGTATATCCTGTGAGCTGCAACCTTAGACAAGACTCCATCCCCAACCAAGGTGACAACAATTTCTCAAAAGTGTGAGAACCAGGTAAGATTCAACCTGGCTGTTTGGCCACAGGGTCAGGAACCACTCTGTTCCCACTTTTCCCTGGCTCTCGGGCTACCCTGAGTACTCCAGGGCACATGGAGGAGCCTGGGTCCCCGCCTACTGGTGGCCCATCTCTCATATGACTCAATTCACATCTTTGAAGCCCCAGATGCCTCAAATTTCCCCCCATTCAAAGGGAGGGATATGCTTACATGTACAGTGTTCCCCCTTTATCCACAGGGGATGCATTCCAAGACCTCGAGTGGAAACCTGAAACCTCAGATAGTACCAAATCCTGCATAGATTTTTTTTTCTATGATAAAGTTTAATTCATAAATGAGGTAGAGTGAGACTTTAAAAATAAGTAATAACAAAGCAGAACGATTATAACAATACACTGTAATAAAAGTTATGTGAATATGGTTTCTCTCTCTTGAAAAAATCAAGATACATATCAATATTTTCAGATTGTGAGTAACTGAAACCTCAAAAAGTGAAACCAAGGATAAGAGGGTACTGGTATGTTATCTAACTATTTATCTATCCACCCACCCTCCCACCCACCCATCCATCCATCCACCCATGTTTCCCTCCGTCTACCCATGCATCTTTTTCGCTTCCCTTCGTCCTTCTCTTCCTCCCTCCCTCCTTTCCTTCCTTCCTTCATTCTTTCTTCCTAGCTCTCAGAGGGCAGATGGAAATCATCCAGCTTGAACACTATTTGGGGCCACGTGCAGCCAGACCCTTCCCTTCTCCCCTCAAGATATAAAGGAAAGACCTCTGCCCCTTTGACACTACAGTGGTTGGGTTCCCATTTGGGGATGTGGGAAGGTGAGGGTGTGCGGAGGGGTGAGCTCCAGGACTGGTGAATAGAGAACTCAGCAAATGGAAAAGTGAAGGAAACAACATTTCCCAGGACCTAAAACAGACAGGTCTCTGCTCTGACAGCAAAGTCTAGAATTTCCTTTTTAGAGGCCCCTTGCTGCTTTTCCACCCCCTGAGAAGCAGCATGATGTCATTGACGCCCCAGTTTGCATGCATTTATTAGGTTCCTGGTCTCCAGACGGGGATGGAGAGGGGGCAGGGCCCACAGCATGAAACCCATGAGCTCCAGGCCTGGGAGGAGGCTGGAGAGGCAAGGCTGTTCAAGGCCCTCCTCCATCCTAGACTTTACCCAATCCTGCCAGCAGTTCCCAAAATTCTAAATGAAGACATGAATTCACCAGGAGCCCCGAGAGAGAGTAAGTTTTTCTCTGTCCTCCTCACCTTCTCTGGACATGAGCATCTTGTATTTGGGTATCTGTGAGGGTCCTGAAGCCCCTTCCCCACCAATACTGAGAGCCCATAGCCAAGGCTGTGCTGGCCAACTGATAGGAGAGGAGGGAGGCAATGTATGTGTTGCTTATGTTTGTGGAGCAAATTCTGCTTGTCTTACTCAGGCCAGGGCTGTTTCTAAAGAGCCAATCTAGGGGCCTGCCAATCACCCCAGACTGCAAAATCACAGGATAAAAAAAACCAGCAAGGGCAGGTTTTCTGGAAGGAAAAAAGGAAACAAACCACCCTGGGAGGTGGATGGGGTGAGAGACTGGGATCGTGACCAGATCCATCTTTCTCAAGCCCCAGAGAGGACTCTGTCACCTGACTGGGGCTGGGCCTTAGACCTGTTCAGCATGATCCAGCTAAGTTCTAGTCTTCTAGTGTCGACCATCCCCCAAGTCACCATGTTCTTCTGGGCTCTCCCTGCTTCCAAGGCCATATGGGGGGTGGACCTCAGAGATTGCGCTTTGATGGTCAGAGGCTTTTCATCTGAGTAACCAAGGGGAAGGATTTTAGTTACCACCATCTGTGCAGATGGAAATCCCACCACATGGACCCAAGTGTGGCTGCCATTACTGGCTATACCTTTATGCTACAGAACCTGACCTGTGGGGTAAGAGAGGAGAGAAGGAGACCAGGCCACACTCACCTGCTTATTGAAGAATCTCCTTGGTTATTCCAGTGGGGGAGAAGCTGCCCCACTGAGGAGGAACCACAGACTAATGGGGGAAAAAATTGTCCCTATCAACAGAGAATCGTTCAGGT
>CM053409.1:109184846-109222982 GCA_028644305.1 Xerus rutilus
GCTGCTATTCACCAGGCACATGGTATTCACATTACAGAAAATCAAAGATGCAGAGGACATCTGGCAAGAAGCCAGAGGGAGGAAACACCTGACCATCCAGGAACAAACATAAGAGTTATATTAAACTTCTTTTCAGAACCCACGTACTGCGGGTCGTGGTGGCGCATGCCTGTAATCCCAGTGGCTTGGGAGGCTGAGGCAGGAGGATCACAAGTTCAAGCAACTTAGCAAGGCCCTAAGCAGCTAAGTGATACCCTGTCTCAAAATAAAAAATAAAAAGGTTGGGGATGTGGCTAAGTGGTTAAGCACTCCTGGGTTCAATCTTTGGTACCAAATGGGGCAGGGTGGGGGAAGGGAGAAAGAAACCACATGCATGTGCTATGGTTGAATATATCCCTTGAATTTCATGTGTTCAAATCTCAATCTTTGAATTCGTATGTTTATGGTATTTGGAGGTGGTTGGGCCATGGGGTGTCTGCCCTTATGAATGGGTTGCGCCACTCACAGGTTAAGGGGTTTATGGGTCATCGAAGGAGTGGCTTTATAATAAAATGAGTGCTCTCTAGAAAACTTGCTTTGTCTCGCCACGTGCCACTCTCTATCATGTGATGATGCAGCAGCAAGGCTGTCACCAGAGGCACAGCAGATGCCGGCACTAGGTTCTTGGACTCCCAGCCTCCAGAACTCTTAGCCCCACAAATATCCATTCTCTATCAACCATCCAGTCTGAGCTATAGCAACAGAAAATAAATGTACTAAGACACCATGTAAGAAAGAAAAGAGTGGAATATCTCACATGTGGAAGGAAAAGAAAAAAAAAACACCAACTTTCAATTCTGTACCCACTGAAATTATCTCTCAAAGTGAAATAGTGGGACGGGATGTAGTTCAGTGGTCCTGATATGATTCTCAGCACTGGAAAAAAATGAAAAAGGGGAACGAGGAAGAAAAGCTTTCTCTGATCAACAAAAAATTAAGATAGACCAGTGTGGCAGTGCACACCTGTAATTCCAGGGGCTGGAGAGGCTGACACAGGAGGATTGCAAGTTGGAGGCCAGCCTCAGCAACTTAGTGAGGCCCTAAGCAACTTAGCAGGACCTTGTCTCAAAATTTAAAGGATAAAATAAAAAAAGGCTGAGGAGGTTGCTCAGAGGTAAAGCACCTCTGGATTAAATCCCCAGTACTAGAAAGGAGAAAAAAAAGAAAAAAAAAGGAAATTCATTTTCAGGAGACCTGCCTTGCGAGAATTGTTAAAAGAATTTCTTCAGAGAGAAGGAAAATGGTACATCAGAAACTCAGGTCTATGTACCTGGAGAACAACTTTAGAAGAAAATAATGGATGGTTTGAATGAAAATATTCATCCTGAGTCCAGAACTGAGAGCTGGAGCATGAAACTGTGCGACAGAAGCGAGAAGGCAAGACCAGAGGGAATCCGTGGAAATGCTGGAGCCCATGACATATGAATGACAGGTCGGGAAAGATCAGGTGATCCAGCTAAGACCTCTGGCTTCAGCGAGATGGAAACCAACACCTGCCGGATCTTCCGGAGGTCACGTGGACGATGGGACCGTGGAAGCAGATATGAGATCAGTCACCCAGTCAACTGCTCAGAGGTGGATCCGAGGGCTCCCACTAACGAGGGCTCACACTAACGAAAGGAGAAATAGAACCACACAACAGTGATGTGCAGACAACCAAAGGAAGAGAGTCCAGGGGAAAAGGTCTTCAATCTGCTCAAGGGTCTTTGCAGAGCAAAAATTTCCAGCTGCAGAGCGAGATCCAGAACCTTCTGATGAGCCTGGAGATCCTGCCTGAATTGCATCAGGTACAGGTATCTGCTTCAGAGGAGGAAATGTGCTGTTCAGAGGTGGAGGGGGGACTTCACGGTGTGTGTGTGTGTGTGTATGTGAGTGTGCGTGTGTGTGTGTGTGTGTGTGTGAACCGCACACACCAGATTCACCACCTCCTCAAGAACATGGTCCACACATGGCCAGCGAAGTAGAGATAAACCCTTCCTCCGACTGAAAGGAGGATCTTCCTGGGGGAGAGAAGAGAGCTGGGAGGTTCCATGCTCACACAACTGTGTGGAAAGGAAGATGGCGGAAATTGGCTCATCCTGGCATTCCCAGGCTTTTCCAGGGGAACTTGTCCTGCTGTTCCTCACATGACCCGCAGAAGCCAGAGGGACCGTGTGGTCACCTGGGTCACAGGTCCCCAGAAGAGGAAGGCAGCACCATGAAGGCTCAGGAGTCCATCCAGGGCTCAAAGCAGAGGAATCCTGAGCCCACAACCTTGGCAGGGCACCTGCCTCGGTGCTCTTTAAGGTGGTACTGATTTCTCTCTTCAGGTTAGCTATAGCTGTTTCATGGATGCCACTACCCGTCTCATTCAAGCAGATATAGCATGACATTTTTAAGAGTATTCTTCAAATAAGGGTTTGTTTAATATAGTTCCTATGAATACATTATTTCCCTGTCATGGGACTCTCTAGATATAGATAGTATAAGTATTGTACTTTGATTTAAATAAAAGCTCCACTATTAAATCATCGTTGAGGTTTGACATGGATAAACCTCAGCGTTTGAAACAACAGAGATTGTTTCTCTACACTGGGAGCTATTGTTAGAAATCTGTGCAAGTAATTCAACATTAACTTGAATAAGATTGATTATAAAAATTAATTTGAGGGCTGGGCTTGTGGCTCAGCGGTAGAGCACTTGCCTAGCATGTGTGAGGCATAGGGTTTGCTCTTCAGCACCACACACACACACACACACACACACAATAAATAAATAAAATAAAGGTATTGTGTCTATCTTCAACTAAAAAAAATTTAAAAGTCAATTTGAAAAACTAAAACCTAAACAACCATTAGCCATTCAAACATCATAATGCTTAGCCTTAAATTTGTTTATTGATTTACGGGAGTTGAAATTTTGCATCCATTTTTCTTATTTTATAATTTTTAAACTTTGATTGTTTTAATATATTATTTATTGTTATAAATGTTATACAGTCAAAATAAGGTTTTTTTCCTTGATGAGACACACACACACACACACACACCACACACACAACTACAAGGCATTTTCGGTTGTTACGCTAGTAGCTGAGTAAAATATAAATTAAAGAGAACTGCAAATTTTAAGACGACGTTGAAAGGGAGAAAAATCACATGCACACAATTTTTATGTTCAGAAATGATACTTACATCATATACATACAAAAGGAGAGTTGCCACACTTAAGAGACAGGATTCTAATAAGAAAAGCTCCATCCCAATGAGGCAGATGAAGGCTTTGATGGGGGCTTTGCTGCCCAAGCTGTGGGCAGGAATAAGAGAACAAAGGACGTGAGGCTCTCAGGTGCTCACAGTAGGGGACGATGGGTCCACCCTCAGGAACCTGAGGGGACAGAGGAAATGGGAGCATCCAAGTCCAGTGAGGAGCTGTCAAGGGCCTGGGAAATCGCATCAGTTTTCTGTCCCCATTTCTGCAGGCCCCACTGATGGCCACCAGTCAGGGGCCCTGGGCCAGGCAGCCCAGAAGAGTCAGCCTCCTGGTCACAGAGCAAGCCAGATAAGGACGAAGAAATGATTTGGATGATGACCCCACACTTGATGCTATTTGATCAAAAGTGTGTGTATTCCACACACATCCATTTATTAAATTAGTATCAATCAGCATCTTCCCCACCTTCCACCCTCTTCTAGGTGCTCGAGATGCAGTGATGGAGAAATCAGCCCAATGAGGCCTGTGGACCTCCACAGTTCCCATTGTAGACCTTACACTCCAGGGTGCAGGAGCAAGGTCAGATAAAGGACCCAGAGCTAGGCGTGGCGGTGCATGCCTGTAATTCCGGGGACTCTGGAGGCTGAGGCAGGAGGATTGCAAGTTTGAGGCTGGTCTGGGCAACTTAGGGAGACCTTGTCTCAATATAAAAAGTTCAAAGGGCCAGGGATGTGACTCAGTAGCAGAAGATCCCTAGGTTCAATTCCCAGTATAGGCTGGGGGGTGGGGAGTAGCAGAAGGGGGTGGAAAAGGAAAAGGAAGAGGAATGGAGCAGGTGACAAGATTGCAAGGCTAGCTGTGTTGCTGTGGCAGGGCTGGCTGCCTCCTAACTCTGCTGGGACCTTCTGGCTGGCTCGCCCGCCCGGGATGCAGCTTCAAAAAGCCCAGCATGCAGCCAGTCAGCTCTGCTCCTGAGGCATCTTTCCTTGATGCTTCTCTCCTCCCTGCAAGGCCCTGGAGTGGCTGCACTGAGGCTGTGTCTTGTTGGTTGGCAGGGGAGTCCAGCAGCTCTACCTTGGGAAGCCTCTTGCTTTTCTTGCTCTGTGGGATCATGTTTCTCTCTTGGAGGTGTCACACCGTGGCTACACTTCTCAGCCTCCTCATTTCCAGACTCCACATAGCACAGGGTGAATTCTAGTACTGCACAGACTGGCTATGTGCCCTTGGTCAAGTTTCTTAACCTCTCTGTGCCTCCGTTTCACATCTGTAAAATAAGAATGCTAATAAAGAGTACCTGCTGTATGTGATTTTTTTTCCCCCCAGTCATGAGATAACACAGATAAAGAGCTTAGAACAGCGGCTGGCACATAGCAGAACCCAGGAACAGTGGATGCAGTTCTCCTCTTGACCAAATGGAGTACTGGGGTGGGGACATGAGCCAGGCCTGGAAGTCAAATGATTAGGTAGGTGCATGTGGATCCAACTTGGCTGATGGGGATGCAGAAGGGGCCACCAGCCTGGGCATGCAGTGAGCTTGGGCAGGTCCTCAAGAGATAACTGCAAGCACAGGGAAGCTGGTATGGCTGAATGCTGAGATCTGGGCCCTGGGCCACCATGAGTCACTGAATCGTGGGACTGAATCTTCAAATAATAGCCTTTCCTCAGGTGCTCAAGATAGGGCACAGCTGAACCTGCAGATTAAATGGTTCCTCCTCCAGGGCTGAGCTGGTCACCTGGAGAGGCAGGTACCACTTACTCAGGTGGACTTGTTAATAAAGCCAGTTATCTAATGGTCTTTGCACATGAGACCAGGAAGAGCGAGACTCAAACACCCCTGGCTTGGGCAGACCCTTGGTAACCCCAGGCAGCTGGCAGATTCTATTTTCTTGACTCTGGATTTCCCTTTTCTTTTGTTCCCATGTACCTGGGGCTTTCATGCTATCTTCTGGCTGGCCAAGGGCCTCTGATTGACTGCTTATCTAAGCCTGACTTTTCCCTCCTGGGCCTGTTTGAAAATAACCCTTTCCTGTTCTCTTGACACTCAAATGGCCCTATTTCTGAATACGCCCAGGATCCAGCTGTGCCTTGGATGACCATAGATGAACAGACTCATAATTTATTGGGAGTGTACAACCTTCAGGAATGTTTGTCTTTTCTAAAATATGGCCCCTTAGCCAAATGAACATGGAATTTGAGAACTCTGCAAGCAAAGTTTTTTTCTGATTTCCATAATTTTTGCTTGTTTTCTCTCCCCATCTTTTTTCTATTCCCCATCCTCTGCTCTCTCCCTTTTGAGGGTGTTTCTACCTAAAGCTGTGTAATAACAGGAAAAGATGAAGAAAGAAGTGTGATCAGAATACACATTTCTTTTAAAAAATCATGCTGTTCTTTAATTTCTCCCTTCTGAGGAATTAAACAATATTTTTTAGGCCTTTGAGATTTTCTCTTTGTTTCTCATTTGAGCTATTCTGGTCTTCCCTGAAGTTTTTAAAAATAAAATTTAATTGATAGTTAACATGAATATAGGAAAACATGCCTTACACAGATAAATCATGCCTTATCTGCTATGTTTACTATAACAAAATATCAGAGGACAGGGTAACTTATAAATAACAGAAGTTTATTTCTCAGAGTTCTGGGTGCTGGGGAGTCCAAGATTAAGGCACCAGCAGATTTGGTGGGGGCGCCTGTTTTGATTCATAGATGACGGTTTCAAGCTGTGTCCTCAGATGATAGAAGGAAGGAACTCTGGTCTCTTTATATGGCTCCTAATCCCATTCATGAGAGTTTCACCTCCAGATCCAATAACCTACCTCCTAAGTAAGAGATCTGGAGGTTAGGCTTCAACATAGGAAGTTTGGAGAACACAAGCATTCAGACCAGAGTACGTCATAAAATTCAATGAATTGTCACAAAATGAACACATTCGTGTTACCCAGACCAGGCCAAGAAATGGAATCCAATCGATGTCTTCAGGCTTCTTCTCAATCACTACTCTCTTCCTTCTCCTTTGACTTCTAACACCGCTGACTAGTGTTTGAACAGAGTATGCCCGTCTTGTGCTGGGCCTGGCTTCCTTCTCTCTACAGCAGATTTGCTTGTGGCAGTGGTTCATTCATTTCTTCATTACCCAGAATTCCATGCATGACCACAACACAAGGTCCTCATTCATTCTCTCGTTAATACATGTTTGGGAAGTTTCATTACTATTACCAAGAATGCAGCTATAAACGTTCTTGCTCATGTCTTTGGGTGCATGCATGTGTGGTGTGTGGGTACAACTTCAGTTGTTATTGCCAAACCATTTTGCAAAGTATTGTATAGTTTTCCCTGTCTGCTAACAGTGTGTGAGAGTCCTTGTCGCTCTAGAATTTTGCTAACATTTGGTGTTGTCAGTCTTTAATTTTAGCTTTTCTGATGGGTGTTTTTCTTGAGTTTGCATTTCTCTGGTGACTAGTGAGGCTGAGCACCTTTTTATATTTTTATCTATCACTTATTGGGAGGATCTCTTTTATGAGTTGGCTGATCAAGCTTCTTACCTATCATTTTAATTTGGGTTGTGTTTTTATTGTTGTCTGATTATGGAAGTTCTTTATATAGTTTGGATCCAAGTCCTTTGTTAGGAAGAGTATAGATATCTTACTCTGTGTACTTTTTCACTCTTCAGAGTTAGTGCCTTCTGAACTTTGAATAGAAGTTCCCAATTTTGGTGAAATCCAGTAAGTCAACATTTTTCCCCATGGTTATTGTTTTATGCATCTTGTTTTAAAATTTTTTGACCCACAAGATATTCCTCTATTGTATTTCTAGAAGTATTATCATTTTACTAATCACATTGAGATCTATAATTGATAAGGGATTAGTTTTAGAGTAAAGTCTGCAGTGTTGACATAGAGAAATACTTTTTCTTTATGGAGAGCCAGTTGACTCAGAACCTGTCCTGGTCCATTTTCTGTTACTATAACAGAATACCTGAGACTGAATAATTTATAAAGTAAAGAGATTTATTTTGGATCATGGTTCTGGAGGCCAGGAGGTTGAAGATCCAATAGTTACATTTTGAGAGGGCCTGGCACTGCTCCAATTTAGGGCAGAAAATCAAGAAGCAGACAGGTGTGTGCAAAAGACACGAGGGACACCATTGCTTTGTAACACTCCGCTTTCACAGTAACTAATTCAGTCCCATGAGAACTAGCCTAGTCCTGCAAGAAAGGCATTGATCCCTTTAAACACCTCTTAAAGGTCCCACCCCCCAACACCCCCACAGTAGCAATTAAATTCCAGCATGAGTTTTGGAGAGGACAAATCATATTCAACCTATGGCAGAACCATTTATGGAGAAGTCTGCGTTTCTCCTGTATTCTTCAGTATAAAACTTTTGCTATAAATCAAAATTAAGCATTCATATATATGTGATTCAAATCCCAGATGCTCTACTCTGTTTTGTGGGTCAATTTATCTCTGTACTGATGACACACTACTTTAATTATTGTGGCTTTATAATAATACTCGACTGTAGGGGAGGTCCTTTATCCTTATTGCTGTTCTTCAGGAATGTTTTGCTATTCTTGAATTTCTAAACTTCCACACATTTAAGAATCAACAATTTGCACAAGTACTTACCTAGGATTACCTAGGTAATTACCTGATTTTGGAATATAGTAGCAGATAGTCTATATGGTAATTGCATTAATCCATCTGAATGGACATCTTCATACTATCAAAACTTTCAATCCATAAACCTAATCTATTTTAAAATTTATGTAGACCTTTTAAACATTTCTTAATAATATTTTCAATCCTCTTGTATTTTCAAGGTCTTGTGTATCTTTTTTATATTTATATCTAGATATCTAATATGTTTGATCCTATCATGAAGAGCATAGTTGAAAACTTCAGCTTTATTACTGGCATATATAAGTACTATGACTTACTGATTTTTCAGATATTGACCTTACATTTAGTAAAATCTAAATTGACATCTAAAAACATTGTAGGCGCCTGTGTTCGTTTCCGAGAGCAACCACAACCACATCCCATAAACTTGGTGGCTTTAAACAACACAATTTTTATTCTGGAGGTCAGAAGCCCACAAACCAGATGCTGGCAGAGCCATCCTCCCTCTGAAGTCTCTAGGGGAGGATGCTGCTTTATTTCTTCCAACTTCTGGCAGCCCCAGGAGTTTCCTTGGCTTATGGTCGTGTTTGTTTGATCTTTGTCTCTGTTTTTGCCTGGCCTCAATCAATGCATCTCTGTGTCTCCAATCTCCCTCTCCTTTCTCTTATAAGAATGCTTATTGTTGGATTTAGGGCCTACCTTAAATGTAGGGTTTCAGGATTCTCAACTTGCTTACACAAACACACACACCATCTCCAAACAAGGGCCACGTTCACAGGTACTGGGAGATGTTTTGGGAGGATACACTTCAACCCACAACAGCCTCCAAGCAAACACAGCTGCTTCCCCAATCTTCATGCTACAGTTTGGACCTTGAATGTTCCCCATGGCCCAGGTGTTAAAGGCTTGGTCCTCAGGGTGGCACTGTTGGGAGACGGTGGGACCTTGAACAGGTGGGGCTTAGTGGGAGGTCTCAGTGTCACGGAGTGTGCCCCCAAAGGGGGATCGTGGGGCCCTGATCTCCTCTTCTCTTTTTGCTTCCTGGTCATGAGGCCAGGTGGTCCTGCTGCCTCACCACAGGCCCCAAACAACAGGGCCAATGACCGGATGAGAACTTCCAAAACTGTGAGCCCAACGCCCCTTTCCTCTTATGTGTTGATGGTCCCAGGGATTCCGTGATCATGACTTGCTTTTCTTCAGGTAGCAGCGTCGCTCAGGGATCGCTCTGTCTCAGCCTTCCAGAGTCCCTCTGTTCTCTCAGAGGCTGCATAGTATTGCCCTGTGGGGCAAAGACCACATTTTAGGGGTCCTGTGCCCTACTGCTGGACATTTGGGAAAAAGCAAAGCTTCAGAGCCTGTTCAGCCCGCTCCAGGCAAGGACCCTCCCAGGCAGGTCGTGCAGCGCCTGGTCTCAGGCTCCTCCTCTGTAGAATGGGTGGGCGAGGGGTGACAAGAGCTTGCCTTAGAGATGCCGGGCACCACCCTGGACTTCCTCCTGCCTGCTCTAAGGGGAT
Organism: Xerus rutilus; assembly: GCA_028644305.1. Lineage (NCBI taxonomy): Eukaryota > Metazoa > Chordata > Mammalia > Rodentia > Sciuridae > Xerus > Xerus rutilus. Next base: position 109,194,209 of record CM053409.1, read on the forward strand.
GCTGAGGGAAAGGCAAGGGCATCCCCGACCTTCCCTGCTCCCCACATTAAGCTCCCTGGGGCAGCTTAATGGGGCTTTGCATGTGTGGGAGGGAAGTGCAGGGAGAAGCCAAGGGTCTGGATTCATCCGATGAATGTTACAGAAGCGGGCAGAGGAAGCTTCCAGAACAAGGTCCACATGCCCGGATGCTCACTCGCCACGCCCCTTATCAGAGCCAGCGTGCTGGGTGGAGTAAGGCCACTCCCATTGCCTCTGTGTGGAAGGGAGTGTCATCGTCCCAGGCTTCAGGGGTCCAGCTCGCTTTCCGGTTTCTTGCCTTCGTTTTCATGATCCCCTCGGTGACCTCCATGCCTGAAATAAAAGCCAGATGCTGGATGTCTCCGTCCTGTGAGTGCTTTTCCAAAACTTCCTCTGAACCCCTTAGACCTCAGGTGTTATGTGGCTGCTGAAGCAACGTGGCTGCTGGTGGCTTGAAGGTGTTCAACGCTCTGTTGCAAAAACCCAAGTATCATAATATTATTCTCTAGCTTAAGTTAATTATAGTAATTTCTCTCTCCTCGAGGCAGCTAGAAAATCCTCTGTGGCCTGCAAAGATCCAACTGGCTAGGCCCTGGGTGCTTCTTGCATTTATTGCTTCCCACTGACCTTGGTGCAGCTGGCCTCTGCTGAGAGCCTTCTCTCCTTATCCCTAAGGTCACCCTGGCATAGGTTCGTGCAGAGCCTGTCAGGGGGCTGTAAGCCAGTTTGCCCTGCCCACCACCCAGACCATCAATGCAAATTCCAGACTACCAGTGCACATAGAATGCAGCAACCCATGTCCAAAATGCCTCCCCCATCTTTCTTTCTCCCTGCAAATGGCTTCTTTCTTAAAAAAATTATTCTAATTAGTTATACATGACAGTAGAATGCACTTTGATACATCATATATAGATGGAATATAATTTCTCATTCTTCTGGTTGTACATGATGTAGAATCACATGGGTCATGCAGTCATATATGTACACAGGGTAATAATGTATGATTCATTCTGCTATCCTCCCTATCCCATGCCCCCTCCCCTCCCTTCAATCACTTTACCTAACCTAAAGAACCTCTATTCTTCCCTAGTCCCATCCCCTTATTGTGAATTAGCATCCACATATCAGAGAAAACATTTGGCCTTTGGTTTTTCTGGGTTGGCTTATTTCACTTAGCATGATATTCTCCAGCTCTGTCCATTTACCAGCAAATGCCCTAATTTCATTCTTTTTTAAGGCTGAGTAATATTCTAGTGTGTTTATATGCCACATTTTCTTTATCCATTCATCTGTGGAAGGGTACCTAGGTTGTTTCCACAGCTTGGCTATTGTGAATTGAGTTGCTATAAACATGGATTTGGCTGTGTCACTGTAGTATGCTGATTTTAAGTCCTTTGTGTGTAAACCGAGGAGTGGGATAGCTGGGTCAAATGGTGGTTCCATTCCAAGTTTCTAAGGTATCTCCATACTGCTTTCCATAATGGTTGCACCAGTTGCAGTCTCACCAGCAATGTATGAGTGTACCTTTTCCCCCACACCCTCACCAACATTTATTGTTGCTTGTATTCTTGATAATTGCCATTCTGACTGGAGTGAGATGAAATCTTAGAGTAGTCCTGACTTGCGTTTCTCTAATTGCTAAAGACGTCAAACATTTTTTCATCTATTTGTTGATCGATTGTATTTCTTCTTCTGTGAAGTGTCTGTTCAGCTCCTTAGCCCATTTATTGATTGGATTATTTGTTAGGTTTTCAAATGCCAGAACAAATAACCAAGCCCCAGGATAGGCATAACAGAGTGACATAGAAAGCTTGGCTTAGGAGATTCACCTGCTGGCCCTGGATGCACCGTGGAAGTTCTCGGCCTTAGGCTCCACTTGCACAGACACTGACTTTCTGATCCTTGGTTAACCCACTGATTGATGCAGCCAGGTGCTGGGGCCAGAGAGAGAAGGCACTGCCTGAGCCCTCAAGGGGCTTACCGTCTAAGGTGGGAGGTGAACATGAAAACAAGGGCCCAACGGTAATTTAGGTGCTTCGACCAAAATATGTAGGGGTGCCTGAGGGCACAAAGAGGGGAAAGCTTCACTCTCTCCGTGGGGAGAGAGACACAGAGAGGGACTCAGGGAGTACCAGGCATGGACTCAGTGCATCGACAGGGAACAGAGGAGCAAAGGCACAGTGTGAAGGACCTGGAAGCTGCAGACCATGCAGGGTGGCTTGAGGGACCAGAGGAGGGACATGGAAGAGGTGAGGCAGGCTGGAGGCGGGGAGAGCCTAGTGTGCTGCACCGGGTGTTTGGGTTTTACTCCTGGGACGATGGCTCTTAGCTGGGTGATTTTGCAATATTTGAAGATCATTTTGATTGTCACTGTCCAGGAGATAGAGATGTTCATAGCATCTATTGGGTAGAGACCAGGGTTGCTGCTAAACTCTCTAAGTGCATAAGAGAGAGATCTTTGCAAGCAAGAATGAACCAGCCCCAGATATCCACAGTGCCAACAGTGAGAAACCTTTCTCTCAGGGGAACAGGGGCCGTTGGAGGGGCCGCAGCTTGCTTCTTAGGGAGATCACTGTGGCAGCACCATGGCAGGTGATCTGAGCAGGAAGGAAGATTGATTCAGGCACAGATGTGATGACCTCAGCTAAGGAGTCGCCCGACTGTGGCCCCTGCTCCAAATCTAGCTTGTCATCTGTTTCTGTATGGCCCTGGAGCTCCAAATGCATTTTACATTTTTTTAATGGTTGAAAAATCAAAAGAAGCATAATATGCTGTGACATGTAAAAATTATATAAAATTCAAATCTCCATGTCCACGAATAGTTCTGTTGGAACGCAGTCACACTCATTTATTTACAAATTATCTAGGACTGTTTTGAACTCCATGGTGGAGATGAGTGGTTGTAACAGAGAGCATATGGCTTGCAAAACCCAGAATATTTATTATTTGGCCCTTTATGGGAATAGTTTGTCAACCTTTGACTTAAAACAAGGCAATAGAGGTGGAGGTTGAAAGATACAGAAAGATACAGGTGCAGAAAGATACAGGTCCAGGAATGATCTAGAAGGTGTAGAATTACTTAAATTCTGTTCATTCATGAATCGGCCTCTGATTGCATTTGGGTGAGAAAGGAAAGCGTTTTCTAGCCTGGGAGCTTTGGTGAGGGAGAAAGAGCCAGGTTTTAGTGCTAAATGAATAGGTTTTGACACCTTGAATTTGATGTAATTGTGAGGCGTCTAGGCTGGATTCATGGGAGTGGAGCCTCAGGGAGATGATGCCTGGAGACAAGCACCTGCAAATCTTCGGCCTGTGGAAGCCAGTGCATCAGGAGAAATGGCCTGAGACTATGGGTCATAGCCTTGTATGGGTGACAGTGACCTTGAGGGATCTAGTGAATACTCTGGACTTCAGGAGGGAATAGCCCATTTAAACATCTTCACATGGTTTCTGGTTCTTGAGTCATGGATATCATGAAGTCCTGGAGCCAAGATTAAGAACTTCTGGCCTGGAATGAACTTGAAAGCAAACTGAGGGCCATGCACAGGCTCTGGGGCATATCAACATGCAGAGATAAAGGAGCTTGTGCAGGAAGCTGGTTCAAGAGGTGGGAAGAGAACTATGAGGCTCTAAGAACTCAGCTGAGGAAGGGAGTGTGCTAAGAATTGTCAGCAATGTTCTGGGCTGCAAGACCCAGAAAAGGGTTTCCTGGGCATTTGGTGGTGGTTATAAGTGAATTTTTCCTGAACCTGTGGTTTGGATAAGTATCCCCCAAAGGTTCATGTGTTAAAGACTGGAGTACTAGCCAGTGGCACTATTGGAAAGTGGTGACCTTTAAGAAGTGGACCTGGTGGAAGGCCTTTGGTCACTGGAGGCATGTTCTTGAGGAGGTTGTTGGGACTCCATCCCCTTCCTCTGCCTCCGTCACACTCCGCCATGAGGTGAATGGGCCTCCTCTGTCGTGGGTTCCCTTCAGGATGTACGGTGTCACCACAGCCCAAAGCAACAGGACCAATTGGTCAAAGACTGAAGCCAACACAACTGTGAGCCAAAATAAACCTTTCCTATATTCAGCTGATTTATCTCAGGTATTTGTCACAGAAACGGAAAGCTGACTAACACAGAGAAGGGGAAGATGGAGACAGGTGAGGGCTGGGATGTGAGCGAGAGGTGAGGAAGAGCAGAGAGCAAGTGCAGGCTCTTGTTCCAGAAAGTTCGGGTGTGAGGAAAGAGGAAAACTACCACGAGAGTTGCAGAAGGCATGCACGGAACTGAGGAACTGTCAGTGTGTGTTGTTGGCATTGTTTGAATCACAGATAGACTTTTATACTATTTTGGTAATTATCATCAGACAGGAAGAGGTTTAAAATATAGAAGAGAGAAAACCAAGGAACAAGACTCTATTCCTCAGGGGGATGATACAGATGGAGGCTGAGGAAAAAGGCGTGCAAGGGAGAGGTCAAGAGATTCTGCTACCACCCGGAGTTTCCACAACCCTTTCCTGACCAGGCTGCACCCCATCTGTCCACCAGAGGCCCAGTGACTTCAGCCAAATGTCTGTGGACTCCTTTAGTCCTTCCTGCTGATCTGTGATGAACGCTGATCTTTCTGGGAAAACATTTTGAACTGTAGCCCAAATACTCAGACCAACTTGAATCTCACTAAAGAAGTCTGAAGCCCGAGCAACATTTGAGCTCAGATTTATTGATGCTATTAGCTGCTTGTAAAGGAACAATGTTAGATGTTCACTTTTTTTTTAATGACAATTGTCTCATTGAATAGCAGATGTAAAAGTAATCACTTTTAAGACATTTGGACAGACCAGCTATACACTGTCAATGAGAGGTGCAAATTATAAATCATTCTTTTATAAGTTTGTCAAATTTAAGAAATCCAATAAAGGGAAACATTCATTTTTTTCAATTGATATATTTGTCATTAACCAGTCCACATTCCTAAAGAATTTGCTAAAATAGTTCTGTAAGTGCTGTGGGAGAATGCTCTTTAGGCAGTCCCCCCATCGACCACACCTCCCTGTATTTGGTCTATTTGAACCTAGGCAGCCTGTGACCTGTTTAATGAACAAACTGTGGCTGAATTGATTCCATGCTGGTTCTGAATCTGCATCTTTCAAAGGCTTAACAGCTTGTGTGCTCTGGGGGAAGCCAGCTGCCAAGGTAGAGATCCAACTACCCTGAGGTGATCACACGGTGAACCCAAGCTAGTCAGGTGAAGAGGCTGCAAGGAGAGAATCAAGGAACTTCCCCAACCCTGCAACAGAGGCCCCAGACACATGACCCAGCTTGAGCCATTCCAGCTGGCCCTAGCTGTTTAAGTCACCCAAGATGACACCAGGTGGAGCAGAGATGAACTTTCCCCACTGAGCCCTATCCAAATGGCGACACCTTGCAGAAATAATAAAATAGCGGTGGTTTTGAGCCACCAAATTTTGAGTGTATTGTTTTGCAGCAATAGATAAGAAACACAAAGCTTTCTGGTATGTCTAAAATATGCAGAATAAGAGAAAGTCATGCACATGAATGTTTGGAAAGGATTAGTCAATAGAGCTGGATCAGTGGTTAGCCTTGAGTGGGAAAGGGAGGGATAAAGTTAGATCCTTCACTTAATCTAGATGAAGATTAATTCCAAAGAATATTTATATAACACTGCTGTAAGATGTAAGTCTCACTGAGTGGCAGATATAAAAGTCATCATTTTAAATCAGTAAGACTGCTTTTTTATCAGCTTTCGGTCTACGTTTTTGGGTGTAAGAATGGAAAAAGAAAAGAGGCATAAATAATCTTTTCTCATTGTATTAAAATCCTGAAGTCTAGAGAAACATAAAAGGAAAGAATAAAAATCATCCACAACCCCTATCACATAGCGATAACTACAGATAGCATTTAAAAAATATCCTTGTAGGGGTTTTATTTGTGTGCTGAAAATTTTAAAAAATGGGCTCATATTGTGTAATTGTAGTAATGATTTTGTTTTACTGAACATTATATCATGAATATCTTTTCATGTCCATCAATAATGCATGTATTACACCTGCATAAAATTACATCAAATGTGTGCTCCACAATTTGTTCCATGAGGTCCTTATTGCTGTACATGGAGGCTGCTCCCAATTTTTCATTTCCACAGTGCATGCATCAGTAAACATCTCTGGAGCCAAATCATCATGCACATATTTAATTATTTCCTTAGAAAAAATTCTGAAAAGCAGGATTGCTTAATAAATAAGTATGCATACAGAGAAGGCTCTTCGATATGAAATTTCAGATAACTCTCAAGAAAAAGACTGAAAATGATCACCTTCCCCAGTGGCATGAGAATGGCTTTGCCCACTTTCAGGTTCTCTCTAACTGTAGGCAATACCAGGCTCTTTTGTTCTCAAAGAAGGTACTGCCTTTTGAAGATTGTTAAAAGAAGTTGGCTCAGGTACGTTCCCATTTCAAACTGCCAAACCCCAAGCTGGAAGGAAGAGGGGGAGGGTCAGCTAGTAAATAGTCTTTGTAGTTCAACAGGGAAGATTGGGAATAGTATGTAGATACCAAAGTAACTGTGAAATCCATTCTCATCTTGAAGCTGTACAGAAACAGGTGGTGGGCTGACTGGGCACTCTGGCCAGAGTTTGCCAGCCAGTGCCTTCTGCTGTTGCTCCTCCAGCTGGAGGAGCTCCTTGGACCATCAGATCAGGAAGACAATTCCACACCAGAGCTCAGATGGGATCTTTCCAGAAAAATCCCCTGTGGGAGAATTTACTAGAATCCTAGGCTGCCATCATTTGGGGGACTTCATTTTGTAGTACCCCAACCATGGCTCAGGGGTAGGGTGCACTGTGTGCAGGAATGGACATGTGAACATCAACTCAGTCACACAGTGTGCAGACCACAGGGGGCACTGCTCCAAGCAGGGCACATTCTCACTGTGTGCTGTGACAAGAGGGTTAGATTTTTTTGCTTATCGTGGAATTATTACAGGCTAGTAAAAAAGTACAAAAAAATATTAGTATGCCCACACATATTAATATTGTGTTTGATTTCCTTGTAGTAGGAACAGTGTCTGGGGGGTTGGGATCTGTATAGGTGCATAGTTTTAGTCTCTTAGTTATGAACATCTCTGGTTAGTTGAGACCTACCGCAAGGATGTCTGCTTTTCAAGTGAATCCCCAGCTGATGGACACTTGGGCCTTTCCTAATTTTCCAGTGTTATATAAATAACGATATAGAGAATATCCTTAAATGTAAGCCTTTATGAATGTCTTTACATCTGTTATTATTTCCTTACAGATTCCAAAAGTGGGAGTTGCTGTTCAAAGAGCAGGAACCTATTTTATGTTTTCTACATATTACTATGTTTTTCCAAAAGGCTGCACTGATTTATGGCAGTGTCCTTGTATGATCAGAATCACATCCTTAGGAAAATTATGTTATCCAAAATATTTGCTAATTTTGATAGGTAAAATGGAATTTTATTGTTGGTTTAAATAGAATGTATTTAATTCCCAGCTGCTTTTTACTATTTTCATATGTACATTTTTCATTCATGTTTCTTTTATAAAACATATATGCATATTCCTTTCCCATTTTGGTATCCCCCACCCCATTATCTTACTGTTTAGTAAGGATTCTTTAAATACCAACAGCATTAAACGACTGCATAGTCACATACTGTGTATGTGCGAACATTTGTGTTTTACCTTTTGATTTTGTTTAGGGTGTCTTCCTGACTAGGAGGAGTGCTGTGGTTTTATACATTCAATCCCAGGGAGCTGTTTCTTTGTGACTCCTTTGCTTGCTTTCATGTTGGGGAAGTTCATCTGTGGGATCATCCCCTAACCCATAGCACCTTTGAAGTTTCTTTTTAAATGGCTTCATGGTTTATGCTTAATTCTTTAAGCCATCTGGAATTAATTTGGGTCGAGGTTGAAGTGAAGGATCTAACTTTATCCCCCTGCACCATCCCCTCCCCAAGTTAACCATCTGATCTGGCTTTCTTGACTAATCCTCTCCAAATTCTTCATGAGCATGGCTTTCTCCCACTCTGCAGTGTTGGGATGGGAGTGGAGAGGGAGGAAGGGGAGGAGGAAGGAGGAGGTTTTCTCCAGCCACACACCAACAGTGCACAGCTGTAGGCGCCACAAAGACTTTGGTCCCCAGTGGTGTGATTCCCAGACATGATCTCCAGCAACCGATTGAAAATCCCCAAGCACACAGCCAACCCACGTACTGTGATCCTCAGCCAAGAGCTGAGCGGTTGGCCAAGGCCACTTCTGGCTTCAACCCTGGGGCTTCTTTAACAACTTAGGCTCAAGCCGAATTATCAGCCTGGGTGTGGGCGGCAGGTGTCTATTCCTCAGGCACTGATGTGGGTTCCAGTGTGCCTGCACCATGTAGCTGAAGATTTCCCCTGTAGCCCCTCTCCCTTGTGTGTGCAAGCAGATGCCCACTATTGAGGAATTTTCAGGTGTTTCTCGTCATCTGTCTCCTGGAGACCACACCCTTGGCCACCACCGTGGCAGGCTCTGAGATGCAGGTTTATACTCCACACATTATTCGTTTACATATTGACAGTGTGGATGAGGTGGGAACTCAACCAGGACATGCATAGTCCCTCCCTGTCCTCTAGGATATCACAGTCAAAATGCATGTGACCAATAGATGTTGCTATGGTTTGGATCTTGAATGTCCCCCAAAGGTCCATGTGTTCAAGGCTTGGTTTCCAGCATGGTGCTATTGGGAGGTGATTTAACCTATTAGAGGCAAGGCCTAATGGGAGGTCTTTAGGTCATTTGGGGTATGTGCGCCCAAAGGGGATAGGAGACTTCAGGCCCTTCCTCTTCGGTTCTGTTTTTGCTTCCTGGTCACAAGGTGAGCAGTTTTGCTCTCCTATTTTCCTTATTTTTGAACCAGCACTTCCACCTGAGACCCAGAGTAATGGAGCCAACAGATCCTGAACTAAAGCTTCTAGAGCTGTCAGCCAGAGTTTTTTGTTAGAGTAACAGAAAGCTGACAAATCCAGATGTTTTGCTGTTATCCTAGGCCAGAGAAGGACCAGCAAGAAGCTTTCTGTTTGGGACTGTGACGCTGAACCCATGAAACCAAACATCCACCAAATCAGCATTTCCTTAAAACCTAGGATGTGTGTCCGTGGGCCTGAAATGCAGACACCTTGTAAATGTATGAATTTATAACACTGTTATAATTAGACTTGTTCCTATTTTGTACCCAGATAAACAGAAATTATAAATGATGGATTCTTTCCTGACTTGGTTTCTAGTTGCATTGCCAGAGTAAGCAGGCACCTGCTCAAGATCACCTCCAAGGAATGGCTGTCTTGGAAGTCAACTGACCTGCCCTCCCCTGCCATACCATCCTTCCTGTTTGCACGTCACCCTTGTTCTCGGTGTTTCCTCATGACCCCGTCGTCTTTCCCGCTTTGGTCTCTTCTTCCAATGTATCCATTCCGCACATCGAACGTTGGCTTTTCCTGTTTTAGCTAATGGCCTTGTTTAAGTACTTTTTCTGCTGTTACAACAGAATACTGCAGGCTGGGTAATTTATAGAGAAAAGAAATTTCTCACAGTTCATGGTCAAGGGGCTGGCCACTGGTGAGGGTCTTCTTGCTGCAGCATATCGTGGTGGAGGCTGATAATTCAGCTTGAGCCTAAGTTGTTTCAGAAGCCCCAGAGGGTGTCATAGGGTGAGGAAGTACACACAAGAGACAGAGAAAAAATGAGTCAGACTCCTTTTAGCAGGGGACCACTCCTTTGATAATTAATCTACTCCTAAAAGGCCAGGGAAAGACCAGCAGGGAGCCATAGATAATGGCCTTAAATCTATTCATGAGCATGAAGCCCTCATGACAATTCAGTTTCAACATGAGTTTTGGAGGGGACTCCAAACCACAGCAGACCCCACTCAGGTTTTCTCTCTCCTCCAGTCCTCTAGGTTTTGCTTACCTCCACCAGCAATCAGCCCAGCCCCAAAGGCCTCTGACTCCTTGTGCATTTACAGCTGCACAATAGTGCTATTTGCATAAGATGCTTTTGCCCTTAGCCCAGAGGGCTGCAGGCAGAATCCTACATATGGTGCCACACAAGGTCATTATTTACCTTAAGAGGCCATTAATGCACATAGATGACGTAGCAGAGAAGAGAGATCATACCTGCAAAAATTTGCACAGAAGTATAATAAGCCTTATGATTTCTCCTTGTCCTCCACCCATATATATTCAGTACAATTATTACTGACATTTCAAATTTTTTTTTTACCTAGCAAAGAGAGAAAGGCCAATGTTTCCTGTAGACAGTTCTGCAGGAGTGCCTGAGGACAGTTTTGGTGTTTCTCTTGCCTGGAGGTACGATTATTTCCAAGGATATGTGGAAAGTGGTTTGCAGCTGGCTCCTGATGTCTCTAAAGTATGGACAGAGGGAAAAAGATGTCAGATATTTTTTAAATCATTTTTTAAAACTGGACTCAGATCCTATTGGTTCAAGGAATGCCCACCTGCCTGACCCTCTGCTACTCTTCCTCCTCTGAAGGGGCCAGGTGAGTTCAGCCCTGAGAACCCACAAGAAGAGAGTCCTAACAACAGGAAAGCTTGGGACAGCAACTACCTTTCTGTTTCTCAGGAAGCAGGCATTGTGCTTAGTGCTTTCTGGGGGACATTTCACTGTCACAACAGCTGGCCAAAGCAGAAACTCCTTTTTATTTTTATTTTATTTTTTTCATGCTCACTTTGCAGACAGGAGCTTGAGAATCAGAGAAATTTAAAAACTCAGTAGTCACATGGGTTATCGGTAGAGCTGGGATTTGGAGATTTGACTCCACAGTTCTAACCACTGACTCTTCTGCCTTTGACAAGGAAGCTCGGTTGAAGGGGTTGTTATGGAGTGCCTCAGATTTGATAATGGGAACTGTTATTGCTGGGATTTGTGACTTGCTTATGATATGGCTGTCGGTGGGCTCTATCCTAACAGGGTCCTGGCCCTTCTATGCCTCTTCCTTTTAGCAGCTGGAACCACTTGCTGTCTACCTGGGGGGCAGTCCCTATGTTCACAAGCAACGCTAAGCTGAGGACAGTGGATATGAAGCCCCTCCAGATGGACGGAGACCCTGTGTCTTTGTTTAATGTGCCTCTCACAAGGACCCTCTCCACCTTCTTGCTGCTTGCCTCCGGTTTTCCAGTTGGGGTCTGTCTCAGCCCTGCTTCTCAACTTGCGACCTTCCCCGGCCATGAGGCCTCACCCTTGCTGGTCTGAGGACTGGGCTGTCTGCTGCCAGTTCTGCAGTCAACTTGATGGGGCCTGACTCTGGCAGACTTGGGACGTCCGGAAGCTTCACCTGTCTTTGGGCCGCCACACACCAGAGCTGACGGGCCATCCAATTTCTGAGACAATTTGGAAGCTAAACACCCAATGGGGACTCTGAATTTGATGGAGAGAGTCAAAAGCCAAAGGGATGAATTTTGTGCATGGTGAGAGATAGGGGTTTAGTTTCATTTTGCTGCATATGGATTTCCAGTTTTCCCAGCACCATTTGTTGAAGAGGCTATCTTTCCTCCACTGTACGTGTTTGGCACCTTTGTCTAGTATAAGATAACTGTATTTAAATGGGTTTGTCCCTGTGTCTTCTATTCTCTAACCATTGGTCTACATGTCTATTTTGGTGCCAGTACCATGCTGTTTTTGTTACTATAGCTTTGTAGTATAGTTTAAGGCCTGGTATTGTGATGCCTCCTGCTTCACTCTTCTTGCCAAGGATTACTTTGGCCATTCTGGGTCTCTTATTCTTCCAAGTGAATTTCATGATTGCTTTTTCTATTTCTATAAGGAATGATGTTGGGATTTTAATTGGACTCACATTGAATCTATATAGTGCTTTGGGTAGTATGGCCATTTTGACAATATTGATTCTGCCTATCCAAGAGCATGGGAGATTTTTCCATTTTCTAAGGACTTGTACAACTTCTTTCTTTAGTGTCCTGTAGTTTTCATTGTAGAGGTCTTTCACCTCTTTTGTTAAATTAATTCCCAAGTATTTTATTTTTTTGAGGCTATTATGAATGGGATAGTTTTCCTAATTTCTCTTTCAGAGGGTTTATCACTGATGTATAGAAATGAAATTGATTTATGGGTGTTGATTCTATATCCTGCTACTTTGCTGAATTCATTTATTAATTCTAGAAGTTTTCTGGTTGAATTTTTTGGATCCTCTAAGTATAGAATCATGTTGTCAGCAAATAATGATCGCTTGAGTTCTTCTTTTCCTATTCATATCCCTTTAATTTCTTTCGTCTGTCTAATTGCTCTGGCTAGTGTTTCAAGGACTATGTTGAATAGCAGTGGTGAAAGAGGACATCCCCATCTTGTTCCCATTTTTGGAGGGAATGCTTCCAATTAAAAAAAAAAAAAGCCAAAAGGTGGGAGGAGCTGAAGGTAGGAGAAGGCCCCTTGGCAGCTGCTCTTCCAGCAGCTAGAGGGTGGCCGCTACTGCAGAGAGGGCTCCCCTATGGCCCCTGGCTATGCTCTGTCCCTTGGTCAGATGCTCAGCTGGGCATCTTGGCTCCCTTCTTGTTGCCAGGAAACATGTAGATCCCATCCTTCTTGGAAGCAGCCCTGTCTGGAGGGATGGTCTGTGCCAAGGCCTGGCTGCCTCCTGCTCTGAGTGGTGATTAACAAACCAGGGCCCCACTCTGTGAACAGGCAGATATGATTTAGTCAGATGTTGCTACAGCAAGATTAAATAACACCTGCAAACAGAATCTCCAGGTGAGGCTGTTAAAATGCAGCTTCTCAGCCACTGTCATTGTTCTTATCTCACCAATGAGAGGAGGGTAAGGAATTTGCTCATGAGACCACGTGGCTCATGAGTTGCAGAACTGAGATCTGAACCAGGCTGAGCAGCTTCAGAACCCTCTACCTGACCAGTCTGAGAGGGAGAAGCCTGTCCTCTCTCAGGAATGGCTTTTCAACCTACTGAATTACTTAGTGCTTATCTGCAAGTCATAAATAAAAAGAATCACTGTTAATCTATGAAATCTATATTATGGTGCTTCTTGGTCAAATAGCCACCTGCCCGGCCTCTAAATGATAAAGTGCTCTCTTTTTAAACTCTGTAAAAAGGTGGTTAATCTATTTGGTAGTCAGCTAACTCCTTTGAAAATTTAATGAAAACATGGATTCTGGTCACAGACCAAAAGGCACCCACACACGTTTTCCACGTAGCAGCAGGAAAGACCCCAGGGACCCTATGGAGGCCAGTTTGAGAACCTCAACCTGCAGGTGTACATTCTTCTTCCCTCAGCCAATGCTTCTCCCACTCCCTGCTTGTCTCTTTTTAAATTCTCAGAAAGAAAGCATACCTAGGAAAATTATTTGATTGGAGTCAAGGTAATTAAGGCACAATTTTCTTTCCTTTGGTACTTATAAACATTCATCTTAATTAAAGTGCTCGTTATGTGACCAGAGCTTAGGCTGCTGGGAAACAGGATAAGACAGAAAAAACCCTAGGGATAAAGAAAGGCCACTGCTTGTTGAACCCGGGATTCTTATTACTGCAGTGACCCTCTGCCTTGAGTGGCTTAAAAAAGATCCTATCTGGCAGCAGACGTGGGTTTTGTCTTTTCTTTGAAGCCAGCTTGTGCCATTAACTATAGTGTTGCCTTACTGTGCAATATTCAAGAAATGTGCTTTGGTTACAATTTTACCTTGGGTCCATAGTTTAACCAATTAGGAGACATCTCGTGATGGTTAGTTTCATATGTCAACTCAGCCGGGCTCTAGAACTCAGTTATTTAATCAGATGCTAATCTAGGTACTGCAGCGAAGGTATTTTGTAGATGTGGTTAACATCTGTAATCAGTCGACTTTAAGTAAAGGAGATTATCCTGGGGAATGTGGGTGGCCCTTAGCCAAACCCTTAAAGGCCTTATGAACAAAGATGTAGGTTTCACCAAGAATAAGCAATTCTGCCTTAGAACTGTAGCATCCAACACTCTCCTGAATTTCCAGCCTGCTGGCTTCATGTGAAGATTTTCAATATGACTGTCCACCTGATTGTATAGACCTAGTTTTAAAACAAATCTCTTAAAGCTGGGTGCGGTGGCACACACCTGTAATCCCAGCACTTTGGGAGGCTGAGACAGGAGAATCCTGAGTTCAAAGCCAGCCTCAGCAACGGTGAGGTGCTAAGCAACTCAGTGAGACCCTGTCTCTACATAAAACACAGAATAGGGCTGGGGATGTGGCTCAGTGGTCGAGTGCCCCTGAGTTCAATCCCCAGTACCAAAAAAGTAAAAATTAAAATTAAAAATAAATGAATAAAATAAAATAAATCTCTTTAGATAGATGATAGATGGATATAAAGAGACATGTATGGATGGGTAGACATCTAGAGGAAGAGAGAGGTGTAGGTCTCTCTGTACACATCCCCTGTTTGTTCCGTTTCTCTTGAGAACCTTGACTGAGCCACATCCCAAATAACCCAGCCATCTCTGGGGATGACATTGCTTTGTAATAAGTGAAAGGTCTGCATGCTACCAAATGTCACCTGCATTTCCCCAATCATGCTGGGAATTCCTGGCCCCTGGGAAGAGAGACCTGGAGTGGGAAGGGTGAGCTGGAGGCAGGAGGCCAACTGGGTACTTCTCAGCCTTACTGCGCCCTCGTATCACCCTGGGGGTGTGGGCGAGAGAGTTTGTTAAAAATGAAAACTCTCCGATTCCCCTCTTCTGAAGTTCTGCATCTATGGTTCTGGTCCCAAAAGTCTGTATTTTAACAGCCCCTCGCCCCCAATACACACCCAGAGCCATTTTTTCTGCAGGCGGCCTTTTGAGAAAACAGCTTATGGGGTGGCCTCTAAGCCTCCAGACTAGACCCAAGTCTGTTCTCCACCCCAGGTCCCTTGAGTTCTGAAGCTGGGAGCAGAGGATCCAGTTTCTACCCACTAGGTCTCTTGACAAGGTGAGAGCCCTGGCCTGGCTGTTCCTGTTGAGGTCCCAAGCCATAATGCCAAGGCACATGCCAGGCCTCACAGCTGCTGGACGGCAGCCCACAGGCCATCAGACCAGGCCACCTCACACTCAAATCCCAGCCTGGTCTTTATGAACTACTCTTATACAGTTCCCAGTCACATGCTTTCTTCCCTCCCGTGACTGTGGTACTGTCATCTGATGTGACATACAATGGACTTGCTTAACTAACCAATTCAATAGCTGTTTGGATTCCTCCTCCCCCAAGTCAAAGTTTAAACAGTAAAATATGAACATCTTGGTCCTTCCCTGGAAGTTTTGCAGTTTGGTTCTGATCTGCAACCTCCTGTTATGGTCCAAACCTCATGAGTGGCCTTCCTGGGTGCACACAGAGGAGCTTTGTCCTTCTTTCAGCAAAGGGAGTTGGGCTTGCCCAACCCGGGGCTGTGTGTCCATTAGAAGCTATGAGCGCTGCCTGCCTGTGTTTGAAAAAATGGATGGGGCTGGGCTAACCTCTGACTGGAGTCTTAGGTGGTTGGGGGCAGAGGAAGGAAGGGAGTCGGGTGGGGTGATCATAAAACATAAAGAGAAGGAGGCACAGCTTGCTGCTGCAGTGGGGTGGGAGCCCTCCCACCCATTCCAGGGCAGAGACCTCTCTTATCCTCTGGAGCTTGCCTCCATTGCTTACCTCCAGGCTTTCCTAGACATGGACCTGGAAAACATCTGGAAAAACAGTACTGGGCTGCCCTGGTCTATGAAAAGAGGCCTCACAGAGTCTATTTAGTTTTAAGTTCTGATCTTATCTTGTTTATAAAATCCATATGGAGAGAGACGGCCCAGGAGAGCACTGGAGCAATTAACTCCAGGCTGCTGTACGGGCAGCTTCACTTCGGGGCCTGGGCTTGGCTCTGACCTTCCCCTTGCTCACAGCATCGCTTTGGATCAGCCTGTCTGCTTATTTGAGAGTAAGGCATGGAAGCATTTTAGTAGAAAAGAAAGTTGAAAGTCAGGCTTGAACTTCAGTGTGGAGATTCCTGGCAACTTCATCACCAATTTCATTGTCCGTCCCTTCCCACGAAGCAAAGAGAAACAGTCCTGTGTAACCTGGACTAAGGCTCAGAAGACCTAGTCCAGGTCTCTGCCACCTGCTATTAGTCAGCTTTTTGTAGCTGTAACCAAAATACCTGACAGGAGCAACTTAGAAGAGGGAAAGGCATGGTTTTAGAAGTGTTGGTCATGGTCATCTGACTATTGCTTTGGGCTGGAGGTAGAGTTGAGGTAGAATATCATGGCAGAAGGGCATGGAGGAGGACAGCTGCTCACCACATAGCAGCCAGAAAGTAGAGAGAGAGGGGGAGGATCCAGCTGGACAAAATACAAGAGGTGCCCGCAGAGGCCCACCTCCTTCAGCCATGTCCCACCTCCCTACAGTTACCACCCAGTACAGTATACTTCTAGATTCTTAATCCAGCAAATGGATTAATCCACTGATTCGGTCACAGCTCTCTTAATCTAATCATTTCGCCACCAACATTGACACATGGGCTTTTTAGGAGGACACACATTTTGGATGCATCACCATGTATGAATTCATTGGCTCAAGTCTCAGTCTTCCCATACGGAAAACAGAGGCGTTTCCTGAAGGAAAGTTTGTGAGGGCCAGGCACACGGCGAGGCCTCAGAAGATGTCAGATATTTGGTCTTATTCTGCGACTTAATCTTGTAAATGCTACATTTCCTTTCTCGGCATTGACCTCTTTATCTTCTAGAGTTGTTGGAGAATTCATTGCAACCACTTCTGTGAACACACAATTCAAATGTGATTCCAACTCCACACGAATGCAATGGTCACCCTCGGTACCTGCCAGACCTATGCCACGCTTTCATGGGTCTTTGCCTTTCTGCCTCCAGTAATCGTCTTTTCCCACATTTTTTGTTGAAGTTAAATATCACTCCCTCCAAGAAGTCCTCTCTTACCTCCTCAGGCCTTTAGGATTCCCCCTAGTGAATGCTGGGAGTTGTAGTTTCAGTGTTCCTTTCTGACTTCACAATTTGAATCCAAGCTCTTCTAAGGTCAGGAGCTCTGTCGTGGTCTTTTATAAATTCTAGGGTGTAGCAAAATCCTTCATACAGAGAAAAGACTCAGTGAATAAATGGATGAGTGGGTGGATGGATGGCAGAAAAGATGATGGATAGACTTTGGATGGGCTGGTGGATGGGGAGATAGATGGATAAGAGATTGAATGGAAGGAAGAATTTTGTAGACATGTTTTAAGACTCATTGGCAATTGATATCCAGTCTCTCAATATCTCTGAACTCTGTGTTAAAATGATCCCTTGTTTTCAGGCTGACATTTATCAGTGATTAGCATGATAAACAGAGGAAAATTGATGGGCATTTTTAGAAAGGTTAGTTCACTTAACTCTACACCTACATCTTGGGAGATTCGGCCTGTATTTGTTCAACCTCAGGGGAATCTACCAATAGCGGGTTGGATGCTTGTCCAGGATGGAAGTCATGAAGTCTGTCCCACTTTTTAAACTCCGAGGAAGTACTGCCAGGGCCAGTCCAACCAAATATGCCACAGGCTTCGTGTTCAGAAAGGGGTTTTCAGCATCCTTTATGAATCTCTCAAGCTGTGGAAGAAAATCGCTCCTTCTTGTTAAGATGAACGTGGTATTTAAGGAAGATTGCTGGGTTGGAAACCAGGACAGAGGCCCTCGGCCTGGTGCTGCCACTAATTTGCTCTGGGATTTGGGACCAGCTGCCTCACCTTGCTGCATCTCAGCCTCTTTGTGAGAAAAATGGGGACTGTACCCATTTCCGGGCCACCATCAGCTCTATGAAGTGTGATTTTGCATTCTGCAGGGCCACTGGGCTCCTGCCCTTGACTTCAGAGGCCCCCTCCTCCAGGCCTCCTGTTCCTCCTCACTGTCTCCCAGGGGCTCCCACAGGGAGAATCACTCAGTGCAGGTGGGCACAGCATGCCGGTCACCAGCAGAGAGTTCAGCTTCATTGCCTGCCAGCCTTGTGGACTTGGGCAAGTTCCTCAGCTCCTCTGTGCCTCACTTTCCCCACGTGTCACCAGGAGGACAAAGGAAGCCATCTGCTGGGGGCAGTTAGAGAATGAAAGTACGGAAGGCACTGAAGTGCTACTCACAGTGGCGGGTGCGAGGAAGAGTCATCTCGTACCTATCATCATGGCACTTCTGAGACTGAGGTTGGAGGCCGTGTTTAGTTTCTGGCCTCTCTTCCTCTGAGTTCTCTCTGACAGCTGCCTCAACACCAGGACTCTTAGATCCAGCAATTCTGTTTTAAAAGTCACATTCAGCATTCAGTATTCTTGGCGTGTACCCAAGCCAAGGACCAGGAGCCCGGGTGGCCTGAAGAATACCACTGTTTGTAGAAAGTGTGTGGGGAGGGGAGGGGACTGTTCTAAAAGCCAGTCACTAGTGATGCTGTGGATCAGGGACCTCCACAGCCTCTGGTCTGCCCACGACTTCTTACTCTATTTCTCTACTTTGTCTTTGAGGACACTTTGATCTGAGCAGAGGATCTCTGACCACCTATTAAAAAAATGAATGCCTTCCTGCGCAGCAGTAATTCCAAATGCCACAAAGGCTGACCTTCCCGGGTCCCAAGGGAAGCGGCTTTAGCACAAGGGGACTCAAAGGAGGTGGCTGCTCCACCTCTGAACATTTAGAGATGGCTTTGTCTCCAACAAGCAACCCTCTGACTGCCAGGCTCCTTCCTGTCTTCATGGAACAACAGGGCGGCCAGGTGGGCCGTCCACCCACAGAGGAAGAGCACACAGCTCTCCCACTGCTGCTGGGCCAGGAGCTTGGAGCTGGCCTTGGGGTCTCTGGGGTTGCCCTGACACAGTACCACACGCTGCAAGGCCTAGACAGTGGAGGTTCTTTGTCTCCATTCAGGAGGGTGGAAGTCCAAGATCAATGTGTGCTGAGGCTGTGGGCGGGGATCTGCTCTGGGTCTCTCTCCTCTGACTTCTGGTGGTTGCTGGTGAACTTTGGCGTTCCTTGTTGTAGAGATAAATCACCATGATCTCTGCCTTCATCTTTACATGGGATTCTCTCTGCATGTACATCTGTGTCCCAATTTCCCCCTTTAAGAAGACTCCAGTCATAGTAGATTAGGGCTCACCTAACTCCACGTGACTTCTTCTTAACTACTTACATCTACAAAGGCCCTATTTCCAAATAAGGCCATGTTATGAGGTACAGGAGTTAGGACTTCAACATATGGAATTTTTTTTTTAGTGGGGAAGCACACAAGTCAACCTGTAACATTTGATTTTTCTATAACAGAGGGGCCAGAAATGAGTCAACTATACCTGTCTCAAAGCCCATAAGAGACCATCACCAACTACTTCCTAAGCCTCTGGATAGAAAGGAGCCTTGGAAGTCAAGTTGACCCAGCTTTGGTTGATGGCTGCCTCTCTGGACCCATGCTGGTGAATGTCCAACCTGAGTTTGGATGCCACTACCTAGAGGAAACTCCTACTCCCTTTCCTCAGTGTGGAAAGCTCTTTCATGAGTTGAAACCTTTCAGAGAGTCATAGTTCTATCCAGCTTATCCTGCTGCTTCCTTTTAGGTCACAAAAAGCAAATTATGCATCTTCAATAATAGCCAGGGTTTCTTGAACATTTACTATTTGCTAGGTACTGTTATAAGAATTTCACGTGTACCATCTCACTGAATTCTTACAACAGTCTTATGAAAGCCAATGCTATTATTATTCCCATAGCATAGAGAAGGAAGCTGAGGCACAGAAAGATTCAGTAGCATGATCACACTAACACAGCTGGAAAGGGGCAGAGTACGTAAGCCCAGAGCTCAGGCTCTGACCTTGACACCAGGCTGCTGCCCAGACACCCAGGCAAAGGGCAGGCCCACTGGCCTCCCAGCAGGCAGAGGCCTTGGATGACGTCATTGGGGGTTGTTCTATGTTGAGATCATTCTCCACTGGCCATTAGAGCTGGCAACCCACAGCATCACCCAAGGATGCTGCAGGTTCCATAGACAGGACGTCCAGTGTCACATAACCCTTCAGAAGGCAGAGGCCTTTCTCCTCCACTGGGCTGCAGCTGGGGACTCCTTTGCCAGGAGAAAGCAGAAGAGGAGAGTTGACATGACTGAAAAAAGCCACTTGAGAAAGAAGCAGACCAACAGGAAGCTGGGAGGAGAGGAAGAAGAGATAAGGAAACCAGATGACAAATTCCTACCTCTTCCTAAAGCTTCAGCATGCCTCTCACCATGGCAGGAAAGGACAGGCACGCAGGCAAGGCCACCAGCCAGCAGCAGGGGCAAAGTGTGAGAGCCATGCTGCAAGCAGATGGCCATAACAGAGACCTTACAAAGCAACGTGGAAAAGGCCCAAGCGGGAAATACACAAAAGGTGCTCGCGAATCATTCACTGAAGACAAGTGCAAATTTATTATAACAGGTAAAACATTTCCAAACCTGTTGGGAAGGTTTCCTGTGCCATTTGAAATGAAAATGAGTTACTTCCAACCTGTCAGTTTGGCAAAGATTTTAAAAATTGCCAAAATGTGATGTGAGTGAGTAGGAAAACATAGGGGCACTTTTTCTAGACGGTAGTTTGGAAGACCTTCACCATATATAAAATGTAAGATACACTCTATAGACATATATGTTCTCACTTCTGGCCCAGAAATTCAGTTTTCCCTTTGGAGAATTTATATTATCCCATGGCCTTAGGCATATACAAGTACATGTGTGAAGATGTGTATTCTCATGTTGTTTATAGTCCCCAGATTTGGAAAGAAATCCAAATACTTACCAATAAGAGTGTTATGATTTGGATCTGGAATATCCCTCCAGAAGCTTATATGTTGAAAGCATGATCCCCTATCCAGAAGGTTCAGAGGTGGGGTTTTTAGCAGTGATTAGGATTCTGGCCTCATCAGTGGATTAATCCACTTGCTGGATTAATCCATTGATAGCTGAATGTATTACGGGGAGCTGGGACCTAACTGGATAAAGTAGGTCACTGAGGGTGTCCCCTGGAAGGATTTATCTTTTCTTTGGCTCCCTGCTTCTCCCAGCTGCTCTACCTGAGCAGCTTTCCTCTTCTACCCTTTCTCCATGATGTTCCTGCTTTGAAGCTGGCTGACCATGGACAGAATCCTCTGAAACTGTGAACCAAAATAAACTTCTCCTCCTTTAAGTTGTTCTTGTCAGGTCTTTTGATCATAGTAATGAAAAGCTGACTAACACAAGGAGGTTGGTTGGTAAATGGTATTTAGAATCAATATTATCCAGCCTTCAGGCCAAAACTAATGATGTTATGTACAGATGTACAGACATGGAAAGTTCTCCAAATATGTTATCAAAAGAATAAAAGTAGGATACTGATTGATGTGTACATATGATCTCATTTTTGTAAAACAATATATGCACATATATATTATAGAAATGCAAAAAGTCTATAAGGACATATATCAAAATGTTAACAGTGCTTACCTGTAGGAGTGGAATTGAGGATGTGTTTTTTTTCCCTTAGATGTTTTCATAGATGTTCTGTAGATTTGTGTAATATTATTGAATTAAGAGAGAGTGTTATTTTGTTTCCTTTATTCTTTTAAGTAATTTTTAAAGAGGAAGTGAACCAGCTTTGCAGTAGAAATCAGAAGAGCTGGTAGAACTCCTGGCTCAGCTCTACCAGACATGGGCTGGCTGTCTTAGTCCATTTTCTATTGCTAATAACACAGTACCACTGACTGGGTAAGTTATAAGGAAGAGTTTTGCTTTGGCTCATGGTTCTGGTTCAAGGTTAAGGAGTCATATCTTTCTGGCAGAGTCCAGAGGCAGCTCAGGGTGGGGAGTGGGAGAGACCTAGCCAAGGTAGCTTTTATAATAGCCCCACTCTAGAGATAACTCATCAGCCCATTATCATTAATTGCATGAATTTATCCATTCATGAGGGCAGAGCCCTAGTCACATCTCAAAGGTCTCACCTGGTCCCACTTCTTAAAATCTCATAATGGAGATTCAGTTTTGACATGAGTTTTGGAGGGGTCAAACCATAGCACCAACCCTTCACTTTGGAGGTTAGGGCAAGAGCACAAGTGGGAAGCCATGGACCACCCTGGGTGTCCACCACATGCTCTTGATCATACAAAGTCCAATCTGGAACATCTGTGCCACCTCCTACAGGCCACACTGGAGGCCTGGAAGGCAAGATCAGGCACCATGTCTACCAAGAGAGAAACCCATGCAGGCCCTGGAAATAGGCTTGGGCCCTTAGGACAGAATTGAGGCAGGTACAACTGTCCCGGATTAAACAAGCTTCTTTCAAATGTTCACCCTGCCTTTTTACTGAGACAGATGAGCCAGCCTGTCTTGAGGGTCTCTCAGTCACTTCACAGTGGGTGCTCAGAAGCCCTGTCCCTTAGTTGCTGCTGAATTCTTACAGGTGGCTTCTCTGTGAGAGAACATCAACCCCTGCCATACTTTGGGCCTTGAATGTCCCCAAAGGCCCACATGTTGAAGACTTGATCCCCTGCCCATGGTGCTATTGGGAGATGGTGGAATCTTTAGGAGATGGTAAATGGGGAGTGGGGAGGAAGAGGCCAAAGTCACAGACAGAGAGAGGAGGAAGTAAATGGCTCCAGTTCTCTCCCCTGTGGACTTCTCTTCCGATGAGCCGCCTCTCTCCAGTCCCAGGTTTCCACCGCGATTTGTCCTTCTCTATCCCCACACACTCCAAACTTAGAGACCCTCAGAATAACTCCCACCGCCACACACGGGCCCTTCGTCCATTCCCCACCCTCGCTCCACCAGCAACTGCCTCGACACAGCTGCTCTGAGCCTGGCCAGGCTTGAACGGACTTCAGTGTCACACTGAGGTTTCACACTTAAGATCTCTGCAGCTGGACAGAGTTGAGCCAAAAAAGGAAAAAGAGGAGCAATGGAAGGAGGAGGAGGAGGGGAGGAGGAGGAGGAGGAAGAGGAGAAGGAGGGAGAGATAGTGGCAGAGGAGAAGAGGGGAGAAGGAGGTGGAGGAGGAGGAAGAGGAGGAAAAGGAGAAGGAGAGGAGGAGGAAAAAGTGGAGAAGAAGAAGAGGATGAAGGGGAGAAGGAAGGGGGAGGGGGAGGTGGCAATAGTAGCTTTGTAGCAATGATGTTAATTTTTTTTAAACTAAGAAATAGTTTACAAGTTCCTCCTAACAATGATATACTATTTATTCTTCTATGGGAGACAAGCATAGAAAGAGATTTTTTTTTTTTTAAATCAAGGGTAAAAGAACAATGCAATGTGGCAGAATACAAAGCTAAATATTTTTTTCTAGAAAAACAAAAGATATCAATCTATTTATAGTGTATAGCTAATGGATATAAAGAATCATTTCAGGAAGTTTAATAACAATGTAAAAAACCATCCTTTTGTTTAAGCACTGGCTTAGCTGCCTGGGGAGGAAGGTGGCTCTCACACTTTGGGCTCCCGCTGTCGACTGTGTTTTCCTTATATATTCATACTTATGATAATGTTTAACTTACAAATTAATGACAATCACTAATAATAAAATAGAACAAGTATAAGAATATACTGTAATATAAGTTACCTAAAACTAACGAATTCTTTCTGGAACTTTCCATTTAGTATTTTCAGATCTCCATTGGCCATAGGTAAGTGAAACCTCAAAAAGTAACATGATGAGTAAGAGTTGGGGGAACTCTTGTAAAGCAGTCAAGAAGGAAGAGAGAGGCCTGGAATCTGACCTCAGAGACCAGTACCTGGACAGAGTGCATGGTCCAGGTGGGCAAAATGACTTTTATATTTCAACTGTGAGATGTGCAGTGTGCAGACAGAAGCAGTCCAAGGGTCTAGGTCCCATGCCATGTGGACACTGGTGTTTGTGACACTGGACAGTTCACTTGGCCTTTCTGGGGGTGGGTATTCCCAGACACTGTCATGGTAGCCGAGAAAGCTGATAGAACCGATACCCCCAAGCCAAACGAGTCAGAATTTATGACATTCTGGCAAATATAAGGCATGGTCAATAGTAGATAATTATATGGAGACAGGATCAAGGGTATGGAAACTACTGTTCTATTTGTCTTTAATGAAATAATTAACTTGTTTTCCTTATTCTAAAAATTATTAAAACTAGGTAGCTTAAACTTTCCATTAGCATCTTTTTTTTTTTTTTTTGGTACCGGGGATTGAACTCAGGGGCACTCGACCACTGAGCCACATCCCCAGCCCTATTTTGTGTTTTATGTAGAGACAGGGTCTCACTGAGTTGCTTAGCATCTCGCCGTTGCTGAGGCTGGCTTTGAACTCGCGATTCTCCTGTCTCAGCCTCCAAAAATGCTGGGATTACAAGTGTGCGCCACTGCCCGGCTTAGCATCTTATCTTTATTGCAAAAGTAATTTATATACACTGTTCAAAATCCAATAAAAGATTTTTTTTCTTTAAAACCAACCTACACAACATCTCCCCTATTTCCCCACACAACTGAACATAGTTTACATTCTGGCATTTATTTTTCTGGGCTTCTTTTCTATGCATCAGTACACTTTTAGAGATTTTAATAAAAAACATGAGCTCCTACCTGATTATTTTTTTAAATTCTATTCTTTACCAAATAAATTGTATTTTACAATATCAATAAATAAAAAATTTGCATTTATGATTTTAGTGGCTCCTGGTATTCTAAGACTGAACATACATTCTGAATAAATACTTTATTATTTCGTATATTGTTTTTTCTAAGTTTTCATAGGGTATTAACAGTAGGCTGAACATTATTTTCCAGAATGTAATTTGAGGCCTGAAGATAACAGTCACCCCATTCCCTTGTCTAAGTAAAGCGAACAAATAAGAGCAATAGCAAGCCATAAAGAAAATTTCACAAAATTCTGGTTTGTCTGAGAGGCCTCGTCCCAAGCCTTGATACCAAAAAATGTAATTCTTTAAAAATACTGGTTCTCTTACTTCACAGATGCCTGAACATGGATTTCACCCCACCTCTCTGTGCTTTTATATCACTTTTTTTGTGCTGTGTCTTAGGAGGATTCTCACAAAAGGAGATTGCTGAGTTCCAGGACATGTCTCTTAGTAAGGCTTTAAAACTGTATTGCCAGAAATGACAAATCAGTTTGCATTTCGTGGAGGTGAACAGATTTCTCCACATCCACGTTGCCATATGCCAGGCAAACAGTGGCTTCTCTTTGTTTCCCATGCTAACTGACCAGCTCGGCCACTTTCCCTACGTTAACTAGCTCTGTGCATACTGGGTGCAAGCTTGGTTCCCATTGTATCTTGTTTGCTTGACGCTGGGTTATTTATCTCTCATTGTCTGTCAGGTTTCCCTGTGTTTTATGGATAATCCCTGTGTTTGTAATATGTGTCAAAGCTGTTCAACTCTTTCCAAGATGCAATTTACCTTTCATGTTTTTTAAAATTTATAATGGTAAAATATTTTTTTATAATCCTGTCTCCCAGTATGTTACTTTATAGATTTTTTCCTTTGGACTCATACTTAGCAAATTTTTCCTACTACGAGTTTACATAAAATTTTACCTCTGTTTTCCTTCCGGTACTTTTATGTTTTTAAAAATATATAAACCATATGCGAGTTATTACCATGGATGTTATGACAAGGAATCTAGCTTTATTTTTTCCAAATGTTTAGACAGCTATTCCAAAACCTTGTATTGAGAGTTTTTTCTTTCTCATTTGTTTGGAACACCATCTTTAGTA
Organism: Xerus rutilus; assembly: GCA_028644305.1. Taxonomy (NCBI): domain Eukaryota; kingdom Metazoa; phylum Chordata; class Mammalia; order Rodentia; family Sciuridae; genus Xerus; species Xerus rutilus. The sequence continues at coordinate 109,219,954 of CM053409.1, forward strand.
TATCCTGGTTTCTTACATTTAATTAGAGCTACATCTATGCTTTTTATTCTGTTCCTGAGATAGTACCATTCTGCTTATGTTTTAAGCTCTGATAAAACAAATGCCCCTCTTTCTTCTTCTTTTTTAAATGACTGGTTTCACACATTCTGTCGCATCAACTTTAAAATCACGGTCAAGTTTCAAAAATAAGTTCAACTGGAATAGTGTCTGAAATTCTAATGAATATGGATGGTTCATTTGGGATGAATAAACATATTTACAGAGTTAAATTTTTCCAACTCTATTCTTTCTATTTTATGACATGGATTTTAAAACATTGCCAATCAGTAGAGTTTATAGATTGCTGAGTTTAGATCCTGCACGCTACTTTTTCTTAGCATTTTCTATTTTTTGGCTATTGTGAGCAGGACACATCTCCACCCCTTGTGTTTTCTGAATGACACAGGTGTTGCTGGCACACTTGTACACCTGTATTTTTCTCCATGAGGGCATGGGCTCTGGGCTATAGGCCATTTAGAATTTTCTTTTCATGTGTTAATGTCAAAGATGAGGGTTTGAAGTTTCTTTATATACTCGAATTCTTTTGGAAGCTTCTGGGAATTCAGATAACACTCCCTCAGAAACCTCAAGGTCCCTAGACGTGGCAAAGCAAACTCCACTCTCCTGGACCTCCTTTACTCATTACCCTGTGAGGATAGTTGTTGTTCATTGCTCCCCCAAGCTACTCCTTGAGGAAGATCCAGACACCCAACCCACTCGAACATGTTCACCGGAAAGGTCCTCCACGGTCTTGTCTGCACTTCTGAACACCCATCACTAGAATAAAGTGATGGTCTCAAAGAAAATGGAGTAACTAAGGCTGGGAGTTTCTAATGTGAGTCAGGAAATTGGAGAGAAATGTACTCTTTCCTACTAAAAGGTAGCCACAGAACGTCCCAATAGACTTGGATAAACATCTAAAGTCAATATCCTTGACCTTCAGCATCTCTCAGGTGGGTATGCCCCAAATAATAAACGAATCAGAATGGGTTTGTGATTTAGTTTCTTCCCAGCCAATAAACTGCCTCCAAACCCAACTACAGTGGATATCTAAGAGACAAACATAACAAACAAAAATAATGAAACAAACAAAATAACAAAAAACCAACCTCTCTTGCATTGCCTTATGGGACACTATTCAGGGTTGCCCCCATTCAGTATACCCAATTTGAAATTCTTGGTTCCCTGAATAAAGGCTATCTCCTTAAACCTCTGTGTCAATCTGTTTTTTTTTTTTAAGTGAATGATGGTGAAAACAATTAGTACTTGTCAGTACTTGACTTGGACCATGTGTTAGCTAGCTTTCCCTTACTGTGACAGAAATATCTGAGATAATAAATTTAGAAAGAAGGAAGGTCTACTTTGGTTCACAGTTTCAGTGGCCCTGTGGTAAGGTAACAATACATCATGGCAGGAGCATGTAACTGCCCACCTCATGGCGGCTGGGAAGTGACAGAGAGAGAGGAAGAGACTGGAGTCCCAATATTCCTTCACCGGGTTACCCAACTTCCTCCCACTAGGCCCCACCTATTCAAGCTTCTATCACCTCCCAGTAGCGCTATAGGCTGAAGATCAAGCTTTCAACACATGGCCTTTTAGGAGCCATTCAAGATCCAAACTATAGAAAACCACCTGAAGATCAGAGTCTTCAGTGGTTCTCAGCCTTGGCTGAATATAGAATCAACTGGGGAGTTTTAAATACTAGTGATACCTAGACCCTACTATTGGCATACTGATTCAGCCTGACTAGTGTCAGGGTACTTTAAGCCTCTACCCCTCTGCTCCCTTAGAAGGTGGTTTTAATGTGTAGCTAGGGCTGAGAACTACTGTTTTAAATGATGCCAGACTTATGCATCAGATTCTTCTTCTTCTTCTTTTTTTGGTACCAGGGATTGAACTCAGGGGTACTCGACCAGTGAATCACATCCCCAGCCCTATTTTGTGTTTTATGTAGAGACAGGGTCTCACTGAATTGCTTAGTGCCTCACCATTGCTGAGGGTGGCTTTGAACTCACGATTCTCCTGTCTCAGCCTTCCAAAGTGCTGGAATTATAGGTGTGAGCCACAGCACCCGGCATTGTATCAGATTCTTATAAGCAACAGAAACAAACTAGGGGTGATTTAAGAAGAGAAGGAATTCATTTGCGAGATATTTAAAGAAATATCTTTGGCCTTTGGGAAGACCAAACACCCAGGCTTGGAGTCCACATGCCCGAGCCCGTGTCCACATCACCCTGTAGAAGTGAACCTGTAGTGACAGCATTGCCCTCTGCTGGGCACGGACACCTAGAGACAGGCCCAGGTGTCAGGGCGCCATTCTAAAGAAAAGTCATAAACAGAAAAGTAGGCATTAAAGGAAATATTTGGTGTAAGGGGAAAAATTGTGAAACTTTAAGTACAAGCTGACAAATGCCATAAACATCACACAATTTAGAATTTTAACATACCATTTTTATTATTTTCCTGACATGCTTCTGCAGTGTTTTTCCATTTTACTTTTGGCTATGTCTTAGCTCAGGATACTCTAACAAAATATTGTAGACTAGGTGGATTAAATTACAGACATTTATTTCTCATAGTTCAGAAGCTGGATGTTGAGATCTGGGTACCAGGGTGGCTGGGGTCTGGTGAGGGCTATGGCCAGCTCACAGACAGCTGCATTGTGACATGTCCTCACATGATGGAGGTAGGGCACTGGTCTCTTCCTCTTCTTAAAAGGACATTAATCTCATTATTGGGGCAACATTCTTAAGACTCAACTAAACCAAATTACCTCCCAATGCATTACTTGAAAACATAGTCACATTGTGGCTAGGGCTTCAATGTATGAATGTGGTGAGACAAACAACATTCAATCCATAACAGGCTGTGTAAACATATGGCCATAAAATATAATTTTATAATTTCTGTAAAGATACTGGATAATTCTGTCCTTCTTTTAGGATGGTTTACCCAATTTTTAAAAATTATTTACTTATTTGTTTATTATT
>CM053409.1:109223082-109263718 GCA_028644305.1 Xerus rutilus
TTGGAAGGTGAGCCCTCGGACCATCTCCCCGTCCATCAGAGCAGGTCGGGAGAAATGGCGCCGGAGATTCTGTACACAGAGAATTTCAAGAAAACCCGGTCAGGAAGGGGAGGGGTTGGGTACAGGAAGAGAAGGCCATAGTCCTTCCTGATGGGTCAGGAAAACTCGCTGATTGACAGGAGGCGTGTCCACTAGTGACATCACATCTGGCTTGCAGCTCTGCTGACCAGCTTCCTTATTTGGGCATCTTGGACCCTGACCAAACCTGACATCTATATATTAACATTTAGTAGTTCTGTGCATATATGGGGTACAAAATGGTATCATGATTTTTGAATATAAAGTGGAATGGTTAAATCAAGCCAGTCAACACATCCATTACCTCAAATATTTAACATGTGTGAAAACATTAAACATTTACTCTTTTGGTGATTTTGAAATGCTCAGTATTCATTGCATTTGTTTGAATAATCTTTTAAATATACGATAGTTTTACATTTGCAGAAAATTTGTGATAATAATACAAAGAGTTCCTATGTATTCTTCACTTGGTTTTCCCTATTGTATATTTGTTTCAACTACAACTGATAAATTATTATTAACTAAAGCCTATGTTTTACTTGAATCTCCTTAACTGTGCCCTAATCTCCTTCTCTGGTTTGAGGGGCTCATCCAGATGACATTGCCTCCGGCCATTACTCTCCTCAGCCTCCTTGGCCCTGTGGCAATGTCTGACTTCCCTTGTCTCTGACGACCTTGGCAGTGTGTGTTGTGCTGGTCAGGTGTTTTGTAGGATCTCTCTCAAGTCGAAGTTGCCCAATGCTTTCCTCATGCTTGACTGGAGTTATAGGGTCTGGGGAGGAAGACCGCAGAGATGAAAAGCCATCTTTACCCCATCATATCAAGGGCACATCATGACTTATCACTGATGATCTTGACCTTGATCACATGGTTGAGATCCAGTTGTGTTTCGTTTTATTTGAAATTTAGAAAAGTCTCTGAACTTCTTATCCATGATTGGCAATGTTAGGCAAAGTTATAGGATTGTTGTTAAATTTGGGACATCCTCTATCAAGTTTCGTTTGTGATCTGAATCTAGAAGGATTTATCACAGACCAGCTTTTGGCTTTGTGCGTTTTAGATTTTGTTTCTCCTCAACTTCCCACATGAATCCAGAGCTGGGCACTTAGGGCACATTGCAATGCAGCGTCTGTCCCAGGACTTCCATGTCACTACGTGTGGTGACTCAGCACTGTAGGTGATAGAGATACTGTGAGTAGCCTTCTGACCCCAGGGTGGCTAGTAAAAACCATGGACATAGGAACCACATAAACATGTCACATGGAGCCCAAATCAAGTGTATGCTAATTCAGCTTCCCCTCTGCTTGTTTCCCCAAGTGCTGCAGCAACTAGAATACCATATGGCTCAAAGGGAAGTGTGACAAATTGAAAGTTGGAGCGGAAGGAGACGGTCTTAACCAACTGCAGTTTGAATATCTTACTTTTATCAGATTTTATAGAAACATGTGAACACATTGTGGAAACCCTTTCCCAGTCCCTGGAAGAAGCCTGTTATAGTGAGGCACCCTGAGGTTTTACTAGAGGCACCATCAATCTGGATCAGCAGCGCCTCCATGTAACCAGCCACCTCCCTGACCCTGGACCCTGCTGCAGATTGAACCGCTGTTCTGGACATGAGATGCAGCCACTGCTGTCCCAGGAAGATTCTTCCCTGTGCTTTAGAATGTCACCCACCTTTCAGTGCAAAGCCTGGGGAGGGTGCTTTTGATTGGCTGAAATTTCATCATGTGATGCAGAGGCTGGAAATGTATCTGTGAATTTGAACTTGCAGAGTGGGGACAAATTCTGACCTCTAGTGTAGAATCCCTCAAAGCAAAGAAGAAGGTTTACTGTTTGTAGCCGCAGAAGGAAGGAAGCGAGGGGCCAAGGGAGGGAGGGAGGGAGGGAGGATGGAAGGAAGGAAGGAAGGAAGGGAGGGAGGGAGGAAGGGAAGGAGGGAGGGAGCAGACCAGTAAAAGTGATTACCTGTGGGTGCAGGTTATAGGAAGAGATCAGGAGCAGGACTTCCTAATATGAACATTTTCCTATCATTTAAAACATGCACATGTGTTATGAAGTAAAAATTAAAAATTTTAAGGATAAGCCAGGCGCGGTGGTGCAAGCCTGTAATCCCAGTACTTAGGGAGGCTGAGGCAGGAGCATCGCAAGTTCAAAGCCAGCCTTAGCAATGGCGAGGCACTAAGCAACTCAGTGAGACCCTGTCTCTACATAAAACACAAAATAGGGCTGGGGATGTGGCTCAGTGGCCGAGTACCCCTGAGTTCAATCTCTAGTACCAAAAAAAATTTTTCTTAAAGATAATATAATCATAGTAGTGAATGTCCCAAGTCTAGGTAACTTCTCTCTTTAATCAACACTCTCAGCTAGGATTAAAAATGTGACACTACAAAGTGAACCAGGTTTAAATCTGTGCTATTTGATGCCACCAAATACCTCAGGCGCACTTCCTTTCTTGTTTCTTTGCCTATGTTGGCATTCTCCCAAAAGACTCGTTTTTCACAGTAGTGCCCTGGATTGGCAGTGATCACTTGCACTAGAGAGGGGAGAGATGGTATGGATTTCCCATACGATGCAATATAATAGGGCTTAGTTCCTTGTTGGGAGATTTCAAAACAGTTCCCTCCACACAAAGGAGCCCTTTCAGAATCAACCATCACATCGGGTCTGGAGGCAGAATGAAGCCAGTGATGTGGTTCTGAAGATTCGCTCATTTCCCAGAATGAAGCCTTAGGGCTTGTGGAGTTCTGCTGCACGAAAATCCATCCAAGGAGAGAGGTCAGGGTTTCCATAAATTGCTTTCTGAAATGATCCTTGTCCATTTGGAAAACCAAGGATTCCTCTGTGAGAAGAAAAAGCCCTTGGTGGGGAAGACAAGGAAAGAAACTTGCTAGGGGTGATATTCAAAAATATTGACAATCAGAATGGGATGAACTTGACCACTCAGAATGGAACTTGCATCATTACCTCAGTGTCAAGTGTACTGCTAATGCTCTCAGCCCTGCCTTGATCTCAGGACCATCAGGACTTCTAGAGCTTCTCCAAAGTCCTGGAATCCATGGAATCCAAGAGATGAAGAGACAACTGGGTCCTGAGGACTATTTTTCTTTTTGGTACCAGGGATTGAACTCAGGGGTACTCGACCACTGAGCCACATCCCCAGCCCTATTTTGTGTTTTATGTAGAGACAGGGTCTCACTGAGTTGCTTACCACCTTGCCGTTGCTGAGGCTGGCTTTGAACTGGCGATTCTCCTGTGTCAACCTCCCAAAGTGCTGGGGTTACAGGTGTGCACCACCGTGCCCGGCTCTGAGGACTATTTTTCATGGCACAACTAGATGCCACCATGACACAATCTATGTAGACTTGGATACATAAGAGAATGTGTGCCTTGTGCATAGCAGGTGTTGGATATACACTGTGGTCTGGATGCTTGTGTCCTGCCACTCATGGTGATGGGAAGTGGGTTTTAAGGATGAGTGCTGTTAGAAAAGAGACTCCAGAGAGACTCTCACCCCTTCTTCTCTGATAGGTTATAGTGAAAGATGGCTATCTCAGAAGCAGTCCTCACAGCACACTGAATCTTCCAGAACCTTGATCTTGGATTTACTAGCCTCCAGAACTGTGAGAAATAAATTTCTGTTGTTTATAAGCCACCTAGTTTATGATTCCTGTTATGGCAGGCTGAATGGAGAATGGCTGTGTTTTGCCTAGAGTGGGACACAAGCTCCTTAAGAGTGAGTGTTACAATGCTGTTCCTGGTATTCAATCCATTGCCAGCTACGTAGAAGGTGTTCGGTGAAAATCGAATACAGGTTGATCAAATGAATGTGTTGGCTGCAGGCATTTTCAAAGTCTCTATTTATGGATCTTCCACCTATTTTTGACCTAGAAACGTTCAATGCTCAACCATCCCATCCCAATCAAAAACGACCTCCCCTAAGGAATGAAGAACAGAGGCCCAGGATTGGACTCTCCTCCTGGCAGGACAGGATAGGAGCAGACTTCACCATTCATGAAGAATCTTCTGGAGGAATTTGGATTTGCTTTTGGTCACACTTGCTCCTTGCTCCAAGTGGAGGGAGGCTTATGCACTTGGGATGACGTTTGGAGCCCATAGCCTGCTCCCACGTCAGGCCCCTGTGACTGCCCAGCACATAAGGAGTGTCACTTACTCTGGATATAATCCTCTCCTCTACAACCAGTTATATATAGCTTGGCAACTTTCAGGTGCCCATATTAGTAATCAGAACCAATACCATTCAAATATAATTTGGTTGGATTCTTTAAGAAGTGTTTTTAGTTGGACCACTCCTGGAATTTTTAACCAGAAAGACCTACCCAAGTATCACAGGCTAAGCACCCAGTAAGAATACCCCCTTCTTCATTTCTGCCCATTTTCCCTGTCCAGACTTTGGGGCTTTATCCTCTGACATGGTTTTGAGATTGCCACTAGAATACAAGACAGGTTCATTTCTGTCTGATCCTCTGTTGTAGATTCAACACTTAGTTCTATCCTAGGGAGAGATTTCCCGGGTTAAGAAGGATCCCTGTGCAGTAAGGGATCAGCTTTGCTAGAGGGAGATTCAGCCTTTGCCCTTAGCTTAGATTATCTCTAAGCCCTTAGAATGTTCTACCTGACAAGAATGTCTTTGTTTCCCTGGGGGCCTTGGATTATGCCAGAGTACACCTATAACATGATCTATAGCCTGAGCCTTCAGCCACACATTATTAAGCTAACTCTAACTCCTGGAGGGGCTAGAGACAAAGGTCACCCATGCAGATGGTCAGCATGTCTACATGATCGAGTCCCAAGAAAAACTCCAGATACCAAGACTTTGGTGAGTTTTCTGGTTAATAGTACTCTGTACCACACACTGTATTTGGGAGAAATAGGTGTTCTTGGTACGGCTCACATTGGATGACTCCTGAAACCTGCCCTATACATCTCTTTCCTTGATCAATTTTAGTCTGTGTCCTTTTGCTGTGATGAAACCATAGCTGTGATTATAATGAGCCATTCCAGCAAATTATTGAATCTGTGCATGGTTTCAGAGTCCCTACCTTCATACTAGTACCAGAAATGAGGATGGTTTCTTTCAAGTGGAGCCCCAACATTGACTCACCTGGCTAGTCTTCTCATGAGAAGTAAAGACCAATCTTTATCCAAGACCTTCAGGACATGCTGCTCTTACTCCTTTTCTGGTTGGTGGGTCACTTCTTGGCCACCCCATTCTCAGAACAGTCTCAAATTTCCACCACTGACTTCCTAGTTGTCCTTTGTAAACTTCCCTGTCTCATATGGAAGCCAGGTGGAAGCATGCCACTTTCTGCTTATCCTCTGTTGAAATATCTCCTCCTTCCATATCATAACCTTCTCTTATCAGGCATATACCCCAGGCTCAGACCTATGCAAATGAGATCCTGCTGGCAGTCAGAATTTACATCTTCTGGGCTAGCATTTCCATATCATGCTAGCTTCTGAAAATAAGTTCCAATACACAGGCACAAGGAAATCCAGTTAAAAGACTTCAGGAAATTCACTATTTACCACAGAATTACAAGCAGAGATCTTGATGTCAATTCAAAAAAGCAGGAGGCCCTTAGATTTCACAGAAAGAAATTATGTGAGAACTAGAAAGAACAGTTCTGCAGTTTTCATGACACAAATCCATCAAACGCAAGAAAGAAAATGAGATTTCCTATTCTATTTTCTCAATAATGATCCAATTAATACTTAAGCTAAATACCACCTACATCAGTATCATGTTTCTTTAAATCCCAGATTAAATGTTGAGGAAGTGCAGGAAAAACACAGTAATTCAGATCAATTGGCGAAGTTCAATACGAGTTAATGAAAGTTGGAATTGTAGAATATAGTGGAAGAAACACAATCATATTACTTCCAAATAATCATATAAATGTGAAAAAACAAAACCAAATAGAAGTCTTAAGGGGCAATTGTAATAAGTAGACAACTTTTGTGTGCCATTTCATATTATTTTAATTCAAATTGGTGCCACTCAATTGCTTTAATAAGGAGGAAAATAGTTTCGTTCTTAATCAGGTTTAATAGTTTCCTTCCAAGGTATCAAAGATTGTTTCGTAAACTTTGTTAAATGGTAATTCTTATTCCTCATGAAAAAGAAATTTGAGGGAGAAGGAAGGTCGGGAATGAGACCTAAATTATTTCATTTGAATCACTCTATTACATTTGTTCGTGTGTTATAGATCTACAAGATCAGGATGTGCTTGTTTTCCACGGATAAAAGAAGTGTTAGGTGTAATTGAGACATTCATGGACCCAGAGAGCACTCCTGATTCTTCGCTGCATTCATAGATGCAGCTTTCATTCATGCGCTCATTCATTCAGTAACAATCTTTTAAGACTGAGCCCATTTCCAGTCCCGTACTTGGTTTCAGGGGTGCGAAGATATACAAAGTCCCCCCTGCCCTCAAGTGGTTTACAGTTCACTGGAGGGTTCTAGATTTCACGTGATAAAGGACCTCCTGGTGTGTTCTCAGGGGTGGAGGACACTCCTCTTCTTCCTGAGGGTAGAGCTAGATATTCCCAAGCCTTTGAGGTCACATGAAGCACAATGGCTCAGTTCTCCTGATAGAATATAGACAAGCCATGCCCAGTGCTGGGGGGCCTGGCCTTTCTGAGGTGTGCCTCCTGCCTCTTTCTTTCCCTTGGAACTTGGACAGAGTGGTCCAACTTTGGCCATAGATGAGGACAAGACCTTTGGGTGTAGAGAATGATGGAGCAAAGCTGTGACAGCTTCAAAGAAATAGAGTCCTTGCCTACAGGCCTGGCACCCCTGAGTGAGCAGATGGAACAGATCTGCTGCCAACCTGGCATACTCCTTCTGAACGGTCACTTCAGGGGGAAAAACAACGATCATTTTAAAATCACTTCATGATGGGGTCTTTTCATTCAGCTTTGCTATGAAAATTTTCAAACATAGAGCAAAGCTGAAAAAATTATACTCTGGCCATCCACATGCCCACAGCCTGAATTCTATTACACTTTTACTATACTTTCCTTTAAAAAACTACAAACATATCCATATTTTTCTACCCATCTATTCACCCATCAGTCCTTTTTCTTTTTTGCACACAATCCAAAGTATATTGCAGGCATCTTCACATTTCATCCTAAATACTTGGGCATACATGTCATTAACTAGACTTCAATAATTGCTGTTCTTCTGATGAAACATCTACATATAATGAAATGGCTGAAGTAGGAGATCATTGTTGAGTTTTGACAAAAGTTATACTCATCCAACATGAGGCTCTATCCAGTTAAAGATCATTCCATTTCCCCTAGAAGTTCTATTAGGATATCCCTGTAATAGAAATTTAGCACACAGGGAAATCATTTTAATAAGCACTCTAGGAGCTGAACATCTTTTATGTATCCTGTTATAAATGCATATGCTATGGTTTGGTTACAGTTTGTCCCCTGAAAATTCACGTCCTTGAAGATTTGTTCCCAGTGTGGCAGTGTTGAGGTGGTGGAATCTTTAGCGGTTACTACCTCCCAGGACTCCACCCTTGTAAAGGAATCTTTGCTGTTTCATGAGGGTGGGTCACATCTTGTGGGACCAGATTTGTTCCTGTGAGAATGGGGTGTTATAAGCAAGCCTGGAGCCTCCCTTGAATCTTTCTTCATACACTGATCACTATTTTCACATCAGCTCCCACCATTGTGATGCCATTCATCATGAGGGCCCAACCACAGATGAACATATTCTAGCACCATGCTTTTGAATTTCCAAAACTGGGAACTAAATATATCTCATTTTTTATAAAGTTCCTAGCCTCAGGTAATTTGTTATAGCTATACAAAGCTGATGAAATCAGCATATCTTATTTAATTTTCACAAGTAAAGTTATGACATAGGTTTGATTAGCTCTGTCCTATAGATAAGGAAAATGAAGTTTAAGAAACTGCACAGGTTCACTCCAGCTAGGGAATGACATGGGTAGACTCTACCTCCAGGTTTATCTGATTCAAAGAGCTTGCAATTTTCCATTGCCCTCTCTGTCTAGGGGATTCAAAGGAGCTTAGCTATACAGGTAAAGGACATTTAAGCTACATCTGAGCCTCAGCCCTTGAAAACTGAACTCAATCTACTCACCAGAGGAACAGAGCAGGGTGAGACCTTCAATACAGCAGAACATCACATACACACAAAAGGCAAAGAAGTGTGAGATTGTGGCATTTGGAGAATTGCTAATGTCTCCATCTGCCTAAGGCTTGGGGTAATGATGTAGGGCAGTGGAAGAGAGTTAAAAGTTGACCAAGATTCTAAGGCTCTACTAAGCAGATTGGATTTGGTCCTACAGGGAGTGAAGAACCATCACAGGGATTTAAGCAGGGAGTTGACATAATTAGAGTTGCATCTCATTCTGCTTATTCCCATGTTCCAGGGACACTTGCAACCTTCCTCTATGTACTCTCACTAAGGAAGTCTTCTGAATTTTGCAGCGAGGACAGCTATTGTCTCTTATGATAGCCTTCACTCTTCTTTATATAGTGAAAGAAGCTGCAGTTTAGTCAATCTGGCTCAAGACTTTACCCAGCCTCCCTTGCAGCTATGCGTCTAGTCAGGTTGAGGCTACTGCTGTGTGAGCATTAACAGCAAAGTGCCACTCCAAGTGTGTTCCCTTCCCCTTCTCACAGGCTAGATTGTGGAGATGGTAAAGAGACATCTTTGACCCTTCAAAGAGAAGACTCTACAGATGGTAAGTTGATATGGAAAGAGCCTGAGTCCACAGACCTGCATCATTGGCCTGGACCATTTCATGACAAAGCAAGAAATATGTATCTCATTTAAGCCTTGTATTTTAGGTAGTCTTGATATGAGAGTCCCATGTGCCACAATAAAATGGTCTAGAGCAGCTAAGGAGATGGATTCTCCCATACAGGCTTTAACCTTGAAGGCAGAATGTGGTTCACAAATGTTGTCCTTGGAGTTGGAAAGGTTGGGCTTTGAGCACAGCATGCCATTGGTTGGGTGGCCTCAAGTGAACCACGCAGTCTGTGGATTCACTGCCATTGCTATTCGCTTCCTCCTACAGAATGGGGGGAAGAGGCAGTGTTGCTGTGGAGATGGACTTTGCAGGAGTGCTATTGTTGATCTAGAAAATGATACAGGAAACGGAGGCTAAGAAGACCAGTGATGAATCCGGTGAAATATGCGCTCAGTTCCTGGCCCATGGTGGCCTCTGTCATGGTCTCTGTTGTCAGTCATGATGAATGACGGGATGAAGAATGCAGGAACAACCAGTCCACAGGAAAAGACATCCCAGAAACCAGAGCCTGCCGATGCACTACTTTCTCCAGTCTGGATTATATTCACATTTGATGTTTTAAAGCTTCTATTTGTTCTTCTCGCCATCTGTACACCAAGCCTAAGTCCCACACTTGAATCACAGTCTTGCTGCTAGCAAGACAGGCACTCTTGGCCAAGGTCAACCATGTGTGTAGTTATCTGAATATTGAGGGCTCTACAAGACCAACAGTCCTGGCTAGGAGCTCAGTTTGCCTGTAACTCAGTTCCTAAACCAAGGAGCTGTTGCTTCCTCAGTCAGTCTCTTGTGCATAGAGTCAATTCCCACCATGGCAGCTTTATGTCTGGCTTCCCCCTACCCTAATAAGGGCTGGATTGTCTTCACCTGCCGGCCTGCGACCCTGCAACTCTGTGTAATCAGAAACAACTTCTTGACTCACAAGTTACAAGAAAAGAAAAGGGAAATAAAATATGTTTCAGGGTGCCAAGGATGAATGTCTTTTTCTGTGGGAAGCATTTGGGCTGAATTCTTGTTATAGAATGAATTGTCTTGTCCAGGAAGAGACCGATTCCTCTTTTGAAGTCCCTGTCTACAGACCTTAGAGCAGTGGTTCCCACCCTCACAGTAGATCAGAGTCACCTGGGGAGCTTTAGAAACTATAGATCACTGAATCTTCTTGTCGAAGGATTTCTGAATCAACTGAATCTGAATTGGTATTTTGAGAAAATGCATCCCGTTAATTTCTACAGAGACTATTCTAGGTAGAGTCCATGATTAACGTGATTTTGGTGAACACTTTTGTGGTGGTTAGCACTCAAACAATAACTAGATGGAGGGAAAATGGTGATCCTTCCCTGGCATCTACAATAAGCCATCACTCTGCCCTGGCATGTAGAAAGCTTGGAGACCCTGGTCTTCCCCAATGCCAGCCACTGCACACCCTTGTGCTGAGAGATTTCCCACAACCAAGTTTAGAAACAGAAGCTTATTCATGTGAAGGACAATGAATAGTCCTGAAGTGAGTTTTTCCATCCAGAGGAACGTCCAAGAATTTCCAACCTGGGTTCATTTTCCTGAGCACAAGGAAGAGGGAGACATGATTTTCATGGTTGACTTGGGGGAAGCAGACTGCCTGCCCTCTCCTGCTCTCCTCTTTCCAAACTAATGTTTCTTTTTGGAAGTATCATTTGGCTCTTGCAGGGAGAGGGAAATCTTTCCCAGGTTGCAATGCAAGCATCCCACCTCCTGGAAAGAGCTAGGCCTTTCTGCAGCAGGACTTTTCCTGCCTTTCAGGGAAAGCTAGAGGAATGGGAATCCCTGTCGTTTTTTCCTGTGGCCTTAGATTTAGTCTCTGACTTTAGTAGACAACCAAGGACCTTCTGGATCTGGCCACAAAAGCAACTGTAGGAAAAGGGATGGGAGATTTTGTGCAGAAGGGAAAAGGGAGTTCTGAGCAGAAGTGGAAAAGGTGGGAAGAAATCATTGAGAACACCTGGCCAGCTGCAAAGCTATAAGGGTGCTGTCCTAAGGTCCACTAGCCACACCAAGTAGCTGTCATGGTCAGCCGACTTCTCTGGCCTCACGAGATGTGATCAGGCCATCACTTACCTGTGCCCTCGCTCTGAGTCTGCTTGTGCCCCCTCCCTGAGAGTGGGCTCTTCTCCAAACACCTTCACTGTGGCCACCCACCCCTATGAGGTGCTTGACTAGGATCTGCCAGCTCTTCTGTGGATCACCTACATCAAGTGTCCCCATCTCTCATCCCAGGAAACTGGAAGATCCGAGGCAGCCAGCGTCTCTGACCTCCTAGCTTCCTAGGACTGCCATGGCACAGCCCCACAGCCTGGCTGGCCTTGATTGGAAATCTATCGCCTCACAGTTGTGGATGGCAGAAGGGCAAAATCGAGTTGTCAGCATGGACCTTCCGAAACCTGTAGGGCAAGGACCACTCTCTACCTCTGCAGCTCTTGGCGGCTCTGCATGTTGCTCAGCTTACCAAACCACAGCTCCAGAGTCTCTGCCCTCGTTCTCATGTGGGCGCCTCCCTGGGTCCCTCTGGGTCTTTTCAAGAGACAACCAGTCCTATTGGATTGGAAGCCCATCCTGCCCTGCTGCTGTATCATCCCTAGAGCAAAGAGGGACAGTGCAACACCACATGCCTGAATGTCCCTTTTCTGTTCCCAAAACCCTAGCCACATTAAGGGAACAATGAGAGCAAGCCTGGACTGGAAGGTCTAGACATTTACTATCTTGAAGGACACTGGCTTTCTTTTCTGCATACTTGGAACAAAAGCCAGCCAGTGTTATCTGTAAAAAGCTACTTTCTTGCATCTATGCTGGGACCGTTGCTCCTGGGGTGCTGGTCAGACAAGCAAGCCGATGCTGATGATGTCACTGCTTCTGCAGCCTGCTTATACAACCCCTCTCTGAGTGGGGACAGGTGCAGAGCTGAGGGCCCTGTAGACAAGATCCAGGTCACTTATCCAGCTGGCCACCACTGGACAAAACGCCCTGAGGGAGAGCAGGCACTGCTTGGCAGTGAGGCACAAAGGAGCTGTCAGCCTGTCACCGCTGACCTCTTACACAGATGTCTTGAAGCTTTCCCCAATAAACTGTATGTCTCCCATGCCTTGTCTCTGGCACTTTCTTTGGCCTGTCTGCAACCTAGCTCACTGCCCTGGCACAAGTGGGCCGTGGACCAGACACCCGGCATGACTGATTCATTACATCTGCAATTATCTTATTTCTATATAAGGTCACATTCTGAAGTATTGGGGGCACCTGGGAAAAATCAGGGGATGCAATTTAACACAGAATACTTGGGAAGTGGAGGGGTTTGAACTGGAAATGTCTGGGTCCCCTAAACTGAGCTAACAGCACAGTTCCTTCCCGCCTCTCTCCTGCCTCTCCCCTGCCCCCACGTCCTCCTGCCCTCCACCTATCTGTCTGTCTCCTTGGGAAGCCCCCACTGAGATGCACAGATGAGGAACATCAGGCTGTCCAGGGTGGCACCAGGCCGGAGGCTGTTGTCAAATTACTCCACAGGCCCTGGGAAGGGGGAGGAGGCTGGCCTCCTTCCTCCAAATGTCCTTCTGCTTTGCCGTTTTTAGCAGCAGCTTAACTTGTGAGGACGCGGCCCCAGCCCTCGCACTGTCATCCAGACCTGCAGGTGATGTCTTGGCTCTCCTCCCCAACTGTCACAGGACACTCACCGCCCTGCTTTTCTGACATTGTGAGCTATCTGCCTGGGCAGCCGAGGACAGTGCTGTAGTTTCTGTGGAAACCTGAGGGCCTGTGGGGACCACAATGGGAATTGCCACCCAACAGACCCTGGACGAGACGTCAAGAGGTTAAGGAGAGCAGTCAACCTCCTGTGTTAGGTCTCATCTGTGACCTGAGGGGTGTCGCTCACTGAACCCGCCAGGGCCTCAACTTGCTGCCCTAGTGAGGAAGTACCAGGCCTGGCTACCTGCCAAAATGGGGATCAGTCGAGATAGAACAACCACAAGTACTCAACCACAAGCACTCAGTGCATAGCCCTGCCAATGGCGTGGGGCTTTTGCTGCCCATGGGGTATCTAGAAAAGGAGAGTGATGGAGAGAGAGAAAAAGAGGAGATGGTGCGCCACTCCTCTGCAGAAACAGAGGAACAGGGAAGGAGCAGAAGCCTCCGTTTCCATGAACATTGATTGTTCATTGATTCAGAGGAACAAATATCATCTAGTGTTTGCTGAGTGTGGTCCCCAGTATCTATGTTCCCTTCTCTCTGTTAGTTAAAGAGCTGCCAACTAAAGACTACACTTCCCAGCTTCCCCTGTGCTCAGCAATAGCCACGTGACTGAGCTCCAGGAAAAGGAGTGTTGGGGAGTTGATGTGTGTCAAGAATGCTATTTGCCCTGTACACACTTTACCAAGGCTACAAGGTGGATTTTGGGGCAGTGAACCAACAGGATGAAATAACAGAAGTGAAAGAACAGTGAGATGAAAGGCTCCTGGATCCCTGCATGACCTGGTGGATTGGAACTGCTGCACTCCATGCCCTCCTCAAAACTACCTTGGAGAGCTCGAGCTGTAAAGGACAGGGAGAGAAAAGAAGAACTTTCTATCTTGTTTAATTCACTCTTATTTTTATCTCCGTTAAAGCAACTAAACTAATTATATACCCTAACTGGGTCAATAAGTAATTTACACTATGAGTTTGCTTTTTATCATGCACATGTTATTAGTCTCCAAAAAACCTGAGTTAAACTTTAACCTACTCTCGTGGAAAGTCGGCTGGCAGATTACCTGCTTTTTCTTGTTAACCACATCACCCGCCACTTTCCCCAGAAGTCTTCTTATATCCAGGAAGTTGGCTCAGGATCCTTTAAAGGTATTCCAGTTCTCCAATAGCTAATGAGAAGGTCAATTCAGGGTGGGTCCCTTCCCAAGGGGGACCCTCAAAAAGAACTTTGTTTTGGGGAGTCACAAGAAGCCCCGTGGGCTCTGTGACCTTGTATCTCAGATTTTTAGGACAATTCTATTTAAAATGGCTTAGTGCCCATAAATGTATTTGTAAGTGTATGTGCCACAATTTTTGTTGAGCAATGTGGTCCCAGACCCTCCAGGCTCTTGGCTCTTCGGGCTGTTTTCCCCACTGATTTTCTTTCTGCCAACCTGGGAGGGTCTAAACTCAGAGGACTCAGGACCCCTTTCTCTGAGCTGCTCCCTCTCGTCTGCTCTCTGACCAGCTCTTTCTATTCTAAAGGCTTGAACTGAACTGCACTCATTCTTCTAGAACTTTTTTTTTTTTGAGAAATTAAGCTCCTTTAGAGATTAACGTTTGGTTCCCTCAGCTTCCTTGCAAACTCACAGTATTAAAACTGGGTCAATGATTGCTCCATTTTCTAACCAGACAATAGCTTCAGGCAGTGCCAGGATTCTCCTCCTTTATGCACCCCCCGCCCGGAGTCCAAAGAGCTGCTGAGCAAGGACCCTGGTGGGAATGGACAGGCTCCTCTGCACCCTGTCCCTGGGCCCAGGGCTCTTGTCACCAGCTCAAGCTGGGCGGACCCCTTTCCCTTTCATCACTAATGTAGGCTGTTGGCCTCCAGGGGGCTCCTCTCTGCTCTCACTTCCCCCCTCCTCCTAGGATTCCATGATCAAGGGCAAGGACGTTTTATTGGGTCATGGTTCTAGAAGTGGAACTTTTTTTGTAATCCTCCATGGCTTAAAACTTTGAGATCACTGTAGATGACATTATGAACTACAATTATGATCATTTATGATCATTACTACAATTATGATCATTGTAGATGACATTATCAGAACTGTTTACAGGCTCGTGCTGAAGGGGACGATACTCCCTTAACCCCTGTCTCCCACTGACCTCCAATTTGACATTGTGACTTACTCTGGCCCACAAATGCGAGCAAAAGGCAAGTGGCATGTGTCACTTTCAGATAAAAGCTTGAAAAGCCAGTGCCAGCATATGGTTTGTTGTTTGTTCTTTTCTTTTCTTTTCTTTCTTTCTTTCTTTCTCTCTCTCTCTCTCTCTCTCTCTCTCTCTCTCTCTCTCTCTCTCTCTCTCTCGATTGAATACAGAGACACTCTATACTGAGCTACATCCCCAGTCCTTTTTATTTTTTAAGTTTGAGACAGGGTCTTGCTAAATTGTTGAGGGTCTCCCTAAGTTTTTGAGGCTGGTCTCAAACTTGCAAACCTCCTGCCTCAGCCTCCCAAGTAGCTGGAATTACAGGCGAACACCATCATGTCTGGCTTGTCTTTTCCATCTGTAATGAGATGAATAATCCTCTAGAAAGGGGCTGCTGCATTGACCTGGGTCTCTTAGAAGATGACAGGAAGTAGGGATATTGTTGACCCCAGACAGGTAGCTTGAGCAAGACATCAAATCATTGCAGACGCAAGTCTGTGGGTGTAAGTCCTTGTGAGCTGGGTCTTATTACTATAGCACAGCCTACCCTGGCCTGATCTTTCCGGAGTATTATGGACATGATCTCTTCCTCTATGAAGTGATGGCCAACCACGTGTAGGTTGGGCATTCAGGGAGACGGCTGCATTGTGAGAGCAGGTGAGGGCAGAGACAGGGGCTCTGGGTCTTAGAAAGAATCATGACGCCTCCCTCCCACTTGATGGCCTTAGAGTACTAGTGTCACCTGCTTCCACTGTGCTTTCTGTTTTCATCTCCGGTCCACCTGAAGGCTGGACACTGCCTCTCCTCCCAGGTCCCAGAAAGAGGCCATTCAACCCCAAAGAACCAACGATTTCACAGGGAGATGGAGAGGAAGTCCCCCTCCCATCCTCTGCACTAACCGCCCTCCCATCTTCCCAGCAGTGGAGCCAAAACACCCCGGGGGGAAAATCCCGGCTCCACCACTTACTCTGCAATCTCTAGAAAGTTCTCAAATTCTCCATCTGAGTTTTCTCTTCCCGTCTCCTAGGGTCATCACCACTGGTCTCTGATAAGTACGAAGTGGACTTGAGCTCCTCCTTTACCTGCTCTCTCGTGATAACCTGAGTATCTACATAAAAGGAGGCTGAGCAGGAACATAGGGCCTGACACACACTAAAAGCACAATAAAAGTCAGTGATCCTCATCCTTCTGTTACTTAAAATCTTCAGATTTGCTTGTTTCCCTAAGCCCCTTCCCACACCAGGTTGCCCTTGCAGGAGGCTTTCCTTTGACCTTCCCTGCATGGCATCCGGCCTCCTGGGCCTCGGTCTCCTCCCTGGTGGCTTACACTCTCACTCCCCAGTGCCTCCCTTATGCATGAGGAAACCTGGCCTTCATGTGTGCACACCCCCCCACCCCCTACTGTCCCAGCTTGGAGAAGGCCTGCAGAGAACAGCGTCAGCTGCTCAGCAGAGCAAAAGAAGCAGGGTATTAGCTTCTCAGCCTTCGCAGGTTTCAGTCCGGGTACCAGCCAGACCTGGAGTGTTTGCATTTCAAGGCTCATCTCTGCTTGACAAATCTCTGGGTAAAGGCCTTCCAGGACCATGAAAAATTCTAGCCAACTAAGGCCAATCAAACGTGGCTGTATTCAAACATTCAGACACAAGGCTTGGGTGGAGCAGAAGAAAAGGAGAACAACGTTTTGTGGACTCTGACTGAAATGATCACATTACTATTTTGGTAGCTGGGTCACAGTTTTGGAGTTTCGGCTCATTTTAATCTTGTGTTCAACTAAGACCCTCAGATCTTCCTCATGGGTCCCATGCATTCTGATGGAAGAGCCTTTAGTGGCTGAGGAGGCCACATAGTTCAGAGCCTGGGCATGGAGACAGCAGATGTTCATTCCACTCCAAGGCTCAGCTCCAAAAGCAGTGTGACAGAATGAGTTATTCTGAAGCTGTTCCTTCCTCTATAAAATGGCTATCACATAATCATCCCTGCCTCACTGACTGGTCAGAACTCAACAGGGTAAGGTTTGTAAAGTGTCTGCTGTTATTACTATTATCACTATGCAGGCCACCTGCCCTCCAGGGCCCCCTTTTGAGCTCATAGAAAATGACCTCTGGCTCCCTGAACATGTTTGTATTTAAAACTTGTTGGGGGAAATGGTGTTTGTGAAGTCAGGTATTCAGTCTTGCTGGCCCTCAGAGTATTTGGTTATTGGCAAGTGCTGTTTGCAGGGAGCCTGTTGTCCCATCTAGTTGACTTAGTTTGCTGTCCTATGAGGTCAGAATTATTCCCATTTAATGTACGAAAAGGCCCAGGGAGGTTGAGACATCTGCTCAAGGTCACACAGCTATAAAATAGTTATAAAATAGTAGAACTGGAGTATAAACTTGAGTCTATCGAACCCTGATTTGTTATTTTAAAACAATTTTGTAGCACTTTGCGTGTTCCTTGTGACGTCCTAATGCTTTCTTCACAAGCATTAACTCACTTCATCCTCTTAACCACCCTCTTCACCTACCATGGTCGCCCTTCTTGTGTGGAAGAGGGAGCTGGGCACAAGAAGGCTGGAGTCACTCGCCCAAGTTCATACAGGTTTGTACAGCAGAGACCGCATTCAGACCCCGGCGGCCTGGCCCCAGTGCCTCCTGAGGCTGTTCGTTCCCAAGTGCTTCGTGACCTCTCCCAAGGGTCCATCTGCTCTCAGTGGGCACACTGGCTGCCTTCCCAGAATAGCCATGGTCCCCTTCTCTCCCTCAAGCCTCAAGCAGCTGCTCTGTGTTCATCTGTCATGCATTCTACCCTCACCTCCTCCTCAGAAGCCAGGGGGTTAGTTTAGCGGATCGCTGCGGTCAGAGTGGGCCATCAATGGAGAGTGACAGAGACTGGACTGGAGCCAGATCCCAGTGACCTCCCGCATGTCAGCACAGGGAGGCCCACTTCATGTGGGGAGATGACCTCCATATTCTATTGCTAGAACAAAATACCTGAGGGTGGTAATTTATAAATTTATGAAGTGTGAGTGTTTATGTGGCTCATGGTTCTGGAGGCTGACTAGCCCACGAGTACAGCTCCTGTGTCTGCCCAGCGTCTGGTGAGGGCCTTCTTGCTGCATCATGACATGGTGGCGGCAGCACATGGTGAGATAGAGCAAGCATCCTAGCTAGAGTCACTCTGACTCTACTTATAAGGCCACTAATGCCATCATGGGGCCCCACCCTCACGCCCTCATCTAATCCTAATGAAATCCCAAAGGTTTCCATTTCCAAATGTCATGAACTAAAGGAGCGAGTTTTAAACACATGAGCTTTGGGAAGACACATTCAAACCACAGGAACTTTCTAGAACACAAACTAACACATACAAAACAAAAATGACAACCTGCCCTGCCTAACAACACTTACTGACCTGCATTTCTGTAGGTATACTTAGTGTGTCCCTTGGCAAAGTGAGATAGAAATTGTGGTAAAAGGAGACTTGCTTCATTCACAGGGGGCATTTCTCTCCTTCACGGTCCTCATGGTGCATCTGTGGAAGTGGTCTTCTCACCAGCCAGGCAACAGACCCAGTTTTGCACCTGGACCCATGCCATCCAAAGTCTGCACTCTGGATGCAGGCTGGGAAAGGATGGAACTCCAGCTAGATTCATCTCTCCAACCTACACCAATATGTAGGCACTCCTAAAACACCATCCCTGACTGAAGAAATTGCCCAGAATCTGATAGATGCTACCAAAGAGTGGTGGGAGATGAGCTCTATTTTTTAACCACTTGGCTTAAAGAAAGTGTACTTTCATTCTGAATCGAATCTACTCTGTTAAAATTTCCTGCTATTCTAAACTCAGCCCAGGAGGTACAAGATCTCTACAATAAAAGCACAGAACACTGAAAAAATAAGTTGAAGACATTAAAAGATGGAAAGACCTCCCATATTCATGGATAGGCAGAATTAATATTGTTAAAATGGCTCTATTACTGAAAGCAATATACATATTCAATGCTATTCCCATCAAAACATCAATGATGTTTTTCACAGAACTAGAAAAAAAATCTTAAAATTCACTTGAAATCATAAAACACCCTGAAAAGACAAAAAAAAAAAAAAAAAGATCCTGAGAAAAAAGAGCAATGCTGGAGTCATCACAATACCCAATTTCAAAATATCCTATAGAGCTATAATGAGAAAAATAGCATGGTGCATGCATAAAAACAGATGTGGAGGCCAGTGGAAGAAAATAGAGGACACAGAGACAAAGCCACAAAGATACAGCCATCTGATTCTTGACAAAGGTGCCAAGAACATTCACTGGAGAAAATACAACCTCTTTTACAAATGGTGCTTGGGAAACTGGATATTCACAAGCAGAAGAATGAAAGTAGGTACTTGTCTTACTCTGTATAAAAATCAACCCAAAATGGATCAAAGATCTTAATATAAACCCAAAACTTTGAAATTGCTAGAAGAAAACTTAGAGGTAACACTTCAAGATATGAACACAGGTAATGACTTCCTGAATGGGATTCCAATAATTCAGGAAATAATGGCAAGATGGCAAATGAGATTGTATCTAATTAAAAAAGCTTCTGCACAGTAAATGCAGAGTAAAGAGAAAGCCTACAGAACAGGAGAAAATCTTTGCTAGGTGTTCATCTGACAGAGAACTAATATTCAGAATAACTAAAGAAGAACTCAAAAATGTAACATTAAAGAAACAAACAACCCAATCAATAAATGGACAAATAGACTGGACAGACACTTCTCAAAAGAAGAAGTATAAATGGCCAATAATTATATGAGAAAATGTCTAACATTTTTAGCCATCAGGGAAATGCAAATCAAAACAACATTGAGATTTTATCTTACCCAATTCAAAAATAGATGTCATTAAGAATACAAATAAAAGGGGCTGGGGTTGTGGCTCAGTGGTAGAGCACTTGCCTAGCATGTGTGAGGCACTGGGTTTGATTCTCAGCACTGCATATAAATAAATTAATTAATTAAATAAAGGTCCATCAACAACTAAAAAAAAATTTTAAAAAAAGAATGCAAAAAACAATACCCATAAATTCTAATAAGGATGTGGTGGTATGGGGGTTGGGGAAAGGAACCCTTGTACATTATTGGTGGGAGTGTAAATTAGTACAGCTACTATGAAAATCTGTATGAATGTTTCTCAAAAATCTAAAAATGGGACTACCATATATAATCCAGCTATGACCATTCCTTGGTATAGACTCAAGGGACTTCAAGTCAACATACTACAGAGATACTTGTGTACCAAGTTTATCGCAGTGCAATTTATAATAGCGAAGTTATGAAATTAGCCTACCTGTCAGTCAACAGGTAAATGGATAAAGAAAATGGAGTATTATTCCACCATAGAAAAGAACAGAATCAAATCACTTGCAGGAAAATTGATGGAACTGAAGATCATAATATTAAGCAAATAAGCCAGTCTGAGGAAGATGAGTACCGCATGTTTTCTTCCATGTGTGGAATCTGGGGGTGGGAGGATGACATTAAAGTAGTAGGGAACCTTTAGACAGGAGGACCAGGACCAGAGGAGAGGGATGGAAGAAGTGAGGTGAGGGACTGGTCAGTGTACTCCATGCACGTACAAATATGCCACCGTGAAGCACATTGTTCTGTATAACTAAAATGCGCTAATGAAGACTTTTTAAAAATTTCCTCCCATGCTCCTTATACATTTTCTTCTGTAAAAAGATCAAGACTAATCCTTCCTCTACATGACAGCCCTTTAATATTTAAAAGCAGCTGTTCTCTTTTTTAGTCTCCAGTTCCCTGAACTAAATATATCCAATTTTCTTATCCATTATTCCTACAGGACGATTCAGAATTCCTCATTTTTCAGGAACTCTGATGGAAGATCTCTGAGAACTATCAATTCTCCCTTTAAAATGAAGCCCCAGGAACCCAACCCATGGCTCCAGCTAGAGCAAATGTCCTGCAGCATGTGGACGGACCGTTCCTACCTGGCTTCCCTGGAACCTGGGCTGCATTTGCTTTCCTTTGGAGCTAGATGTTCCGTTGGCTCATTTCAGTCTTTTCTTACATAAGCTGCTGCCACTTATACTTTCCCCACATCCTAAAACATTGTTAACAAAGGTAAGCTTTGTTATTGATTACTATTGAAACTCATTGTAATTCTTTCAAAAGAAAATTTGAGTTGAATTCAACATTCTTCCTTATCAATAGCCTTATCTTTTCTAGTTCATATTATCTTCAGATCTGAAAACAAAACAGCCTTTATTCATCTGCCCCAGAAAAATCCTAAAAGAAATCCCATCAGAAGCAGGGAGAAGAAAGTACTGGGTTACCCATTAAAGATAATTCTCCAGAAAAACGTCACTTGAAGAAATGTCTTACTAAGATGATCACCAACAAATTCCAAGCAGATGGCTTGAAAATTAGTAAGAAATAAGAGGACATGAGCATCATCAATCAGCAAGCTGGTTAACTTAACTAGCTACAAACATACTCAGTAGGATTCCATCTTACCCACAAAGAAATTTTGTAAATTTTGTCAAATGTTTTGGGGAGATCAGATTATGTCAAAGACCAGTCTCCTATCTTTTAAACTAAAACCCTTGAAAAACAGTGACAATAATAAATGAGACTGGTTTGTTTTTAAGAATGCATCCTGATTCCTAGTGATCTCTAAGTATCTTGTTTCCTGATCCACTGATTGATGTGGAGGTGGCATGAGAGCCAAGCCAGAAAAATTAGAGTCAACCCAAAAACTTGTGCTGGAATAACTGATACAGAATGCTATTTGCTTACTTAGAGGATCTAAGTATGAGAGTATCAAGATCCACCACAGGACAGAATCTGCCTGAGAATGAAGTCAATAGAGAAGCTAACAGAAAGACAGGATGGGTAACTACTACATTGTCGACATCCTGATGTAAATGTGCCTGGAAATAGAATTTCATTTAAATTTTTCAGATAGAGCAGCCAATGATTCCCTCATTTTTGCTAAACCCCTAATATTTTGAAATTTATGTTTATATTAGTCAGTTCTTTAGCTTTCTATCACTGTCATAAAATACCGGAGGCAATTAACTTATAAAGGGAAAATTTGTTTGATTCATGGTTCTGGAGATTGCAGTCCAAGATCAAGCAGCTCCACTGTGTTGGTCCTCTGGAAAGGGCAGCATGTCTTGCTCCATGTAGTAGAGCAAACCACTCACCTCAAAAACCAGGAAGCAGGAAAGGAGAGGAAGAGGAAAAGCCTGGGTTCCCACAATACACTTCAAGAGCAAGCCCCCAATGACATGAGGGCCTCTCCCAAGGCTCCACCTCATAAAGGTTCTAAGCTCCCAATAATGTCACCCTGGGGACAAAGCCTTTAATGCAGTATCCTTTAAGGGACATTCAGTATCCAAACTATAGCAGCACATCTGGCATTTTTCAATATATGCAGTTAAGGCTACAGTTGTGCTTCTAAGCATTGCTTTAGCTGCATTTTCACAAGTTTCAATATGTCACAACTTAATTTTCCTTCAGTTAAAAATATTTTCTAAAATCTATTGTGATTTCTTATTGAATCCGTCGATGATTTAGAAAGATGCTGCTTAATTTTCAAACATTTGGGACTTTCTGTTATTATTTCCAGGTTTCATTCATCTGTAAATATATGCATAGGATCTCATTTCCCATAAGGCCTTTTTCAACAAGTATTTTTGAGACTCCTCATAGATGACTTCCTTTCATGATTAAGTTCTTCCTTGCCCATGACACCCTAGTGAAACTAAGTCTTGCTGCCAACGTTTGGCACAGTACATCATCTGTTGATTATCTCCCAAAGAAGCAGTGACTCTAAAAGCCTCTAGACATAAAGATGTGCCTTATTTAGTAATAAAGAGAGGAAGAAAGTCCTGCTATAGGTACATTTTTTTTTTTTTTTTTGTTCATCCAGCATCCCTTTCCTGGACGGATTAAACTTCCTCTGTTCCATTATAGTTCTAGTGTTGTTACTCATCTTTGCAAAGTCCCTCTACCCAAACACTTCCTGTGTTGAAATGGACATGTGACTCAGGATGGCCAAACAGAGCCTTCCTTGGGAATTTTCCATAGACCTATGGGAGCAGATTATCTTTTCCAACTTTCTGGTTCATGTGTGAGATTTTTTTAGGCCTTCACAGTCCCACAGAAGAGGCCTGCAGAAAATTGAGACTTACAGAGATGAGAAACGAAATGAAAGATAGAAAAGAACCCTACTAATGTCATTTGAGCCCTTAGATCCACTGGACATTTGAACTTCCTCTATATTTTCCATTTTCATGAACTCACAAATTTCCCTTTGGCTTATTTCAATGTAGATAATGGTCTGAGTCACATAGCTATTTGCCAGGGGTTGAATTGTGGCCCCAAAATGTATGTCCATGTACTCTTCATCCCTGGAACCTCTGAATGTGAATTTATTTGGAAAAAAAAGTATTTGCAGATGCAATTAAGTTAAGGCTCTCAAGATGAAACCATCCTGAATTAACTTGGGTTGGACCTAACTCTAATGGCAAGTGTCCTTGTAGAGACACAGGTCGGGGGGATGGGGAGCAGGAGTCACAAAGCCACAAGCCCAGGAATGCTGACAGCTGCCATAGACTGGAGAAGGGAAAGAATAGTCTCCCCTTGAGCCCTCAGAGGAGCACAGTCTGCCAACACTGACTTCCTGCCTCTAGGACTATGAGAGAAGAGATTCCCATTGTGGGAAGCCACCAAAACTTGTGGTAATTTGTTATAGCAGCCTCAAGAAATGAGTACAATACTCTACTTTTGTATCCAGGGAGAGGTAACCAAGGAGTGACATTTGGGCTCTGCTGCCTTATGAGGCTTCAGACAATAGGGACTTTGCCAAGAGGTACTGTGAGGTAGTCCAGAGGGTCCACCCCCTCTGACAATCAAATTTTTTAACTGGCTGGTCTGGGCATGCCTGCCTCATTCTTCACTAACAGTAAATTATATAACCAAAAACATCCAAATTCCGCTTTAAAAATAGACTTCTAAGCTGGGCACCGTGGCACACGCCTGTAATCCCAGCACTTTGGGAGGCTGAGACAGGAAAATTGCGAGTTCAAAGCCAGCCTCAGCAATGGCGAGGAGCTAAGCAATTCAGTGAAACCCTGTTTCGACATAAAACACAAAAGAAGGCTGGGGATGTGGCTCAGTGGTCAAGTACCCCTGAGTTCAATCCCCAGTATCCGCCTCCCAAAAAAAGAGCCTTCTAGTGAGTCCATCCTCTCTCTCTCTCTCACACACAGACACACCATGCTTCACCATAGATAATGTTAACAACTCAAGCACCAGAATCAACTAGACCAGAATTTGAATCCCACAGCAGCTGATTCCTGTGAGATATGGACAGATGGCATTTCTGAACCCCAACTTTTCAACTGCAAATTGGAGATTTCCAATACACAATGTGTAATAAATAGCAGATAATGACTGCTAAGCAGAGCTGTGACCTAGTCCATGGTCTACTTGCTCAGCAACTATAAGCTGTAGTATGTGGACAGAGACATCTAAAACACAGCTTTGGACTTTGTTCAGATATCGAGCAGCAATAGGTTCAGAGAAGGTGTTCTCAGCCTCCTGGATAAGAGGAATGATTTGCAAAAGATGGTTTAATAGTGGGCATAAAACCCATTTGGGGCAATGAGATGAGAAGGAAATTTTCTGTGGTTTTCTGAGATAGAAAACTGATAAAGGCAGAAACACATTTACCTTTGGACTTATGAGGTAAAGTACACAGTGCTGGCAGCCATCTTATGACCATAAGGCAAAAGGTCAGAGAATCTCAGTGAGCAGGCACTACCCCTGATGTCAACAAGTTGCTGAATAAGCCAACGTAGAAATATCAACCTCCACATCTTTTGACATATGAGACAATAAACTGATTTTCTATGCTACCTTTTTAGTTGAAAGTCTCCCTACATGTTAATCAAAAGCTTTGACTATTGTATAATCATTCCTGTTAGTGACACATTATTTCTAGGGTTAATGAGCAACAACACCTAAGGCAGTTCCAGGCTAGCTATGACAATTTGTGACTCTTTCACTATGCAGGAAAAAAACAATTCTGGCCTCAGGGCTCTATCTTCTATTGTGACATTTTCATGTCACTGGGAAAAACACATTCATCTACCCAAATCATTGTCCCCATAAATCTCAACACACGAGGGATCGGTTTCTACAGTGGAAATATTTTTCATGTTAAATCCAAGTGCAGCTTATGCTCCATCTGGGAACTGTGTGAACAAGAGGGCAGCTTTCTCAAACGGACGGCGTCAGCACGTATGGACCCTGTCATCTGACTCTGAATCCTGTTCTGCTCCCACGGTGAGATTTGTCTCTTCTCAGTCTTCCTGGAAGGAGTCCACGTTCTTTCTTCTCCTCTCAGCAGCAGGCAGGACTCCCTGGAAGGAAGTGCAGGCTTTAGGGGTGATGAATGACCGCTCATTTAAAGGGGGCCACGGGGAAACTCCTGCTCTTTGGTGCATAAATCCTCTTCACTGCCCCCCGAGAGAGAATGTGCTGTAACAGAGCAGGTGCTGACCCTCCCCAGCCAGGTCAGGAGTTGAGGGGATTTAGACAGCAGGATGTCATATCTCTTGCCCTTCCTCATCTGTCCCTCCTCTGCCTCAGCTCCTCCTTGCCTTGCCACCCACATCCTCACCCCTGACACTTGAGCCATGGCCTCCCAACGGGTGTCTGTTTCTACTCTTGGCCCCTCCAGGCCACTGGCCACACAAGGCAGAGTGAATCTTTAAAACCAGAAATTATCCAAACTCTTCCTGTCATTCCCTTGCTTACTCAACATGCCCCAGGCTTCTCCTCTTGCCTGGAATGAAGTCTGGATGTGGACCACACAGCCCTGCCCTCCTGGAGGTCTGTCAGAGTCTCCAACTCCACAGTACAGCCAGATCCCTGCGTCTGCCGTTCCCGGGTAGATACACAGCTGACACCTTCACCCCAGGTTGGCCCTTGTACCAAAGACCTGCCCTGGACCACCTCATTGAACATGGAACCTCGGTCACTTTCTGGCTCTTCCCTTTGAGTCTTTTGTGAAATCATATTTTTGGAAGTATACAGTCATAGCCACCCCTTCAATGTGCAGTGGCCAATGAGCATGGCCAAGGTATGCAGCAGGCCACCATCACCACCATCAGAGGGTATTTCCAGCACACCAGAAAGTTCCCTTGTGTCCCTTGATAGTGAATCCTGTCTTCCACTCTGTCTTTGGAAATCGTTCATCTGCTCCCCGTCCCTTTACGCGTGCCTTTAGAGAATGTCATTTATGAAATCCTATGGTAGGGGCTGGGATTGTAGCTCAGCGGTAGAGCGCTTGCCTCGCATGCGTGAGGCCCTGGGTTCGATCCTCAGCACCACATACAAAGCAATAAAATAAAGACATTGTGTTCATCTAGAACTAAAAAAAAAAAAAATCTTAAAAAAAAAAAAGAAATCCTATGGTAGGTAGCCCCTTCTGAATCACCCTCACTTGGCTTAAGGCAGAGGAAGTTCTTCTGTGTGGTGTGTATCCACAGTTCCTTCCACTCTGTTCTGGGGAGCACCCTGTGACACCAGGGTACCACCAATGTGCCCAGCTATTCATCTATGGGAAAACACAGAGCTGTTGGAAATTTTGGTTTTGCTTCCAAATAAAATGCTACGAACATCGTGTAGGGTCTGTGTGGTGTGAGAGAAATGCCCAAAAGTGCCATTGCCAGGTCATAGAGTAAATTTGTTTACTTTTGTAAAAATTGGCCAAACCTTATTCCAGGGAGTTTCTAC
Organism: Xerus rutilus; assembly: GCA_028644305.1. Lineage (NCBI taxonomy): Eukaryota > Metazoa > Chordata > Mammalia > Rodentia > Sciuridae > Xerus > Xerus rutilus. The sequence continues at coordinate 109,249,674 of CM053409.1, forward strand.
CATTTTATACTAACTTTGGTGGAGGCCAAGTTAGTAATATCTTATTTTATGGATCATGCTTTTGACATTCTGTCCAAGAGTTCTACCTAATCTCAGGTCACAAAGATTTTATTCCAAAAGTTTTACAATTTTACATGTCCTACTTAGATCTATGATCCATTTGGGCTTGATTTGGTGTTAAGATATAATGTTTAGGTTGAATTTCTTTTTTGATTATTTATGAGTGTCCAATGTCGCAACACCATTTGTCTTTTTTCTCCATCGAACAGCCCACTCCACTTTGTCAAAAATCAATCAGTCATCCCAGCAAGTTATTTCATGGATACTAACAAACTGATTCTAAGTTAATAGAGAGAGACAGAAGGTCCAGAATACCCAACCCAGTACTGAAGGACAGAAACAAAATTGGAAGACTGATACTATCTAACTTCAAGACTTTCCATAAAGCTAGTCATCCAGCTTGTGTGGCATTGGTGAAAGAACAGATAGATGAATAGAGCCGAGTAAAAACCCAGAAAAACACCCACATAAATTTAGCCACTGATCCTTGACAAAGGAGTGGAGCAATTCAATGGAGGAAAAAATAGACTTTTCAATTATGGTGCTGGAACAAATGAGCATCCACATGCAAAGACATGACTCTAGACCCAGTAGCAATAACAGCTATAAACTGAGATGGATCTGAGCTGAACATAAACCAGATCACACTAGAGGGAACTATGTCTAGTTTCTCAGAACTGCATGCTATCTGAGAGATCAACTGCCTCTTCAGCTGACCTCAGGTAAAAGAGCAAAAGTAACTAGAAAAACCCAGAGCTGATTTAGTCATTGAGGGTGACATCTTCTCCCAGGACCGTCTCTGACCCACGTTACAGCATCTTGGTCCTCACCTGGACCCAGCTGTGCAGGAGAGTGGCAGGGAACTGAGCCTGCACGCTGCCACCTTCCTGCAGGAGGGAGCTTCAGACAACAGACAGGAGGGCAAATTGCAGCCTTGAGACTCTCAGTGGGGATGCCTGTTTTTCCCAGATGGATGCTGAAGAAGAATTGGAAAAACTAGGAAACCTGAGTCAGGTACTTGGTCCTAATCATCCCCTGACTGCTGACAGAAGTAAAATTCCTGAGAGAGAAGACCCCAAACAAGACCAAGACAAGGACATTCTTCAAGCCTGGGATCTGAAGAGGATGTGATAGAAAGGAAATGTAAGCAGCAGGAAAGCCACAATTCCACCTGCAGGGGAATGGTCACAGGTGAATCACGGTTCATCCCCATGCCGCTGCTCCTGGAAACCCTGGAGGTCAGGCTGAACTCTATGGCCCTTCTACACTGCCACCAGCTTCTTGTTTGCCATCATCCCAATCAGCATGAGCAAGGCCAACTGTCACACTATCAGCAGGTCTTGGCACCTTCTGGTTGGGCACAAACACCAAAACAACTTCTCTGAAAACACTGGACCCTAACCTAACTAACTTGCATTTCCCATGAGCAAACAAATGACCAGAAGTCAACATCACACCAGACCTTTTTAAATATAAGAATGTGTTTATTGTCCCTCTGAGGCCAAGCAATACCTTTTTATTTTGTTTTAATTTTGTACGCTGGAGGAAAAATAAGAAACAAGAGGTAGCTCAAGGTGTCTGTGAGAAACAGGACTTTCTCCCATCTAAAATGTGGGTTGTGTTCCAGGCTTGACATTTATGCTCTCTGAGTGTGAAACCAGCATCTTGGGAAATTATTGTCCATCGGATGAAAAGCCAGGCTTCCAAGCTATGGAAGTAGTTGCTAGAATGAGCAGATTGATTGTTCATGGTCTGGAAACAGGGGTGGGACTGCAATTGACCTGCCTTGGCTATAATTGCCATATGCTCTCAGTGGGTCTCTCTTCTGATGCATGTGAGACTGGGCTCCTGGGGTCAAACCCGACTTTTTCCAAATAAGATGCGTTTTACTTTGTGTCACATACACCTTCCCTTGGGCAATAGATACATTTGACTGCGACTCTCACTGAAGAGGTTGTACATAAGGATATTAGCTGGGGGTGGGGGGAGCTCATTTTTGAGGATTCTATGAATGAAAGTGGTCAGAATCAAAATGGAGTCGCTTATGTCAAATCCTTACAAATAAAATAAAATAAAGGCAGGAGGTTATAAAGGAGGGAATCTCATGCATATATGCCAGATAAGAACTGTCATAAGACACTCTGCCTGTCCACACCTTTGCACAAAGGCCAGCACAACCTTCCTTAAGAGTGTGTCTGCAAGGACGTCTGTCCAGTAGGTGTCTGTTCTACCTTGGACTGGAACCACCTTAAACACTTTTGTTATTAATTAATCTTTTTGGCCAAGGATTATTATTTGAAAATAACACATGTAACCCTGTTTTGCCTTTAAAATTTCCCTTAGCCACATTCCCTTTGACTATGCTCACAGCTTCCATGAAATGCATATGCATCCTCTTAATGCTCTCTGCTTACTCCCAAGCAAATATCATTATTCTTTAGAGAGTCTCTCTCTCTTGCTATTCTAAGGTCAACATATATGTTTTGGTAATTTTTTCCTCTTATGTTTTAACCTTATATTACATTCCAGCACATCTAAGTCTATAACCTTAGTTTCCTATTACCCTCGGCAATACTTTTCTCAGATTTTTTTTTTTTAAAACAATGGAACGTGTTTTTCCTCAAGTGAAATTTCAAACAGATCCCAAATATATAAAACAGATAGAAGTGGAGCTTAAACTAAGCTCTTCGCAAGCCACAGAGGCGAAACTGGGGCCTTGACTGATTCAAACTTTGCTTATTAAGCTCTGCTACAGCAAGAAGGAAACACATGTCAAGATGGAAATCTTGGGTTGAGCTCAGTTTCTACCATGTTTAAATGATTAGAAGACCAGAGAATAAGGAGCAAGGAGGGCTGGGAGAAGGCACATTCAGGGCATTCTCTGCCTCAAAGCTCCATCTCCACCTTCCACTGGAGAAACACGGGCACCCAACCCTTCATGAATCCACATCCCCACTTCTGGGTTTGGTCAAGGTGGAGGGCCCAGACCCATCTGCACATCTACCTGCAATGAATAAAGGCCTATCCAAGCCAGGAAAGAGATGAGTCTCCCAAAACAGCTGCTGCCCTCCTTCCCTCTGGAAAAACCTGCCTGGAAACCTTCTCTTCCCATGAGGAAGAGAAGCAGGCTGCTCTCTGTAGGAAACATGCTCAAGTTCATCTGTCAAATGAAAACACAACTAGCCCCTCATACCAGAGGATGAGAACCACTCCCAGTGGCATTGAGATTTCTGTTCAAACAAAGTATTTCCTTCCCCACTTGGCCTGTTGGAACCTGTTACATTCTTTAAGAGAGATAAGATGTCTTGCTCAGAGCCAGGGCATGGCCAAAAGCTCATGGTGGAGCCTCATCGTCATTTAACCTCTCTGTCACCTGAGTTCTCTTACCTGTAAAACTGGGGTTAGTGTGGGGCTCAGCCATCCCAGAATATCCAGCAGCAGATCACAGGGCTCAGGATGCAAACCTCATTCCCCCATAAGGCATTTAGCTTTAAGATTATGAAACAATGATCTCACATTCAAGGAACTGTAGAGCTTAAAGAAACAAGTCCAAGTCCACTGCTATGGAGATTGGTCCGACTTGGCTAGGCTGGAGCAATGACTGAGTCCAATTCTGACTTAGGGGTTGCTGTGAAGGCATTTTGTAGACATGGTTCACAGCTGGTGGACTTGAAGTCGAAGAGACCACGCTTGTTAACATGGTGCTCCTCCAGTCTGTTGAAGGCCTTAAGAAAAGAACCAAGGTTTCCCAGAGACGAACTTCTGCCTCAAGACTGTAAGATAAAACTCATTCCTGGGTTTCTAAAACTCATTCCTGGGTTTCTGTCCTGCCCTAAAACTTCAAACTCATCAATCCCTAAACCCCAACCCCTCACCATTCCATGAGCCTATTCCTTAAAATAAATCTACCTGTCTGCCTATCTATCTATGTATGTTTGTATATCTGTGAATGATCCTGCAAATCTTCAAACTACCTCATTCCAGATGATACCATTTCTAACAAGATAAGACCACAGTCCAAATATTCAGTATACACACTGAATATTTACAGCCACCCCTCAGTGTCCTTGGGATCACTCCCAGGATCCCTCTCAGATACCACAATCTGTAGATGTTCCAGTGCCTTATATAAACTGGCCCAGTATTGGATATTACTTATGCTCATTCTCTTGTCTACTTAAAGTCATCTTTTATGGTTGGATATGGAATGTTCCCCCAAAGGCTTATGTGTTGAAGCCTTGGTTCCCAATGCAGCAATGTCCAGAGGTGGGGCTTTGAGGAAATTATTGGATCACAGGTCTCTGACATCATTAGTGGATTAATCCATTGATGAATGAATGGTTTGATGGCATCATTGGGCCGTTGGGGAAGCTGTATGCAGTGGGGCCCAGCTGGAGAAAGTCAGCCACTGGAGGTGCATCCTGGAGGGAATTATCTTGTCTCTGGCCCTCTCTGCTTCCCAGCTGCCATAGGGGGAGCAGCTCTGCTCCCCCAGGCCCTTCTGCCATGAAGCCTCCATCCTCCAGAGCAATGGAGGGGGCTCACTTAGACAGAAACCTCTGAACTGATAAGCCAAAATAAGTATTTCTTCCTTTAAATTGCTTATGTCAGGTCAGGTATTTTAGTCACGGAGACAAAAAACTGACAAACACATCATCTCTAAATTACTTGTCATACCTGGGCAATGTAAATGCTATGTCGATAGCTGTATGCTGTATTGTCTAGTGAATGATGACAAGAAAAATGTCTGTTCATGTTATGCACAGCCATAAAGTTTTTAAAGATATTTTTGACATGCAATTGGTTGAATCTGTAGATATGGAACTCATGGCTATAGAGTGCAAACTGTACACACATTTATCTATCTATCTATCTATCTATCTATCTATCTATCTATCTATCAAATCTATTATTATTCATCTATCATCTATCCATCCCATTGGCTCTATTGCTATAGAGCTTGAATGATCCTGCAAATCTTCAGACTACCTGATTCCAGACTACCATTTCTAACAAGATAAAACCAGAATCCAAAGCTCCTTCAGCTCAGACTCCATTCCATATCTTTCCACCAGGACACAGCTCTTCAATTTACTCTGCTACAACCTGAAAACTTATCTTAATACAAGTTTCATTCTCTGAAAGAACTGAGATGACATCATTTTTCTCTCTGGCTCTTAAGAATGAATACATCTTAGGTTGCTAACCAGTGCATACTTACATATGCACAAAGATACATTTAGCATGTAACAAAACATAAACTTCCTGAAACTATACTTTTCAGATGTAATACAGTGGATAATTCCTCATTTGTTCGATTTTACTTCATTTTTTAAAAAAATGCTAACCATAGTCACTAAATTGCTTGCAAGAGCCCAAAGTTTCCATGGTAGCAGATTCTTCTGGTACCCATAATATATGATACCCTTGAGACACCTCTGATTTAAGTTATAGCTGTGGTGAAACATTCTATGTGAGCCTGGACTCACCTCATTCATGGTATCTCCCCTTCAAGCACACTACACAGCTTTGAGCTTCAAGCCCTGGTACCTTGGGGTAGACTCCTTTGTTCCAATACAAACTCAGCCCAGAAATGTGGAAGAATTAATAACCCCAGAAATAGTCTCCAACTGGTGGGGAGGGCAGGTGGTGGATAGGTGACTGTCTTAGGATATTTTGTGTTACTATAACAGAATATTGGAGGCTGGGTGCCTTTAAAGGAAAAGAAGTTTATTCAGCTCATAGTCCCACAGGTCTAAGAGTATGGGGCAGCATCTGCTCATTTCTCTTGGGTGCTTCATGAAAGTCGCATCCCACAGTAGCAACGCCTGTGAGAGATGCAAACAGCTGCTTGTGGAAGAGAGCACAGGGCCAGAGGGTAAGCAAGAGAGCAGGGCAGGGCCAGGCTCGCTGCTTTAATCAACTGCTTTCTTTGGAACTAATCTGACCTTGTGAGATCTAACCCACTGTGCAGCACCAGCACTGACCCCTTCGTGAGGGCCGTCATGGTCTGATCACCTTTCACTAGGACCACACCTCTAAATTCGGTTACTTTGGGGACCAACCTTCAACATGGGTTGAACACGGTACTAGGCCATGCTTTTGCTCTCATTGCCAAGAAGGAGCTTCTTTTTTAGGAAGTTAAAAACAGGCACATTATTTTTATAACAGATTTTTTGAGATATTTACATACCATACACTTCGCTCATGTAAAGTATTCAATCAATCAATGGGTTTTCATGTATTTGGTTGTGCAAACTTGGCCTCAATCAATTTAAACACTTTCACCACCCTAAAAAGAAACACTAACTCCATGAACAGTCTCTCCTCATTTCTTTCCACACCCTAGCCCTAGGCATCATCTAATTTCCATCTCTGTGAATTTTCCTATTCTGGACATTTCAAATAAAGGAAATCACACAATATGGAGCTTGTTTTGATTGGCTTCTTTCACTTAACACAATGTGTTTGGGGTTTATCCCACGTTGCAGCATGGATAAGCACTTCATTCCTTTTTTTATTGACAAGTAATATTTCCTTGTATGGACATGCCATAATTTGTTTATCTGTTTATAATATGATGGATGTTCAGTTGTTTCAAAAAGTAGTGTCTTAGGTTAAACTAAAATCTGCCTTGAAAATCTATCTCAGTTTTGACCTTCAAGGTTAATCCATGGCAAACCTTCTCCCTGTTTGTGTGACAGCCCCTCTCCCACGTGGAAGTTCTGCTCCATGCTAACCATCTGTATTTGGAGATGTACTGGCAGGGAGCACATCCACGCCATCCAACCATACTGACCTCATTTCTCTCACAAACTTGTTTACCACCATCCCATTAGAAGTGAAATGATCAGAGTGTAATATCACAGTGAATGCTATCCTTCTAGGTACACATTTGTGTGATCATTAATGATACAACGACAGTTACTTGGATGGAAATCATACTACAAGACTGTATCCCAAAGAAGGCGCATCTGGTTTTAATTATTTTGGTATTAATATGTTCTGAAAACATGAGCAGGGACCCCGTTTGCCACAGTGACATTCCTCTGGGTGAGTGTGAAGGCCGGGCTGCAGTGGTGATGCCACACACTCAGGGACCCTGTGGAGTGGCCACGTGATGTGCATTTCCTCAGCTGTGTCAATGTGACCACATCAGCTCAGGAGGAGGATATCAGGAGGAGGAGAGTGAAGGTGCTGGAGAGGGACAGGTGAAGAGAGCCACACGACTCTTTGTGCTTCTCTACTCTGATCATTCCTCCTGCGACCATTCTTTTCTTTATGAGTCCGTCTTCTCTCCAGGACAGAAGCCTGTCTTCAGTATGTTCTTTGCAAACCACAGGCCCTGCCACTCCTCCTATTCTGTTCATAAAGCATAATAAATGCTCAATAAATACCTTTGGAGAAAGGATGGAGGCGGTGGATGGATGAATGGATGGATGGATGGATGAATAAATAGATGGTTGAATAGGGGATAGATGGATGAGTGGGTGGGGGGATAATGGGTAGGAGGTGGGTACATAGATGAATGGGTAGATGGGCAGAAGGATAACTGGACGAATAAATGGAAGGGTGGTGGGAGGATGGGTAAATGGGGGGAGGGTGGATGGATAGCTGGATGGGTAGAACAGTTGGATGAATGGACAGATGAGTGGAAAGACAGATAGCTAGATGGGTGGATGAGTGGATGAATGGATGAATAAAGGGAGAGAAAGAGAGGAGATTAGAAATTCATAGCTACAGGCTCTCATCAATAGCCTGTACCTGGAAGCACCTGGTCCAGACCTGAGTGTGGCCAGCTTCTGGGGCTCACCCTGCTTCTTGCAGCTGGTCAAAGAATGTACCCTTTTCATATATCTGTGTCTGTGTCCGGCCCTCCTAGCCTCCTGGTGAACTGGGTTGCTTATCTTAATAATTGAGATAATATGTCTTAGTCCATGTGGATTGCTCTAACACGGTACTATAACCTGGAAAGCTTATAAATAGCAGAATCTTCTCAGTTCTGGCAGCTGGAAAGTATAGCTAAGATGTTGGCAGATTTGATATCTGGTGAGGGATGCTTCCTGGTCCACGGACAGCTATCAATTTGCTGTGTCCTCACTTGGTAGAAGGACCAAGGAGGTTCCCTTGGGCTCTTTTAGAGTGCTAATCCCATTTACAAGAGTGATGCTTTCATGTCTAATGGCCTCCCAAAGGCCCCCACCTCCTAACACCATCTCTTGGAGGCTGAGATTTCAATATATGAATGGGCGAGGGCATAACATTCAGGCTATTGCACACTGTGTGTGGAAGACTCTCACTATAAATGCTCAGTTAGATGTAAGTTGCATGGGATAGTGACACCATTATTGCTTTAGGCTGTTTGGGTCCAGGGAGTGAACAAGTATCCTCTGGACACTAACAATAAGATTAAATACGTCAGATGGTTGTAGGGTGCTTAAAAATGGGGTCACCTTGTCCAACTGTATTTTTGTATAAATGCGAAAATTGAGAAGGAGAGAGGAGAAATGATTTCTTCAGTCACAAGAGTGGGTAGTAACTCACTGAGAGCTAAGGTCAGGTCCTAGATTCCTACTTTCTTCTTCTCTAATGGCCTCACTAGATCATTTCTTAAAGATCAGACATCATCTGACACCACCATTAACCTTTCATGACAACTTTCTGGCAACTCTAGCAGAGCAGAGCTGAGCAGGGCAAAATATCTTCCTTTTTTTGAGAATTTTGGCTTCATGATAGAAATTCTTGGCTCCTTTTGGATTTATTTGATTCATCCAGAGGGTCCTTTAGCTTGTGGTTTGGCTCAGCTGATGCAAATGGGAGCCTCACAGAGCCCCAGAGAGCCCCTGAGAAGCAAGAGACATCTCAGATGACGCACTACCTCAGCACCGTGCAGGGTGGGCTTAAAAAAGCTCTTTCAAATCACTCAGATTATTTCCCCTGGTATAGATCTGGCCCAAAATATCCAACAGACCATTCCCGGTGCACTTTCCAAACTGAGACGCTGCAAGGATAGTGACCTTCTTGGGAAATGCAGGGGCTGTTACATAATAAGGGTTTGTTACCTGCCTGCCTTTGCAGATTAAATAGCACCTTCTTACTAGAGTAGGGAAGAAGAATTCATCAAAGATTACCCACTTACTCAGCTGCGACACAAATGATTTCTTTCCAAAGATTCTTAAAATAAGGGGGTGCCCCTCACTTACACCTCTGTAGTGAAGCAAGGCATGAGTTTGATTGTCAGAAGACCTGCATGGTGGGGACACTCCCAGTTCCCAACAAGATGATGTTGGGGACTTATTTAGCCTAACTGATTTCAGTTCTTCACCAGGGCAACAGCAACAACAATAGTCAACAGCTATGTCGCAGGCTGATATTACAAGTAGCAAAAGAATCATTTAAATCAAAATCACAAATGCTGAATATTTTCCAACATGGTTGTTGGGAAAGGTTCATAGGAAAAGGTGAGCAAATGGGGAAGCCAAGGCTCAGGACCTTTAGAAGCAGGTACAGCAGGTGACTGCAGCCCATTTCTTTATCCTGGCTGGTCTGCACACACCACTAAACATTTTTTTTCCTTAAAGCCCAGGTGTCATAAAAAGTCACTTCTGGATGTATTTTATGCACAGATTCGGCACATGAGAAAGTAGAGCAGAGACTAATGGTCAAAATTGCACAGTAAATTAGCCCGGAAACATCTACCTGCAGGCCTCTCCCCACCTGACCCCAGATCTCAAGATGCCATGTGATTTTCTCCTGGAGGCCCCAGCCAGGTTCATGTTTCTTCTCTGGGCTTGGAATCTCATATCATTTTTGACAGTCACTCCGAGGTCCCTTTGAAGGGAGGTTTGCTTAAAAATGCATATCTTTAAAAATGCAAGCTCATGAACCCCATCATTTATTGTGAATGGCGAAAACACTGACTGAGTTTAATATTTCAAAAACAATAGGGCTCCCCTTTTCACTTCTTAGGCTGCTAGAAACACATCAGACCACAGGGTTTTGCAGGGATATCAGGGAACAATGCCATTTCTCTTCATGAGCCTCTCTCTTAACATCTGTGTTCCCAGAATCCCTTTCATTGAAACAGACATATGGGACTTAAGACATCACCCCAAAGAGAAAAATGAAAGAGGTGAGCCATTTTGGCTAGTGGAAAATAGATTTTTAGAGAATAAATGAGCAGACCAGAAATGGTTATGCACACCCAGAGCTGGCTCCCAGCTCTCACATGCCTGATCATCGCCAGCGGTCCAGCCTCCTGTGTCAAACCAGAGTCACTGGCACCTCAGTGGATAGGGGACCATCTCCTACAGGCCCAGTGGAATTCAGCGGGGACATCTGGAGCAGCCTCCATGGCCTTGCTCTGGGCTGCAATTAAACCTGCCAACTGCTGCAGTAAGGGCTCAGTATTTTCATTCCTAACCAGGATATTAAACATATCCTGGTGCTATTGGTTTGAGTGTTTCCCCCACCAAAGATTCACATGTTGGGAAGTTAATCCCCAAATTCATTTGTTAGCGGTGTTTGGAGGTGTGGCCTTAGGTGAGGTCATTAGAGTGGGGGCCCCCATGATGGAATTAGCAGCTTTTGAAGGAAGAGGAAGGGAGACCTGAGCGGGCAGACTGCTCAGTCTCGTCCTCTGTAGCACGATCTCTATCTGCTGTAGCACGAGGCCCTCACCAGGTGCTAATCTGACTTCCCAAACTCCAGAATCATGAGCTAAGTAAACTTCCATTTCTCATGAATCACCCAGTCTGTGGCATTCAGTGATAACAACAGAAAACAGACTACAACAATTGGGGACCCAAGGGAATTGAGCCGGAGTCTCCAAGGAGGCAGCAGGCAGGGGCCTGTGGGCAAGTGCAGACCAAAGGGCCATCAGAGACCCTCCAAGGTGCTGGGGTAAAGGAGAGAGAGAAACCAGAGGGGGGCTTTGTGGAGAGCAAATAAGGGGAGACACAAGAGAAAGACAGGTACAGAAAGAGAAGGGGAAGAAAGAAAGAGGGCTGTGGGAGGAGCAAGTCACTCGAGAAGCAGAGAAGTTAAAGGTGGTTTCTTTTGAGGGCCACCAACTTGGCCTCCGAGTCTTATTTCCTAAAATTGCCAGTGGAGTTTCAAAAATTGTAGCCTAGATTCTGTATGCACCTTTAGAGTAATATGCAATTTTTTTTTAACACTTGAAAGGGATAACTTCTAACCGCCTATCTCTCCCTCTGTACCCCGGGTCCCATCATCCCTATAGGCTCCGCCGGTTTCCTCTATAGTTGGTTCATATGCCAGTGAGGCTGCCTTTTATGTTTCTAAAGAACATTAATAGTTGTTTTGCTTCATTGCTTTGCTTGGGCTTTTTGAAAGCACAGATGAGCTGCATAAATTCTGCAAATACTCTGGTTTCCAGCACATTCTGGAGTATTTGTGTGAAGCTGGGGAGAGCCAGAAACTGATCCTAGGAAGGTCACTGGGCAGAGAAATAGAAAGGTGAACTATTATCCACCCTTTATGCATAAAAATTTAAAGTACATCCATTTCAACCAACAGTCTAAATTCTAGTCACCTGTTCTATTCAATAGTTCTATGCCCTGGAGATATTCTCGAGTTTCAAGTATTCACTTACTTTTAATGAGCTTTATCCATTTGTCTGAAAATGGATAAAAGGTGTGGGCAGGACTGAATGGCCAAATGAGGTTTCAAGGGGACTCCCAGTAATTCTCCACTCCCACAGGGGCTGCCACCTGATCTTGGAATGGCCTCTGCCCCAACACTGGGAGATAAAATATAAAAATATTTTCTTAGATCAGGAAATATTTTCAAATTAGGGATGCAGAGAGATTCCATAACATATTTATACCTGAAGAACCAGAGAGCATCACAATGAAAATTCACGCATGCTACAGTTCATCCTGGCTTCAGTCCTAAGCTCTGTGTTTAGCGTCTCATCCCGCTCCCCTCATTCAGAAGCCAGGACTTCAGCAGCAACCTCTTGCTCTTTGGAACATCTTAAACCAAAAAGATGGCATCTTGGTGCATGGAAAAAAAACAGTGACACAATCTGGTCAGCAGAGTACAGAAACCTAAGCATCTAAGGGACAAGAATAGGTATCAAGAAAGAAGTCAAACTAGATCAGCACAAAGAAGAGCTCCATCTCCCCAACTGGTGCAGTAAGGGCTCAACTTTTCATTCCTAACCCGGACCTCCTAGATCTGTGCAGCCAAAAACACTATCCCTTCTGAACCTGGCAGGAAACTATAGCATAGGGCACTCTCTGGAGAGGCTGAATCCAAGTGGCTTTGATCTCGGATATCAAGGGTGCCCTAGAGTGGGGTGAGATGTCATACCAAGGCCAAGCTGCCAAACTCTTTACCCCTTTTGAGTTCCCCAAACTGGGGCCCAGACTTGTACCCCAAGCCAACCATGAGATTAGAACATCATTCTTCCCCAGGGAACTGAACTGTCTGGTGGGCAAGGCCTACAGATACTGACACTGGGTATTCCTCATGAAATGGCAAGGTTCTGGACCAGTGTCCCCTGGTCTAGGTCTACCAGTCAATGGCACTATCCATGCACAAAAAGAACTAATCTCAGTGCAGCTTTGTACTAGAGATTAAAGTGAGATAAAATTCAAACAACATTAAACTAACCATTTTAAAGTGAATTATGAATTCAGTGGTTTATGTAGTACATTCACAATGCTATGCTACCACCACCTTCATCTAGTTCCAAAACATTGTGTTGCCCTCTAAGCAGCCCCAATGCTTTCCTTTGGATGGAAATGGACAACCAGAGTCAGCAGACATGGAAGACAAAGTTTCTGGTGTGAATGACAAACAGAAATGACAACAGAAAGCAGAATCCAAAGGAGAGAGCCACAAGAACAGGAAAAAAAAAATTAAAAACAAAGTTTTTTGAAACTTCTTTTCAGTAGGATGAGAAGTTCTTATGTATTTGAAACAACAACAGAAAAACCTGATACTTAAAAGAGAAGTGGGATATTCACAGAACTTAAGAAGGAGTGGAATATTCACGGAACTTAATTCAAAGTATAAGAATAAAAATATTTAAGATTTTATGGAAAAGAGAGAGAGAAAAAAAGGAAGGACTAGAAAAGTTGAAAAGATCACCTACAGCGTAGAAAAAGAATGTAAAAATATAAAAAAGCAAAGAAAAGATAAGACAACTAATATCGATGAGTATGAGTCAGCCTGGGAGTGTCAATACTGAATAACAGGAGCTCCAGAAAGCGAGAACAGAGAACATAGCAGGAAGGTGTTGATAGGGAACAAACACAGGAAGGATTTCCACATCTGAAGGCTTTCGTCTCCGGGTTGGAAGGGCCAACTGAGTTTCCCCGCACAAAGAATGAAGAAGAGACTCACAGCAAGCCAAACTATGGAAAGATCCTGGAGACCTGGCCCAGGAAAATATCTTAATATTTCTGGGAGGAGGGGTGAAGCCATGCAGAGAGAATTTGGATCAGAAAAGCATCAAACTTTCCAAGAGCAATAATGGAATCTGGAAAACAATGGAAGAATGCTTTTGCAACTGTGAGAGAAATGTTCTGTCTATAAATGAAAAACTGATACCCAGCCAATCTAACAATCAAGTGTGGAGGTAAAATAATTATTTTCAGACATTTAGGGACTCTATTTATTAATATGCTTCACCAAAACAAGGAAATAAAAAAATTTAAAGTAGATAATAAAAGTCCAAGAAATAAAGGACTCAACATAGGGAAAGTTGGAGGAACTCCCCAGAGTTCATAAGGAAATCCTGAGAAGAACATCACAGCCAGAGAGTCTTTCTAAAGGCAAGTCCGAAATGGTCCAGGAGAGATGCATCTAAAACAGAGAGAGAACTACACATGTTGGAATTCAAAGGAATTTTAAGCTCCAGGAAAGGATATGAATTAATGATAGTTACACATAATACTAAGCAAATAGAAAAATGAGGCAATAATTAACTCCAGGAAAATAAAATGTATGAGAAG
>CM053409.1:109263818-109291063 GCA_028644305.1 Xerus rutilus
GCACAGCATTGGCTGATGGTAACGTCACTGTGCATGCTTGGCTCGTGGGCTATGCCTGCTCTAATACATGCCTGTATTCTGCTCATGCATTCCCCTCGTGCTTGATAATGCTATTCCTGCTAATTGGTTGTAACTCTGCTCAGTAATACTTCCTGCTGTATGAAAAAGTATATAGAGGGAGGCTGGGGGGAAGAGAGGGAGAACAAAAGAGAACCAGAAAGGCAATAAGAGCGCTCAACAAGAATAAAGATTGCTTTCTGAGAACAACGGCGTGGTTATTGTCTCCTGCCGGCGGGCGACGATAAGAAGGAAAAGGTAATAACGGTCAGCTATATGGATTGAATATAATTAATATTTACATGGTCAAAATAATACAACTCCTGAATATTAATTCAACCAAACATTGTTGGATAACTATATATATTGGAAAGTTAAGAAGACAGAGTAGAGGAAGAATAGGTGAGTCTTGGGAAAGGGAAGTCAAGAAATTGAGACATGGCAGGATACACATATTATCGAAACATAGTGGTAAATGCCATAGTAAACACCTACAAACACTCAGAAGTTGTCTTAGTCTGTTTTCTGCTGCTGTAACAGAATATCACAGGCTGGGTAGCTTACAAACATAAGAAATTAATTTCTCACAGTTCTGGAAGCTGGGAAGTCCAATGTCAGGGCACCAACCTCTGGTGAGGGTTTTCCTGGAGCATCACGACATGGCATAGTATGTCCCAGGGCAAGAGAGTGGGAGTGTAAGAGAAAGCTGAGACAGCTGAACTTGCTTTTGTAACACCCTATTCTCATGATAACTAACTACTCTTATGAAGGCCTCAAGACCTGACGGCCTCTTAAAAGTTCCACCTTCAATACTGTTATAATGGAGTAAGTTTCAACATGAGCTTTAGGGGTGGGAGGAGGGCATTCAGAACGTACCAGAATATTTGCCTCAGTGGAGGAGAAATTCAGTGGGGGTAGGAGTACATCAGAGGACTGCTGTTTTGATAGAAGCATTTTGAGATGGCTGGGCTTTTTCAATGCCATCCACACATTTCTTTAGTAGACTAAAAAAATTTAAACCGCATTATGGTAACTACGTGGCCTGCTGAGCAAGCTCTAACAAACCCAGTTCCACCCAGTGGCACATGACGGTCTTCCTTTCCATAAGAAAGGCCACTTGCTGTCAAGTCCCATTTCTCAAAGACGTGACCTCTTTTTCAACCCTGAGGAAATGGAGCCACTAAATACACGTCAAATTCAGTTACAGTCAAAATCCAAGTGATGTGTAACCAAAATATTTGTGAGCCCCAGGTAATGTCCTAGTTATCCCAGCATAATTTGTTGTAGCAGCATCTTAGAACACTGAGAAATTTCTAGTCCTTGCTTCCACTCTGGGCTCCTCCATCACCCTGCTGGCCTCGCCAAAGGACGGTTTGTCACCCTTTATTGTACTTTCTTGTTGGGGTTTTTAAAGCATTGGTTTAATGGTCTGTTTTTGTGGAGGCAAAAACATAGCTCATTGATTTTCTCATTCCTTGTAGCTAATAGTAACAGAAAATGGCATAAAGGAGATGTTTGAGTGAATAAAAATAGAAGAGATTGAATGAATGTTCCATGGTAATAATAATAATTAAGGCACCAACCAGGGTAAGTGAAATGTGTGACATCTCAGAGTGAAGAGGACCAAAGGGGGAGGTTGTCATATCCTCAGTGGGGAATGCTCCAGAGCCTGAGCGACAAGAACAACCCGCTCAGTCCCAGGGTTTGCTGCGTGCCTGGCACCACTCCAGGGCCAGCACAGATATTGGTTCAATTACTTGTCACAATACCCCGGAGGCAGGTGATCATTGTTCCCGTTTTGTGAAGATGTAAGTAACTGGCCCCATGTCACCCAGTCTGCAAGTGAGAGAAGGAGCCATGTTCAGGAGCCAGGTCACCAAGCTCCAGAGTCTGGGGCCACTCACGTTTTATGGTCATGGAAGGAAGTCCTTAGAGACACATGCACAAGGGGTATGGCCCCAGAGGGGCACACTCGGCCAGCTTGGACTTGTTAATAAAGCTCAAGGGCAGAAGGAGTCTTTGGTAAAGAATAGAGTTTGTAAGATGAAAAGTGCCTGGAGCCTCGTCTGGCCACAGGGCCCTCAGCTGTCCAGGAGGAGGGCTGCCTGTGTCCCCTAAGATGTGGGGGTGGGTAGGGAAAGGGCTCGTGGAGGAGAGAATTCCCAGGCACAGGTGGGTGTGGACCTGAGGGAAGAGCTGTGCTGGGTGCCCTTGGGTGAACACGCGGAGCCCAAGGTCCCAGTGCTCTCTGGACCTCTGGGGACAAGGGCAGCGAGACTGGGCAAGTGAACATCAAAGCTGGTTCATGAAAATTTCCTCAGGAAAGGAGAGGACATGAGGAAGCTCTAGCTGGAGGAAAGCATGGGACCAATGTTATGGACCGAATGTCAGTGTCCTCCCCAAATTCACGTACTGAAATCCAACATCCAGTGTGATGGTTTTGGAAATAGGGACTTTGGGCATTAATTAGGTTAGGAGGACAGAACCCTCATGAAGAGGACTAGTGGCCCTCAAAGAGACCCCGCAGAGATTCCTCATGGTAAGAAGACAGCGGTCTGTGAACCAGGAGCTGGGTCTCCTCACCAGACACTGAATCTGCCGGCACCTGGATCGTGGACTTCCATCCTGTAGTGGTAAAAGATATGATTTTCTGTGGTTTATCAACCATCTAGTTTATGTTATTTTGTTATAGCAGCCCAAATAGACGAGAGAATCCAGGAGCTGCAATTTACAAGCACATATTTTCTACAGGGTTGTGAGGCCCCAGGCTGACAAGACAGAATCTCTTGGGTACCTCCATGACATCAGTGCCGAGACTTCCTTCAAACTGGCATAGAAGCTGGGCTAGATTCATTTTTAAAATGTCTGCGATTCCTCACTTTTTCCTTGTATCTGGTTCCTTCAATATGTCTTTACAGCTCTGATCTTCAAATACATGAGAGATCCCAGCAAAGGTCAGCAGAGCTCTGTCCCTGTTCCCCAACTGATTTCAGATGGACAGACAAACCCAGGGAAGACTATAGGTAATATCTAGCTTACCTGTGGACTAGGGAGCAGCCACATGCTTATTCTTCCATCCCACTGAGCTTCCAGGTGATTTTTGATGGAGCTATCACCAACTGAAGTGGGTGCCTGCTGTAGGACACCAGGAAGACAAGAGCTGAGGGGCAGCTCAGAGCTCCCTCTTCCCTCTCTTTGGGGAAGTGATATAGTAGACAACAGATGGACCATCTAGCTAGTAGAGGCTACCAAATAAAAAAGAAAAAGCAAAATAGTTATTATTTAATGAGCATCTACTATGTGCAGGACAACATTGTGAGTTGAGGATGGGGATAGTAGTCCTGCTAGATGCCTACCCACTAAATATTTCCCTTTTCTTTTTCTACTAATAGAAACTTGTTTAGGGGAGGAAGCAATAGATCCATTACAAAAATAATGGTTCCTCATTTTTCAGTTAAAAGTGCCCATGTGACACAGTTGGGGCCAGAGGGATGTGACTGTGCAGGGCTTCTGGGAAAGCTCTTTCAGAGGGAGACTAATCCTGCTGGTGCATGTCTTTCTCTCTTTGCTCTACTCATTCCTGATTTGAAAGTCATCCAAAACACTGGAGCTACTGCAGCCATCCTTGGCCATGACAGAAAAGCCAAGAAAACTGTGAAGACCTAGACCCTGACATTATTTAGCCTCTAAACTAGTACTACCAAATGCCTATCCCAGATATCAGAGTGTATGGGGAGAAAAATAATAATAACCACACAGTTTATTTACATCATACTTTATTTGGAATTTTTATTTCACATGTCCAACCTATTCCCCATTAATATGTTGAAGATTATTCTCCTCATTCTGATGAGAAACCCAAGGCTTAAAGAGCTTGGCCTTTGTCGCAAGTATAGTAAATTGTTATATTAATGGTTTCCAATGAATTCCATCTCCCAGTATCCACACTGTTCCATAATCCACTTTACCTGGTAACAGTTCTGGTCTTGATCATGTCACTTTCTTTGGCCAATGGGACATGAGTAAATGTGGTATAAACAAGGCTTCATAAATGCTTGTGATCTGGGGCTTCCCTTTCTGGAACAGTATTTCCCTCTTTATATGTCTCTCTCATGAATAAAGAGGACTAACTGTCCCAATCATTCCAGACCTTCCTGCTGAAATGCAGACATGTGAGTGAGGACATCGGGGATCAGCCAGCCCTCGCTGCAGCCACACAAATTACCCTTTGCAAAAACAAGCAAAAAAAGCCTCCCAACTGGGTACCATGAAAACTTGAGAATTTTAACAAGCACATAGCTATTACTGTAAACTACTAAGTATTGGGGAAGTTTGTTATGCAGCAGTATGTGACTGCTACACCTAACTAGCCAATGGCAAAAGCAGAATTTTAATTTAGATCTGTTTGACATCAAAGTTCAAGTTTCAACCACTATATCCCACCATCATACTCTGGTTTAGCCACAGACAACTTCTTTGAATCCTAGAGCAAGACTTGCCCTGTTCAGATGGTGAAGTCACTTTCCCACATAGTTACTTTTCCTTTATTCTTTGAGTTGGGACTCCAAGTTGACAGGGCTTGTGTTAAAAAGGAAGATCATCTGAATCTGGCTGAAACTTCAGAGCCCTCCTTGCTGTGATCCCCATTCTTCCAGGGTCCACAGTCTCCAATGCAGGTGCAGAATTAAGTCAAACTAGAACTCCAGAGGCGGAGCTATGTACAGAGAGCATTTCCTCCTCCTTAATAACAAACTGTGGCACTCACTACACCCCCAGCTCCAGTTGCCATTTAAGCCTCAACTTTCCATTCAAGGTGTTCCCTTCATAATTGAGCCTCAAAATGCTTTGCAACCCTGGTGAATGTGTACCCCAAAGTTCATGTGTTAGAAACTTAATCTCCAATATAAGTGGTGAGAGGTTGGACTTGAAGGATGATTAATGGATTAATGTCAGTATCATAAGAGCAGATTTTTATAAAAGAGAATTTGTCCCTCCATTGCATGTGCGTGTGCACACACACATACACGCACACACACACACACACACTGTCTAGATTCTCTCTTTCTAACATACGTGCTTTCTTGCTCTTCTGCCTTCTACCATGGGATGACACAGCAACAAAGACCTTATCATATGCGGCCCCTTGATCTTGGACTTCCTAGCCTCCAGAACTGTAAGAAATAAATGTCTTTTCTTTATAAACCACCGGGCTTCAGGTATTCTGTGATAGCCACACAAAATGTACTATATACCTGGATAAATTTTCCCAGTACCAAAATGTACACCTTATTCTAATCCCTGGCACCCAACACTCTTCAAGATGACCTCGAGGTGTGTATGCTGGATTGAATAACTTTTCCAGAAGGGATCCCTCTCCAGTTATCTATGTAACTTGTACCTTCTACAATACTAGTGGGGTTTCGTGGGACACAGAGACTGCAGTTTGTCCTAACTTCACCTGGTACACCGCATTTCATCCTGTGGGGCTTCTCATCTTCCAGAAGGTGAGACCACCTTCCTTATGTGGCCTCAAGACAATGTCCTGGCTTGGGAAGTCTAACAGTATTACAGTTACCACAACCATTTAAAGAAAGCTATTTAAATAAAGTCACAAATTCAGCACAACTTCAAAGGGTGCAGAAATGGACTCCACCTCTTGAGCTTCAAAGAGTATATGGCTTTATTTAATCTACCACACCCCTATTTGGAGTTAATCTTTGCTACTGACTGTTATTTACACTGAAGAGTAGGTCTGGTTGCTTCACGAGGAATGCTGAGCAGCCACTCAGTGAGACCTGACAGAAGATACTGAGGTCTGTGTACAGATTTGGGTGAGAGTCACAGCGGGCAGTAAAGGCTGCTGGGAAGGGGCAAGTATCCACTAGCTGATTGACATGCACCATGCCATCCACCTAACCCATTTCTATCCTGAGAACAAACTGTCACACGGTGTACTGGGCCAGGAACTGTGCTCATCTCTTTATCCAGAAGAACTCAAGATTAGCAATAACCCCGAGACAGGTACCATGGTGTATTTCATTTCACAGGTAAACTAAGAGCCAGAAGATAAGTAACTTGCCTGAGATAGGCGCAGTGCCACAGGCCTGTAATCCCAGTGACTCAGGAGGCTGAGGAAGGAGGATCACAAGTTTGAGGCCAGCCTCAGCAACTTAGTGAGGCCCTGTCTTAAAATTTAAAAATTAAGTAAAGGGCTGGGGATGTAGCTTGGTGGGAAAGTGCTCCTAGGTTTCAATCCCTAGTATCAAAAAAAAAAAATTAACTTGCCCAAGGTCACACAGCTAGTAGCCTGTGAAATTAGGTTCAAGCATTATACAGATAAGAGAAATGCGGCTATCAAGAGAAGGATTATTCTAGACTCTTCCAAGAAGAGGAGATTGGTTGCCAAGGGAGAGACAGAGCAAGGCACTCAGACCTTCTTAGTGAAGCAATTAACATGAAGCTAACAGTGGGCATTTGTTTAAAAAAGCTAAGAATAGGCTGTGTGAGCTGCACTGCTAATAATACAAGCGAAGACGAGACGTCATGCGCCTGGTACTTATATCCGTATTCTTTTCTTTCCATTTAGACATTTAATTTCTTGTCAGTAAAGGCAATGAACCGCTTCCTGTCTTAAACAAACACGGACATCTTTATGGGAAGCTGTGTAAACACAGGTGGGTTTCACTAGCAGGGGGTGGGGGGCTTTGCAACCAACTCTCCTGTCACCCCTAAATTCCCAGCTGGGCAGTATGGTCTGAAAACAGCAGCGGCTCCCCTGCTGGTCTGAAGCAGAGGAGAGGCCAAGTCCAGCAAGCCATGCTTAGGGTTGCTGCAGCCCACAGGCAGTGAGGGGCTTCCCCGGGATCCTGAGCCTTCTCCTGAGTCCTTGTATGCCTTCCACGAGGTCTGTGGGTTCCAGAAAGCAGAGGAAGGG
The DNA here is from genome assembly GCA_028644305.1 of Xerus rutilus. Lineage (NCBI taxonomy): Eukaryota > Metazoa > Chordata > Mammalia > Rodentia > Sciuridae > Xerus > Xerus rutilus. Next base: position 109,270,810 of record CM053409.1, read on the forward strand.
AGGACTCTCACTAGAGAGCACCCACTCTGGAAGGTGCCACTAGGAAGGTGGCCAGAACCCTCTCAGCCCTGGCCTCTGCCTAAGTAGAAAATGAAACAAACTGGCCCCAGATCTTCTGACCTGTGCTGGGCACAACACCTAGACTTTGTCTGCCTACCTCGATACGTTCTAGAAATGCTACATGAGCCTGAGGAATGAAACCATCCTGGGACAGAGCTGAAAATCACAAAGAGGCCCTGCAGATGGGGTTCCTGAGATAGTATGGGTGCAGAGGGGTGCACAGCCAGGCTCCCTGGAAAGCCAGCTTGTGTGTCGCCTCTCAGACTGGTCCTCTGACTTACCCATGCCAAAGATGGAAAGCTCCAGCTTATAATTCGTTTTCATGAAACATTTCTTCTAGTGAGCTTGGGTGCTAATGGAGATGGGAGAGGAGACCAGGGTGGATGGGAATGGGTGCTGGCGACCCTGCCTTAGGACTGGGTGAAAATCTCCTGTGCACAAGAGGGCTCCTCTGGAACAACAGCAGATGGCGACTTGGTGGGATGGTGTTTCTCCAAGCGACTCCCTGTGACCCCCCTTCCCACCTGCTCATGCTCCCCAGTACACACCCCAGTGGGTAGGTCCTCTGTGGCTCTTCTTCACTGAGCCAGTCTCTCCCAGATCCTCCTCCTCCCACCCTAGCCCTCCCTTGAGCAGGCATTTCTTTATTGTGCCCAGTTCCCATCTGCACATGTCTTTGCTCTATTTGTTACCTGAATGCCGGAGTAGAATTATCACATAAAACAGGAAGATTCCCTTGGTCTCTCCCTCCTCTCCCCAGCCTCCTCCTCCTCTCTGCCTCTCTCACTTTTTCAACCTCTTCCTGTCACTTTGTCCTCCCCTATAGAACTGGGTAGGCTGCTGGCCAAATCTTACCCTGCCTTCCTCCAAGCACAACCCTGCAAGTGTCAAAAATTCTAGTCCAGAGGAAGGGAGCAGGCCAGGACATATTATCAGAGGCCTCCTCCTGTCTCCTCCCTCCTCTGCTCAGTTCAAATCATCTCAATTTTTTCTTTTTTCCAGTGCCCAGACTCCTAACCTTCAAAAATGCTCTGGACTGCTCCAGGAGATTGGAGATTTGGCACCTTGGGTTTCTACTGGGATCTCAAAGACACCAACACTACTAGAGTCAACAGAAAATCAAACACTCCTTTCCATGCTGGAGGACCAGCACGATCCAAAAATCCCCACCGAGCAGAGCCAGGCTGGGTGTTCACACTCTGAATTCATAGGCAGGACAGACATATGCTGCACACATGTGCCCAGGGTCGGCCACGCGGCCAAGCTGGATCCTGAGAGGGGCCCACTCAGAAAAAAAAGTTCTTATTTTTCCTCTTTGCCAAAAACAGAAACTCACACCAATTCTCCCTCATAAATAGCACAGCCGGCAGACCTTGCCATTTCAGAAGGCTGCTCAGAGACGCAAGATGCTCAGTTGAAGTTAGACCACAGAAGGACAACCAGGATTTATAGAAATGGAATTAGACTCATTACCTAAGACTCGAAGAAGCCAGCTTCTAAAAATATAGTAGCATCTTTTTCTGGTCAGGCCTCTGTGTTTGTATACTTCTTCTTTTTTTTTCTTGTCCTTTCTTTTTTTTTTTTTTCTTCTTTTTAGAAAGCTGATCCTTTTAAAAGGTGTTCTACAGCCCTTGGCACAAAGGACTGATTTCCAAGTATTATTTAAGATAGCTGATGGCCTCTGGAACAGTCAGAGAAAAAGCTGGAGGAGGGTACCACTTGAGGGTCGCAGACACAGGCACAAGAGAATGGAGGTAGGGTGGTTGTTATGTTGAAAGGCAGCTGACATGGGAAGTGGTCTTGAGATAAGCGCCTCTCGAGGAGCTTACTTGGTAAATACAATGATGCTTTACAGCAACGCTGTTGTCCCCAGGCACATGAAAAATGACGAGAAAAACATTCAATTATTTCCGTGGAAAGAGACAACTATGATGTGCCTCTTTCTCTAGATTTTTATTTGGGGAAACTGAGGCTCACTTGATGGAGCTTTTTGTCCAACGCTGGCAAATGTGAGTTCTAGTTCTCACTCTTTCCCCGACTTGTCAGGCACAGGGTCAAATAGTCAGGTAGGAACTGGCTGTCACCCACACCCTGCCAGGGAGCCATCTCGGTGTGAGAGCGGAGGGCCAGAGTGGGGAGGGGCAGCAATGATGTCTGCTCTGACCCTGGCAGAAGGTTCATAGGGGTGTTCCTCCCTCGTGATCACTCACTACCGAACTGGAATCTGTTCTGTCTTTGCAAAAGTCCTCATCCTGAATTTCTACAAACACACCTTTCTCCAGTGGGGCCAAGTCTCCTCTTGTGTCCTCACAGTGGGTTCCAATGACAGCCCCCACCCCCAGAGATGTGTCCTCAGCCTACTCGCTGTATGCTGCCAATGAGATCCTATTTGGAAATGGTGTCTCTGCAGATGTTTAGGCTAAGGATTTGGAAATGGGGCAATTCATTGTTATCTAGTGGGTCCCTAAATGCCATCACCAGAGTCCTCCATGGCAACTACACAGGAAGAGAGATTTGACACAGAAGAGGAGGAGGAGGTGATGTGAAGGTGGAGGTAGAGACAGGGCAGTGCAGCCAGGCTGAGGCAAGCCAGCAGCCACCAGAAGCCAAAAGAGGCAGGAACCCAGGTCCTCCCTAGAGCTCGGGAGGCCATCACTGAGACTTCCCACATCGGGCCTCTAGGACTGTGAGATCAATTTTTGTTGCCTAAGCTACCCAGTCCATGGTAATTTGTTACAGCAGCTCTAGGAAACATTGCAGTCCCTGTCCTGCCTGGAATTCTGTAACATTGACCTAAGGGCTACAATGTAACTCCTCAAAATCTCTTTCGGGGGACATAGCTAAATCATATCCAAATCTTAGCAAAAATGCCCTGGTTTTCATCAATAAATTAAATGGTCGATCTAGTATAAGACCTATGTAACTCAAAAGGCCTTTGAAACCCCTGAGAGAAGATTTTGAGGGTACAAATGAGAGGGGGAAAGGCCTGGGAGTGAAACTAGATGAACTTGAACGTTGGAGGATTGACAAAGGAAACCCAGCCAGAGGGAGGGGGACCCCGAGGAATGTTGCCAGAAATGTTCTGGGAGGCACATGCCCTTCTCCTCTGGTTTTTCCAGAAGGGGTCTTTATGAGAAGGGGTCAACAAACATTCTGTACAAAGGAACAGATAAATAAATTTTGGCTTTTCAGGTCACGTGGTCTCTGTCACTGCTACTCACCTGCCCTGTTGGAACAAGGCAACAGCCTTAGACAATGCATCAATGAACAAATGTGGTTCTGCTCCAGGAAAACTTCATTCCCCACAGCAAGCAGCAAGCCCGAGGTCGCCCTGGGAGTGGTTTGCCCGTCCCCAGTTCAGCTAATGCTCCTTCTCTCTCCCCTTGGTGTTTCTCCTTGACGGTGGCCGGGGTCTGTTCAGCTGGGGAACTCAGGCCCCGCCCCTCTTCTGAGGGCTCTACCTGAGTGCAGGGAGCTCCACCATGCCGGAAGTCACAGGAGCAGCACTTCCGGGGAGGCCCCGCGCTCCTTAGTGCTGTCAGTAAGAGATCCACGCTCTGGCCTGACTCTGGGGGAGGTAGTAGTGAGCCCATTTGGCTAAAAGAACTGACTAACCAGGACCTGCAAGGTTCATCAGAAATGAAAACATGACATTTCCATTCTACCTCAAAGGCTCCAAGCTTGGACAAGGAGGACAGGGTCCATTGGCCACCTCACTGGCCAACCCTACAGTAGAGGAAGGGTCAGATTCTCAGGTCAACTGTGTTTCTGGTTGGATGGTTTGCTGCTCTCCTAGGCAGCCTCAGACACAGCACTGCCACTTGTGGCTCACAGCTGTCCTGCCTCCTGCTTAAGGAAAACACCCCAGGCCCTGTTGGCCAGTGCGTCTTGGAATGCTTGTGGCGGGGAATACAGGCTGGGGAGTGCAGTCGGGGTAAGGCACAATCGGGGACACGGCCTTGACGTTTTCGGAGATTCTGCAGGAAGGAGGTGGGAGCCGAGTTGGCTCTCATTTCCGTATCACTTTAGAAGCACACCCTCACCTGTCCACCAGCAGAAGGTGTGTACCAAGTACCCAAGGGCTGCACAGTTGCTATTATTAGTAGCAGAAAATAAAAACTTTCAAAAATGAAGAAAGAAAACCACATTTATTCCCACCTTGAGATAATTATTACTAAGAGTTTGGCATGTATCTTTCAGACGCAAAAGTGAGGTCATAACATCCATGCTGTTTTGGAACCTACTTTTGGCATTTAAAATATAACCAATATCCTTCCTTGTTCCAGAGAATAACATACATCATGACTTTTATTAGTGACATGGTTCATTTACCCAGTCCTCAGTTATTGGCCATTAAAGCTCATTTCCAAGTTTCCCCAGTTTAAAAAAAAAAAGTTACAATGAACATCCTTCAAGCTAGTTCTGGGAGCATTGCCTTAATTATTTACTTAAGCTAAATTCCAACAAGACAAGCGTGACTTTGGAAGACCTCTTTCAGAAAAAATCACACATTCCACGTCCTTTGAAGGGGCCCTTGACTAGAGTAAGCTTACCCTTACGGGAAGGGCAGGTGTGGCTCTGTGCTTAGATGTTTAGTTCCAGCAATCTCAGACAACTGCTGTGAGCTGTCTGAAGAATCTACTCTGTCCTAAGAGATCCCAATAGCACGCAGTCCCTTCCTACGTCCCACCACGCATCCTCCCTGGGAGAACGGGTCCTGTCCCTACTCAGTGGACACACCAACAGAATGGAAAGGTGGAGATACAAGCTGAGTCCTGGCTATTTGGAAGAGATGAGCAGAGAACACCCCAAATATTGACTCCTCCTGCATTGAGAGAAATAGGGCTTCTCCAGGTTCCCCTCACTTTTCCTGTATATTTTAAACTCAGTCCTTAGAACTTGATGGAGTTCCCATAGGGGCTTTGGATGTCCTCTCAGCTATTCAGAATTAATAGGAGCTGGGGACAGAGGAGATGGATGGAAGCCTGGCTCTTGGCCTTAGACAGGAGGAGTGGGACCCCAGGGTCTCTTTCTAGACTGCCCAGCCCAACTTGGCAGGTCTGGAAGGGGCTGGGCTCAGGCAGAAGCCATGGTGGGAGGAAAAACGTGGCTTTTCTTCAGTCTTCCTTATTCTTTCAGAACCAGGGGAGGCAGAGGGTGGGCCACAGCCCTCACGACACAGCAGAGGGCTCCTGGGAAAGAGCCAGCTCTGCACACTCACCCCAAGACCCCGCATTATCCATGTGGTGCCTGCAGAGGTTCTCAGCCCCACTGTGGATCACAGAGAGCAGATTGAAGACAGATGATGAAACCCCAGAGGGTCTGACTTCATAGGCCCAGGCTTGGTAAAAATTTAACAGGCTCCAAAAACACCAAGTAATCTCTTTAGATGATGAGGCATGGTATGAAAGGAAGACTGGGGATTTTGGAATTGACTGATCAATCCAAAGGGCTGCATAATGAGAGCAAAAAGGACCAACATCATGGACCTCTACTAGGAGCTCCAACCAATGGTGCCTAGCATGTTGCAGGTGCATTATCTGCATGGCTGTAGGAGGAAAACAAAAGGTGAGGGAAGAACAGGCCCTGCGGCAGGCCAGTCCTCATAGCTCGCTGAGGTTGATCTAAGAGTCTAAACGTCAAATAAGAACGTTCAGAATTCTGGGGGCCCTTCAATATCAGCAGGGATGGGTTGAATCAACTCTAGATCACTTACAACACATAATGCCATGTAAATACTATGCAAATAGCTGTTACACTGTATTGTTTAGGAATAAGGGCAGGAAGAAGACTGCACATGTTCGGTACAGAGGCAATTTTTAGAAACATTTTCCACTCAAGGTTGGTGGAATCCACAGATGGGGAACCCACAGACACCGTGGGAGGAGAGGTGGGTGACAATATGTGTTTTGCAGTGGACAAAAGGTAAGGGACTAGTCTTAAACTTCGTCTCTGGGGTTCAGAATTCCTGTTGGTACCCGTATGCTGTGCAAACTCTGAGAACTGAGTGGCCATTTAGCTTTATCTCTCCTTCCTGGCCTGCTATGCGATTGGAGGCCCGGATCTGCTTTGTGTTAAAGATTATCTCCCCGGAGGGAATGCGATCTGCTATTATTATGTCTTGTTGGTGGAGGCCAACTGCTTTCCCACAGTCTCAATCTGAGTTCTGCCTTCCCCACCGTTCCATTGCGATTGGCCAAGGGGAAGAATGAAGGATTGTCTCCTCCTTTGGGTTCAGGATGACCTGTTTAACTTATAAGGAGGCTGATCAGATTCCAAGCATGGCTGCACACGATGGCTTTCAGGGTCTCCTGAAAAGCTGAGATGACCATGAAATCCACGGTCATTCAAACATTCTTTCTCCCTCGGATACTTTATACTTCAAGATTCTGGTCTCTTGACTTTTTAATTGATCTTCAGTTGGCACTTCACTCTTGGAACGCTTCTTTGTCCCCTTCCTCAGAAATTAATGATGTGTGGGGAAACTTTTAGGTGCACCAAGGGGACTCCAATTAAAAGGCCTGCTCTGAGAGCTTCCGCAAAATAAACATCCCTTGAATATGTGGCCGCTCACCCCGCCCAAATCTGTCTGCTTTGTAAATTCGTGTTTCGTGTATTAGAGTTTCTTAAAATAGGACTGGACTGACCGCTGAAGCTCATTCAGGCTCTGAGATAAAGGCTTTAGCCAGGTCTGCAGGGAGCAGTGTGATCCAGCCAGCTGCGGTGGTGACGACCACAGGCTCACGCTGGGCTCTAAATCATGGCTAAAACCCCAGAGCTAAAAGCATCACCCCTCTCTAGCACTTTCAATTTAAAAGCCACGCTGTATTTTTGTTTCCAATTATAGAAGGAGAAAAATAAAAGCATCTGGAACTCATTACTGTCCCTTTCTTCCACGCCGTAACTTTCAGAAAGCAAAATAAGCTGTCTCTAAATGCACAGGAAAAGAGAGGAAGCAGTCGCTCTGGAGCTAAGCCCTCACACCCCAGCCCTGCTCCCACGTGCATCTCCGCGGCCATATTGCAAACACATGGAGCGTGGGGTTTTATGATGGGAAGCTTGACAGCTCGTCAGCTCCTGCAGGGAGGTGGCCCAAGGGAGTCTACAAGTCACCCGCTGCTCAGGCCACTGGTTTCCTCCGTCTGGCCATTCCTAACATGTAGCATTTGACCCTAGCCCAAGAACCCAAGTCCAACAAGGTCAGGCCTGGTCCCTGAACATCTGCATGAATGGCAAAGATCCTGGTTCCAGAAACCTGAGATGCCAGTGCATGTGATGGAGAAACCAGCCTGCCAGAAAGGCACAGTGGTATCGCCTTTCATGCCACACAGAAGGAGGTTGATGTGTGACTCCCTGTGGCCTCAGGACCCAAACCCCAACTCCTTGGCAGGCCACACAAGGCCCTTCCTGGTCTGCTCTCTGTCACTGCCTTGGATTCATTACTGCAATCCTCCCCAGGCATGCAGTCTTCTGCCAGATGATAATGTGTTTCTCTAAACACACCATGAACATTCGTGTCTCTGCTTGGGCGGCTCCTCCCTTCTTCAAAGCCCCTCCGCCACCCATTCCTGTGCAGAGCTCTATCCACACTTGCCAATGCAGTGCAAATAGTGCCTTCATTCAAAATACACTCAAAATACGCAGTGCCAAGTAGGATAGTGGCATTGGGCTTCAGAACTCACTACCCCCAAATAGGGCACCTTGGAAATTGAGAAGACAACAGAAGATGTCATTCTCTGACATTCTCCCACATCTCAGTGTGAGATCTGGCCATGAAGGAATCTCTGGCCACCTCCCCTGAAAGCAGGTCCTAAGACCCTCCTGGGATAGATGTCTTGCTACGCAGAGAGGTCTCAGAAGATGCTCAACCATCAGGCCTTGCTGTGTCCCCCCAGCTGGTGATCATGATTAGCTCAGTCTCACTTTTTTGTCCAATTGTGCTTCAACACAGCTACTCATTCTTCTCAGATCCTAAAGCCTAAAAATACACTTTTCTCTGGGTCTCTCTCTGGGTCTTTATTTCTGGAACTTCCATGTCACATAAAAGTTCAGTTAATTGAAGTTTATGCTTTTCTCTTGTTCATCTGCAATTAACCTGTGAAGAAAAAAATTACTTTTTCTGTTCTACAGTAAACACTAGGTTTACCACAGAGGCAATGGGCCACGTTGTTGGACTCACTTTCAGCTAGTGTCTAAGGTGTACCTGGCACTGTAAGGGTTTATTAGTGTTTCAGTCAGCTTTTGCACTGCTGTGACTAACAGATCTGACCAGAACTATCGTAGAGGAAGAATTTTATTCCAGAGATTTCAAACCCTAGACAGCTAGGTCCATTCCTCAGGGCTCGAGGTGAGGCAGAACATCATGGAGGAAGAGTGTGGCAGAGGGAAGCAGCTCACATAGTGATCAGAAAGCAGGGACAGAGACTCTACTCTCTAGATACAAAATATATACCCCACAGTCCCACCTCAAATGAGCCACTTCCTCCAGCCGCACCTCACCTGCCTCCAGTTACTACTCCGTTAATTTCCATCAGGGATTAATTCACTGATTAGGTCAAGGTTATGATCCAATCATTTCTCCTCCAAACCTTCTTGTGTTGTCTTACACATGAGCTTTTGGGGGACACCTCATATCCAAAGCATAACCATTAGTTTCCTGCAACTGCCATAACCAATTATCACATAGTGGCTTAAAACAACACAAACTTATTATTATTAGTAGTAGTAGTACTAGTAGTAGTGGTGGTGGTGGTATTTTTGCTGGGCTGGGAGTGGAACCCAGGTTCCTGAGCATACTAGGCAAGCACTCAAACACAGAGAAAAACCCCGCCCAACACACATTTACTACCTTGCAATCCTGTAATCCAACGCAAGCTGAGCTGGGCTGACATGAAGGAGTGTCAGCAGGACTGTGTGGTTTCCTGGAGGCTCTGGGAGAATTGGTTCCCTTGCCTGTTCCAGGTTCTGGAACCCAGGGCTTCCAGTTCAGGGCCTCATCCTGTATCTTAAAGCCAGCAACAGTGGTTGAGTCCTTACACCATTCATACCACTGCTCGAACTCCCTTCTACTTTTAGGGACCCTTGTGATTACAGTGAGCCCACCCAGATAACCCAGCAAAATCTTATTTGAAGCCAGCTGATTAGCAGCTTTAATTTCACGTGCAGCCTTAACTCCTCTTTGCCTTATAATATGACATAGTTCTTTGGGATATGAACATCTTTGAGGGAGTAGGACATTATTCTGCCTACCATGCAGGACTCATTGGTAAAGGGGATCCTGTCACTGCCATCAAAGAGACTTTTCTGCAGAGCCTTCCTTAAAAACACAGGCAGGATTAATAACTCCTTTCATATTTCCATTGTTTCTTTTGCACTTTATAAAATGCCTCGTTTGCAACATTTAAGATGCTTAAAGCAGTGTTTGTCAGAGTGTGGGACATGTAATACTTGATATTTTGCTTGTAATAATTATGCATCTATTTTAATGTGAATTTGAAAAACATAAGTAGCAAATCCAATCTGTGATACAGTCTTTCTTTTGAAATTAAATGGATTTAAGCTTTTGGAGAGTGAGACCTGAGTTAAATATGAACCAGCAGCACAATGTTGTATAAGCCGAGGCAAAAACAGAAGAAAAGAAAATGTAAGGGTGCTTCTTGAATGGCAGCGATGTAGACAAGGCTTTCCTGGACTTCTTAGGTTTTCCATAGAAACAGAGTTCCCTAAGGGCAGGGATTTGTCCCTCTTCTTATTACTGTATCCCTGGGTCCCAGCAAAACTGTCAGGACAAAATCGCTGCTCAATAAATACCTGTTGAATCTAAAAATAAGTGGTTACATGACTAACCTCTCTGTTTCCCTCCTTCCTTCAGGGCAGTAACTATGCTGATTAAGTTGTACATTCTGGATTCCAGTACTTGCCATAGTGGAGGTAAGTCAGCTTGTGCTTTGGGCTTGAGCTGTGATTCAGATTTAGGCCTTTTGAATCAGTTCCACATTATGGAAATTTAGTTAAAGTAACAGACAATCAGTATCTGCTATTAATCTATTTTATTATAGTGGAATTTTGTCATAAAGTGTACTCTGTAGGAAATAATATAAGAAGGCAAAAATATTAAAGATGAAACATGGCGGAGGCCCAGATGCCTGCTAGTGGATTAACAAGTGGAAATTATACCAAAGCATAGGAATATGGAAGTTGATATAGACCCAGGACTCCCATCATTCCCCCCCCACCCTGATCCTCTTAGTAAAAGTGTTCTGGTTGGTGGCTGTTTTCTGAATTATGTGGTCCATTGGCTCATTCATGCCTTCAGCATTGTGGCAGTACTGAGTGCCAGTACTCAACTGTACATAGAGACCTCGCTACTACTTTGAGAAGTTTGCAGTTCAGTAGGGGAAGGACCCTCACTTAAGTCTGTGATTATTATGCAATTAAAAGAGCTATTCCAGGAATGACAAGTGAGTGTCCCAATGACAATTGGGAGTGTTCGAGCTGAGTTTATAATTTGAGTGAAACCAAATTAATTAGATGTGAAAACAAATAGTATAAAAATCATTTCTCTGTGAAGGAATATAACAGAATCCAGAATTCCCCAACATAAACTTCACAATATGGAGGATACAGCAAAAACAAATAAATAAAAACGACCCGGTATAAGAAGAGTCAAATGTCACCTAGTCTCAAAAGAAAAGACCATCATTGGAGAATAAACCTAGATGATAAAATTAGTAGATTTGTATTCTAATGCATCTCTTCTACTACATTCATTGACTTAAAGGAAAATATGCTTGCAATGAATGAAAACATAGTAAATCTCCCCAGAAAAATGGAAATTATACAAAAAAAAAGCTAAATAGAAATTCTAGATCTAAAAACACAATACATTGAATTAAAATTCCACTGGATATGCTTAAGAGCAGAATGGAAAGGATACAGGAAAGAGCCAATGAACTTTAAGACAGATCTACAGGAGTAATTCAGTTGAAAGCACGCACGCACACACACACACACACACACACACACACACAAAGGGAGAGAGAATGGAATAATTATCAGAGTTTCAGAATCAGTTTAAAATGATTTAAGATACATACAGTTGGAGTCTCAGAAGGAGAGATGAGAGAAATAATATTTCCATAAATAATGGGTGAAACTTTCTCAAATTTTGTAAAAAATGCAAATCTTAAAAAGAAAAAAAAAACTCAGCATATCCTAAACATGGATAAAAATTTTAAAAATCATGCTGGAATAGCTAAATGCTGAAAATGAAACTAAAAGGAGAATCTTAAAAGCAGTCAGACAAACATGATACATTACACACAGTGGAAAAAGAATTTAATAATTCCTGATTTCTCATCCAACACTCTGGAGGTAGACCAGAAGAAAATGGAACAACACCTTTAAAATGCTAAGGAAAAAAAATTGCCAACCTGACCTGGTTTTCTCTATCCAGTGGACATATTCTTAAAAAATGAAAGTGAAAAAAAATGATAGTTTTCAGATAAAAGAGAACAGAATGTTAGTAGAACTGCACGACCAGAAATATTAACCACAGATCTTTAGGTTTAAGGGAATAATAAAGATAGAAACTCAGATCCTCAAGAAAGAAAGAATGGTAAATATCTGTGCTAATGTTATCAATTTCTTAAGCTGGGACCTACATTGCTCCTTTCCTATATGAGTCCTGTTTAAAGTTAAACAATAGAGGAAAATCAACAATATTTCTGACATAGAAGAAAAGCAGCAACCATTACTCTCTGAAGGGTTTTTTTGAATTATCATGATGACTGAGGAGGAATTATTTCAGGCTTGGTTACAGATGGTTCTGCATGGCATCCGGGTATCACAAGAAGATAGCTATAGCATTACCACTAAAGAACAATCATGAATGGAAATTCTCCCAGCTGGCAAGAATGCAAGCAATGTACCTGGTTGCTCATTTTGCCTGGAAGGAGAAATGGTCAGAGATACTATCTATTCTGGCTTGTGGGCAATGGTGAATGGTTTAGTCAAACGATCAAGGAGCTGAAAGAAACACAATTGGAAAAGTAGTGACTGAAAGGGGGACCTCTCTGAATAGACACAGAGGATAAATATATTTATGCACAAGAAAGGAAACTTAACTAGGAAGATCTAAATAGGCAAGAGGACTCATTCTGTGGATGTGAGTCAGCCCTTTGCCACCCACTCCCCAGTCTTGCCCAATGGACTTGTGAGCAAAGTGGACATTGATAGCAAGACTGAAGATTGTGCATGGGCTCAGGAACACGGGCTTTCACTTATCAAAGCTGATCCACCTACCATCACTGCCAAGGGCCCAACCAGCAATGAGCTCCTGAGATGTTACATTGTGGGGGACCCTGCCAGCCACGTAGCAGCGTGCTTATTGTGCTCTATCACTTCCGTTATGGTAGGAATAGCACTTTGGTCTCACTGGAACAGATACTTCATCTATATATGGATTTGTAGTTCTTGCCTGCAATGCTTCTGCTAAAATTGTCATTTCTAGACTCACAGAATGCTCTATTTGGTGCCATCATGTTCCACATAGCTTTGCGTGTATGCGTGTCCATGTTGCTGGACATGGAACCCAGGGCCTCACGCATGCTAGGCAAATGCTCTACACTGAGCTACATCCCCAGCGCACAGCCTTGTTTCTGATGGGAGAGCTCATTTTTAGCACGTGAAGTACAACAATGGACTCTGGCTTAGGGAACACCGTAGCCTAGCAATCATCTGAAAGCAGCTGACCTTCTCCAAGGATGAGGCAGCCTTTGAAGACTCCATTGCAACGCCAGCTGATGGTCACATCAGCTGATGGGACTCCAGAGTGTGGTACCACTCTAACTCTCTCTATAGTACCATTTCTCCCAGGACTCTGAGGCAGAAACCCTCTCAGAACTCAGGACTGAGATGTTGAAACCCTTCTACTTTCCAATGCATGATATTAGCTTCACCATAGTCATGACAAATTCCAGACCCTGTTATAGGTACTTAATGTATGTTATCTCTAATCGTCTCAACAATACTTCAAGGAATGCACTATTATCCTATTTTCCTGACACTTGAAGTTACCTGGGGACTTCTCCAAGGCTGCATAGTGAACAAGAGGCCCAAAGTCATCTAGTTACCGCTGTAGTGACATCAAAGATGACCAAGTGGTTCTCCCTGCTTAGAACCCTCCAGAGCCTCCCCTTGCACTGCTGGTGAGATTCTGTCTACCTTATGTACCCTTACCTCCCCACCTCCTACCTGCTTCTCATCTGTCAGGCACAGTGAGCACCTGGCAGTTCCCCGGAAGGGTACCCTCTTTTGTGTACCTCAGTATGAGCTGTTGTCGTGCTATAACACTCTCCTCCCCAATCCTTCACCCCTCTGTTAGACAGAGGGAATCTTATTTATGTTTCATTCATCCATCTGAACTCCCAACTCTTTGAACTAAACCTCTGATCCATCCAAACAGACTTTATTCTCTCCATTCTGTAACGAATGTGCGTAAGACATGCCTCCATTATCATGCCAATCAGAAGACAGTGACATTAATTTCTAGCTCCAGCTCTCTAACTAAACAGGGAACTCTTCTGGCAAGGATCCTTTATCATTCATCTTTATATATTCCATACCTAGTACAGGGCCTTCCATACCTCCAGTTCTCAATAATGAATGAATGAATAAATAAATGAACATGGAAGAGTATATTGTATTCCACATAGAGACATAAAGCTCCTGAAAATAGCTGAACCCCATAGCCTCACTCCCTTCTCTAAATTCAGGAAACATGGACCATCTCTCCAAGAGTTTTCTATGTTATTCTTAAATGCATCTTGTTAAATCCATGGACAAATAACATCAGGGACCCAGGAATGAAAGATTGGCTTCATCTCAGTGTCTAAGGGAGTTAATGGGCCCAAAATCCAGCTGAGCCTCTTCAGTCATTTTGCAAAGAAAATACAAGAAAAGTCTGATCATAAACTACCTTACAGGCCAAATGCCTGTTCCACAAAGACATTTTCATCAGCTCTGTCTAGAAGAACCAGATGCATACTTTCACCCCCTTCCCTTTTGCTGTCCCTGAGCAATTCGAAGTGGAATGGAAACCTGGAAGTTAACCAATTAACTTGATTGGAATAAACAACCAAATTAGATAATTAATGATCATGTTTGCCAAATTTCCACTTCACTGTTTTGCTGGGGAGATACAGCCCCAGGGCTACAGATACATTTACAAGCAAATTACCCAATTCTCCTGCTGAATCCTCCTGTATCTTGAATCTCACATCTTCCATTACCCCTCTTGGTTTTTCCATCACTTTAGAAAACAACTAGGGAAAGAGGATGCTCGCAGCACTGGAGGACTAACCCTCACACCTGCGTCTAAGGGAGGCCTGGAGACTCAACCTTGACCAGTCCACCTGGACCCCGGTTAGGATCTTGCACATGCTTTCCATGTCCATATCCAAAAATTGACTGCTTTGTCTGCTCTTTGCCACAGTAGCCAGGAGAAGGAGAGGTCACCTCCTTTGGGTCATACACTGAGTGTGATTTGTTGAAGAACTGACATTCTTCCTCTCTGGATGTTTCCTTCCTGCTATTTTGTATGATTGGGAAAAGCTATATCTATTGCCTCCCCAGGGCTCCTTTTGGCTACTATTGGATATGTGGAAAGTTAGGTGGGATAGCATTTCTAGATGAAACTCCATGTCTAGATTAAAACCTAGAGGTTCAGACAGTAATTTTTAATGGAAGTAACACAGTGAGCAAAAGATACAGAGTATAAAGGTTTTATACAGATTTTTGTCAAATGTTGAGTGGCTGGAAGATGGGGTCCAGAGAGAATTGCAGAACTGGTATTAGAACAGTCCCCACTCAGCAGCCATTACTGGTGTTAGAATCACATTTTCAAAGGTACTGAGCATTTGCTGGGACTATGCATGAAAAAGACTATCTTTTTAGTGAGCACCTACTTCATGCTAAGTACTATTTTACAAGTGCAACGATGAGCCAGACAAATAACACATGATCTAATTAACAGGCATTACCTGCTTGTTCCTGCAAAACTGACATCAAAACACCACCTCCATCATTGCTCACCTCTCCAAGATCTGCAAACCAGGTGGAGATGTGGGGTTAGAACTAGATGCAGAAAACAGATCTATGATGTCCATCAGGTAAAGAGTAGAGTGGTCAACCACAAAAGAAGTGCACTAGGCAATTTTTAGGTAAATTCGGAACTCTGTATGGTACTATGAAGATGGATATATGATTCTCTGCATTTCTGAGACCCCATAGAATTGTCTTTCACAAAGAATGAATATTGATGTATGCTAATTTTTAAAAAATCAACCAGGTAATCAGGGAATCCCAGGAGGGAATGCAGACTGTGACGAAAGACTCCAACTGTATCACAAATCTAGAACATAAGCTTGGTTGTAGCAAGCATACCTGCACTCAGAGATTGGTCTCTCGATCAAAAGGAACCAGAGTTTTGGAGAGAGAGTGGATTCTAGAGCTGGGACAGGAGAAAACCAAAAATGAACATGGAGTGAGTAATCATATCAAGAAAATAAGACAATGCTAGAAAAACAAGAGTGGAGTCATGTCCAAAGGACAAAGATGTCAAACTGAAAGATCTTCCATAGCTGAAGAGGGAATGATTCGAGCAACAAATAATAAATAATATAATATAATATAATAAATACTGAATTGTAATTTAAAGTAAAAATATCTTACATGAGTCTTTCCTAATGTGACTAAATACATAATAAGAAAGAAGAGATAAATCTTTCTTTAAAAAAGAATTCCAGGCTAAGGGTATATGTAGCTCAATGGTAGAGCGCTTGCTGAGCAGATGCAAGGCCCTGGGTTCCATCCCTAACACCTCAAAAAAAATCCAAATAATTACATTTATTTATTTATTTTGGTACCAGGAATTGAATCCAAGGGCACTTTACCACTGAGCCACATCCCTAGCCCTTTTATATATTTTATTTAGAGATAGGGTCTTGCTGAGTTGTGCTCAGTTGCTGAGGCTGGCTTTGAACTCACAATCCTCCTGCCTCAGCCTCCTGAGCTGCTGGGATTACAGGCATGCACCACCACACCTGGCGATTATGTGGATTTATATGGATAAATCCCTCCAAGAGATGGAGCTTAGTTTCAGCTCCCTCTGCTTGAATATGGGTTGAACTTTGTGACTTGTTCCCCAAAAAAAGAAACCATAGAAGCAAGGCTGGATAACTGAACAGAGACTCCTTTTAAATAGGACATTGGCTAAGTGATCAAGATTGATGTTGCCATTTGGAGGACATGTTGATACATGTACTCCCTGATACAATGTGATTAGAAAGCTATTTTGCCTTTATGGTGCTTTTTCAAAAAGAAGAAATCTGCAACCTGGTAGGACCACGCGAAAAACATCAGATAAAACTGAACTGAAGGTCATTTCACAAAATAGCAATTCAATAATCCTCAAAACTCAATATCCTCAAATAAAGGAAACTGATTCAAAACTGAGGAGCCAGATGAAACATAACGGCCAAATGCAACGTGGGAGACTGGACCAGATCCCAAAACAAACAAAGAACGTTAATGATGAAAATCAGTGAAATCCAAATAAAGTCTGGAGTTCACTTCATAGTAACATACCCATGTTTTTTCTTTGTTTTTATAAATGGACCATGGTAACATGAGATGCTAACACTAAGGGAGGCTGGATGGGGAGTAGATAGGAACTCTCAGTGCTATCTTTGCAAATTTTACGTCGGTCTAAATTTGTTACAAATGAAGAATATCGTAAAATAAATGCAATTCATTAAAGGCCTTGGAATTCACAACACTGAAAGCAAATCCTGGTATAAACTGTGATTTGGGGGTGATGATGTGTTAATGAAGATTCATTGACTGTAACAAATGCCGCATGGGGGGTGGTAAATGTGTAAGACAGGGTCTCACTGGGAACTCTCTGTTGATTTCTGCTCAATTTTGCTGTGAACTTCAAACTTCCTAAAAATTAAAGTCTATTAAAAATAAACACATGCAGACTTTTATTTCCAGCTGTGAAGGAGTAACTTCTTAGCAAGTCAGTACAACAACAACAACAACAACAACGAGTTGAATTAAAAGAGAAAATAACCTGCTCAGAGGTGTGAAAGAGCACTGAAAGATGCCAGGACTTGAGAGAGCAGATCCCAGAGAGAAGGAGCGTGCACCGAAGCTCAACTTTTTACATGAAGTTTCCCTGCAGGAAGCGTTTGCCAATTTTGTGTGTGGCTGAAAAAGCCAGCAGAGCTTTATAAAATATCATGTGGTGTGAGACGAAAACTAGAGTGTGTGGATACCAGAGCAGTCAGGTGTAGGGCCAGGATTCAGGAGGGGAAGAAAACAGAGAAGTGAGGCTGGTATTTAGCACCAGGTTTTCTATCAAGGTGCATTTTCCTCTTAGCAGGCAAATGCTAGAAAGCCAAGCAGAAAGAGCTGGAAAAACACAGCAATTTTTCTGTGGTTCAGTGCTGAGAAAGTAAAATTTAACTTCAAGACTCACCAAGAAGGAAACATAAGAAACATCCCGGTTCTAGACTGAGCCTAACAAAGACCACAAGTCAGTCTTGAGTTTTCTCAGACCTGCTTAGATTGTGCGTTCTTCTTTTCTGTTGTCTGCAGAGTAGAGGGTGAGTTCTCTCTAGAGGTAGATGATATCATCCAGAGCTTTATAATTTATTGATACAATTTATAATAGACAACATCCAACCTATAATTATCAAGCAAACCAAAAACACAGGACAGAAAGAGCAACTAGTGAGTGATCCAGCAGGTACTTGTATATTGAAATGATCTGACACAGATTTTAAAATAACTATGATTGATATATTCCAAAACTAGATTACATGATGGAGAGTTTTGCCAAAGGATGGGAATATATGTTTGAAAGGACAAAATTATAAAATTAAAAATTATAATAACTGAAATTAAAAAACATACCCTATGCCAGGCACGGTGGGGCACACCTGTAGTCCCAGCACTTTGGGAGGCTGAGACAGGAGAGTTGTGAATTCAAAGCCAGCCTCAGCAATGGCAAGGCATTATGCAACTCAGTGAGACCCTGTCTCTAAATAAAACACAAAATGGGGCTGGGGATGTGGCTCAGTGGTCAAGTATCCCTGAATTCAATCCCTGGTACCAAAAAAAGAAAAAAGAAAAAGAAAAACATATTCTGAGTTAAATGGTAGATGGAACCCAGCTATAATAAGGACTGGTGAGCTGAGAGATAGGTCAGCAGAAAATATCCTTATCATGGAACAAGAGCAAAAACGGATGAAAAGTCAAGAAACAAAATAAAAAGACACATAACCTTTGGTGAAAGTTCTAACACACATATAATCTGAGCATTATATATAGTGATGATGGCTACAGATTTTTCAAGGTGAATAAAAGACCTCAAATCACAGATTCAAGAAAGACTACAAACTCTAAAGAGAATAAGCAAGAAGAAAATAATGCTTTGGTACCTAATAGTAAATTGTTAAAAGCCAAAGACAAGGAGAAAAGTCTATTTTAAAATGCCTGAGAATAAATATATTAATTTCTAAGGAGCACAAAAGACTGCCATCCCAACAAAAAATGCCAAAATGCCAATGAGAGGTTGCTCTAAACTGAATTTTATATCTTCCCACTTCATGGGTTGAAACTCCAGTGCCCAGTGCTATGATATTTGGAGGCAGGGCATCTGGAAGGTAATCACATCACTAAAATGGAGCCCTCATGGATGAGATCAGGGCCCTTACATGGCACAAGAGAGATCAGCTCTGACTTTGCCATGTGAAGATGCAGCAAGAAGGTGGCTGCTTGCAAGCCAGGAAGAGCGCCCTCTCCAGGAGCCACGCTGGATGACACTATGATCTTGGTCATGTCACCCTGCAGGATTATGGGAACCAGTGGCGGTTGTTGAAGCCCTCCAGTTTATGATGTTCTGCTACAGCAGCTGAGCAGACTAAGACATATGTCATCTTTATAGTGCTAACAGAAAATAAATGTCAACACAGAAATCTACACTCAGAAAAAAAAATCCCATAAAAGTGAGAAAGAAAGAAAGGAATTTTTCTAATGTCTGCTAGCATAGTTACATGAAGAAAATACCAAAGGGATTTCTTCAGACAGATGGAAACGTGCACATAAGTGAAGGACACCAGAAATGATAAATGTACTGATAAAACTAAATATGTACTGATTGGCTCCAACCATAAGGATATGTTTATGGTGTCCTCTGCAGTAAAATATATTTGCATTATAAAAGGAAGGAGGGAGAGAAATTGAGTCAAAGTGTTTTCAGGCCCTAGTATTATCTGAGAAGTGGAAAACTAATTAGTAGTAGTTCTTTAAAATGACCATTGAAGTATTTAAAATTACCACTAATTATTGAATATACATAAAATTATATATAAATTGTACAAATATGTGTTATGGTTAAAATACTAGGTATCCCCCAAAAGCTCATGGGTGAGACAATGCAAGAAAGTTTAAAAGTGAAATGATTGGGTTATGAGAGCCTTAACCTAATCAGTGCATTAATCCCCTGATAGGCATTAACTGGGTGGTAACTGGCAGGTAGGGTGTGGCTGGAGGAGGCGGGTCCCTGGGGGAGTGCCTTTGGGGTATATATTTTGTCCATGGTCAGGAACTCACTCACTTTCTCTCTGCTTCCTGGTATGATGTCCTGAGCCATTTTCCTCCACCACACTCTTCTGCCATGATGTCTGCCTCACTTCAGACCCTCAGGAATGAAGTCAGCCATCTATGGACTGAGACCTCTGAAACCATGAGCCCCAAATAAACTTTTCCTTCTCTAAAATTGTTCTTGTCAGGTCTTTTGGTCATAGCAGTGAAAAAGCTGACTAAAATAATATGTATATATGTGTGTGTAGGTGTGTGTGTATGTATGTGCACATAGCTAACAGAGAGGGCGTTAGTAAAACACAATCTTAAAAAGTATAAAATGAGGGAAAATAAGATATACACAATAAATAGATTATAAATAGTAGGATGATGGATGTAAACCCAAATATGTCAGTAATTTGCCTAATGTGAGCAATTTAAATACTCTAACTAAAAAACAGATATTGGATAGCACTTCTGGATTGGTAGAATAAAGTCCTCCAAAATTTCACTCTTTCATAAAAGGACAGAAACCAATAAGGGG
>CM053409.1:109291563-109370638 GCA_028644305.1 Xerus rutilus
GAGTGGTAACTCAAGTAGTAGGGTGTGGGGGGAGGAGGTGGGAATGAGGGCGTGGCTTTGGTGTATATATTTGTATCTGGAGAGTGAAGATTCTCTTTCTTTCTTGATCACCATGATGTGAGCTGCTTTCCTCTGCCACACACACTGATGTTCAGCCTCATCCCAAGCCCCAAGAAATGGAGCCAGCCTTCTATGGACTAAGACCTCTGAAATGGTGAGCCCTCAAATAAACCTTTTCTCCTCTACAATTGTGCTGGCCAAGTCCTTTAGTCACAGCAGCAAAAAAGCTGACTAAAACAAAGACTATAGTTGTTGTATACCAACAATTTGCTGAGAGTGTATTTTAGGTGGTGTTAACACACATATATACACACAAATGATAACTGTGAGATGATGGCTATGTTGTCCATTCACTGAGTATAGTAACCATTTTACTATGTTTAAGTCTATTAAAACATCATGTTGTACACCTTAAATATATACAATAAAAATTGGTCTATAGATTCAATGCAGTCTCTGTCAAAATACTAGTTGCCTTTTGATACTTTTTATTTAACAGAAACTAACAAATGATCCTAAAATCCATACAGAAATACAAAGGACCCAGACTAGTCAAAACAATCTTGAAAAGAACAAAGTTGGAGGACTCACCCTTCCCAGCTTCAAAACACAACAGAGCAGTGTGCTACTAGTGTGCAGATGGACAATGCATCCATGGAATGGAACTTAGAGTTCAAAATAAAATACTCACATCTATGGTCAATTTATTTTTAACAAGAGTCCAACACAATTAAATGGGAAATTGAAAATTGTCTGATCATCAAACGGTCTGGAATGACTGGATACCCCAGGAAGATTGGACACCCAGTGAAGATAGACTCCGACTCACATCATAGCCAAATTTGTCTCAAAAGGAATAATCCACTTAGATGCAGTAGCTAAAACTATAAAAGTACTTAGAAAAAACACTGTGGCAAGCTTTCATGACCTTGATTTAAGCAGTGCTTTCTTAGATTTGACATCAAAAGGCTAAGAAAAGGGAGAAATAGATAAATGGGACTTCACCAAAAGTTAAAACTTCTGTGCTTCAAAGAGCACCATCAAGAAAAGGAAAAGACAACTAATAGAATGGGAGCAAGTGGCATATGAAAGGATGCTCAGTATCATTAGTTATTAGGGAAATGCAAATCACAACCACAATAAAATGCCACATCACACCCACTGGGTAGCTAGAATCAAGAGAGACCATACCAAGTGTGGGCAAGGAGGTGGAGGAACTGGAATTCTCATGCACTGCCAAGGGGATTATCCAATGGTACAATCACTTTGGAAAACCATTTGGCAGTTCCTTAAATGTTAAGCGCAGTGTTGCCATATGACCCAGCAGTTCTACTCCTACGTATATCCCCGAGAGAATGAAAACATGTGTTCACAAAAGCTTGTATTTGAGCATTCCTAGCAGCATTTTTCATAATAGCCAAAAAGAAGAAACAACCCTAATGTCCACCAATGGATGAATGAATAAGCAAAATATGGAATATCCATACTCTGGAATATTATTTGGCAATAAAAAATAGAAAGTACTGATGATGAATCTTAAAAATATATTTTAAAAAATCACTGAAGACCACATACCATATGGTTCCATTTATATGAAATATCCGGAATAGGTAAATCCATAGAGACCTGTAGATTCGCATGTGCAGGAGGTGAGGGGAATGAAGAGTGAACGCAAATGGATATGAGGTTTCTTGGGGGAGCAAGGAATATTACAAAAAAATATGGTGTCTTTGATGGTGGCAAAATTGGATATAGTATGTCACTGAATTTTACATTTTAGTGTTATTTAAAATAGCAAGGACAGTCAGACTGAATTTGAAAAATCTACAGACTGCTGACAAGATATTCCGGATACAAGAGAGCAGAAGGTAACTGGATGGAAAGCACATACCACACAAACACCTCGCCAGAGCGCTGGTGCAGCTCTCCAAGGCAAGAGGCCCTGCATGCTCAGAATGACACAGCTTCAAATATCTAAAACAAAGATCAAAAGGGCTAACAAATAGTGGGCGGATCCACAATCATAGTAAGAGTCATTAATATGCCAATCTTAGTAACTCACAAGACAGGCGGAGAGAGTTAGCATAGAACATAGTTGGACCAACATTATTAACCAGCTTGATCCGGGTGACATGTAGAGAACATGATAATGAGACAGAATATACATCCTGTTCTCAAGGGCATGAAAACATGCATTAAAATAGACTCAACAAATTAAAAGGACTGAAATTATTCAGAGTACATTCATAAATTCTCTGAACATGGTTGAGGTTAAGCTAGAAAACATAGCCAGAAATAACTAGGAAATCTTCAAATGTTTGCAAACTAAGCAGTCATTTTAAAAATCCATTTTAAAATTAACCAGGCGCAGTGGCGCATGCCTGTAATCCCAGCACTTTGGGAGGCTGAGACAAGAGAATTGCGAGTTCAAAGCCAGCCTCAGCAACAGCGAGGTGCTAAGCAACTCAGTGAGACCCTGTCTCTACATAAAACACAAAATAGGGCTGGGGATGTGGCTCAGTGGTCGAGTGCCCCGGAGTTCAATCCCCGGTACAAAAAAAAAAAATTAAAATGAATGATAGTGCTAATATTCCATATCAAAGCTTATGGTTTGCAACTGTTAGTCAGCTGTTCATCACAGTGATCAAAATACCTGACAATAACAGCTTAGAAGTGGAAAAATGTATTTGGGCTCACAGTCTCGGAAGTTCTGGTTATGGTCAGCTGATTCCACTGCTTCTGGGCCTGAGATGAGGCAGAACATCGTGGTGGAAGGGTGGGGGTGGAGGAAAGCTGGTCAGCTCGTAGAAGCAGGGAATCAGAGAGAGCTCATGCTAGGGACAAAATATAATCCCTCAAGTCACGCTCACAGAGACCTCCTTCCTCCAACCACACTCTACATGCCAACAGTCCTCACCTAGTACAGTAGTCCTTTCAAATTATTTTTCCATTGAATGGATTAATCTACTGATTAGGTTACAGCTCTCATAACCTAATCATGAGCTTTCAGGGAATATCTCATATCCAAACCATGCCAACAACTAAGGCTGTATTCAGAGGGAAGTTTATAGCCTTGAAAATACGTAATACGTAAGAAATACTGAAAAATCGATTATCAAAATATCCATCTTGGGGTGAGGGTGTGGCTCTGTGGTACAGCACTTGCCTAGCATGTGTAAGGCACTGGGTTCCATCCTCTGCACTACATATAAATAAACAAATAAATAAAATAAAGATATTGTGTCCATCGACAACTAAAAAAACTTTTAAAAATCCATCTTAAGTTAGAAAATAAAATCAAAGAGAGTGAAAATAAATAATAAAGAAAAGAACAAAAATTAAGGACACAGAAAACAAATATATAACAATTAAATATGAAGGCAAACTCGATTCTTTGAAAGTACTAATAAAATTAAAAGAAGAAATAGCACAGATCTTACACAAAACTTTTCCAGAGATTAGAAAAACAGGGAACGCATATGAAACCATTTCATAAGCATGAAATAATGTATATGCCAAACCTCAGTGAGGACATTCAGGAAGAGAAAATTGTAGGCAAATCTCTCCCATGAAGACAGATGCAGGATCCTTGTTTTAGTCAGCTTTTTCACTGCTGTGACTAAAAGATTTGACCAGAACAATTGTAGAGAAGGAAAAGTTTATTGAGGGGCTCACAGTGTCAGAGGTTTCAATCCATAGACAGCAGGCTCCAGTCTTTGGGCCTAGAGGTGAGGCAGAACATTATGGCGGAAGATTGGGCCAGAGGGAAGCAGCTCACATGATGATCAGATGGCAGAGAGAGAGACTCCACTTGCCAGATACAAAATAAATACCCCCAAAGGCACACCCCCAATGACCCACCTCCCACAGCCAAATCCTACCCACCTTCATTCACCAATCAGTTAATCCCATCAGGAGATTAATTCGCTAGTTGTGGTAATGCTTTTATAACCCAATCATTTCTCTTCTAATACTACACATGAACTTTTGGGAAACACTTTACATTCAAACCATAACAATCCTCAACAAAACATTAGGAAGTCGGACCTAGGGTTAAACAAAAAAATAATCCTCATAATGTAGTGGGTTTATTCCAGCAATGCTGGTTTAAAATTTAAAACTCAGGCTGAGTTTGTGGCTCAGTGGTAGAGCACTTTCCTAGCATGTGTGAGGCACTGGGTTCAATTCTTAGCACCACATATAAACAAATAAAGTCTATTGACAACTAAAAAAAAAATTTAAAATAAATAAAATTTAAAACTCAATTAATGAATTCACCATATAATAGAATAAATAAGATAATTATGTGACCATCTTACTATGTACAGAAAGTATCTAATGAAATTCCACCTCAATATGTAATTAATAAGGTTTAGCAATCTAGGAATAGAAAAGAACTTCCTCAATCTAATGAAAGTGTCTTTTAAAAAAACCTGACATCAAATACAATATTGATGACGAATTATGGAAAACTTTCCACCTGATATTAGGAATAAAACAAAAATTCCTGTTTTCACTATAACTGTTTATACTGTACTAGAGGCCATAGCTTTTGCAAAAAGGCAAGAAAAAATGTAAAAATTTGGAAAGAAGAAATGAAACTATCATGATTCCCACAATACGATCACAGTATGACTACATATGTAAATCTTTGAAGAACTTGCAGTCAGATTGTTGAATATGTTTAGCAATATCATTGGTTATAAGATCAATGTAGAGAAATCAGTAGTATTTCTTATAAGGAATTAGAAAATGAAATTTTTTAAAAAAATATTTACAAAAAAAGTATAGGAATAATTTCAAAGAAAATTTGTACACAGAAACTATGAAACATTATTGCTAATCTGGAATCATTAATAAGTAAAGAGAGAGATATCATATGCATGGGTGGAAAAGCTCAGCATTATACAGATGTCAATTATTTCCAAATTGATCTATACATCTAATCTAATCCCAATAAAAATCTTAGTAATATTTTTATTTCTAGAAATCAAAGAATTATTCTAAAATTAATATAGAAATACAGAGGGAACAAAATTAGACTTTTTTTGCAGAAGAAATTAGATAATTATTATTGTTTTTACATAGTCATTCTTTCCTTAGATTTATTTACATGTTTAAAATTTTTCTTTTTTCTCAGTTTATTTCTTCTCTTCCTGAATTATATTCTTTAAAATTACTGGTAAATATCTACCTAGTAAACCATCTCAAGCTAATTCTATAATTCTTTGAAGCTATCTTCATGTTGTCTTTCTTTGGTTTTGAAAAATCAGCTGTAAATCTCATTTTAGTCCCTTATAGGTAACCTATTTTTCTTCAAATCTTCTTTTTGTCTTGGTGTTATGGTTTAGATATGAGGTGTCCCTCAAAAGCACATGTGTGAGACAAGAATGTTTCAATGGTTACAAGATCAGATTATGACAGCTTTAACCTAATGGGTGGACTAGTCCACAGATATGGATTAACTGGGTGGTAACTATAGTCAGGTAGGGTGTGGCTAGTAGAGGTAGGTTACCACAGGTGAGCCTTTGGGGTTTATATAGAGTCCCTGGTAAGCAGAGCATTCTCCCTGCGTCCTGATTGCCATGTCTTGAGTGGCTTCCTCCGCTACACTCTTCTGCCAGGATGGTCTGTCTCACCTAGGGCTCAGAGCAGTGAAGTCAGCCGTCTATGGACTGAGACCTCTGAAACTGTGAGCCAAAAATAAACCCTTCTTTCTCTACATTGTTCTTGTCGGGTCTTTTGGCCACAGCTGTGAAAATGCTGACTAAAACACTTGGAGTCCCAATGTAAGCTATTTTTTTCTTCATCCTGCCTGGAATACAGTGAGCTTGCTGGATCTGATAACTCACATCTTTCATCATTTGCGGAAAATAATTGCCTCTCTGTCAATCTCTCTAGTCCCTCCATTTGATTAAACCCATGTAAGGCCTTTTCAACTTTCTGTCTGAATCTCTAAATTCAACCTTTTTTTCTCTCTCTGCAGTGCTCTCAGTAATTTTTCATTATCTGTTCCAGCTGCCTATTTAACTCAACCATTTGAGTTCCTAATCCCAGTTCTCACTTTTTTACATCGAGAATTTGTTCTTTCTGGTCCTTTGTGATAGTGTCTTTTTCCTTAGTTTTATTTTCAATACTTTCTCTTATTTCATTAAATGTATAAAATACATATTTTATATCCCTCCTTGCTGACTCCAGCATCTGGAATACATATCCCAGTGTGGTCACACTGGATCCTGATTCCAGACCCGTATTAAGATCAAGCTTGAAATTGGCAATCGAGAATTTCTTTTCCCCTGTAGTCAAGAGTCAAGGTTAAGACAGCTAAGAGTCTCCATGTGTTACCTCTCTCTGAGAGACAGGCTTTCTTCTCGGTTGCCTGCTTCTTGGGGTCTTGGCTTTCTTTGGGGAAAGTCCCAGAGTTAGTGGGGATAGGTAATTTCTGATGTATCCTCACACCTGTTGGCTGCAGCACCGATCTGCCCTTCCAGATCCACATCCAACCTTGAAGGGTTTCCATCATTTACTGCTGGGTCATCCATGCATTAGATTTTTGCCAATTTTTTCAGTGTTTGACAGAAAAAGATTTTCTCTAGACAACAAGATCACCAATTTTCTGGATAAAGAAGTCAAGACTTATGAGTTTCTGTTTGATAAATGAGGATTTGCTCTTATTGAGTTGAATGTATTTCTTAAGGCCAGACAATGTGACTTGCCAAGAAATGGGTAATAAATTCAAGAGGTCACTGGAGTGGGTGAGGCCATTCTTGTGCAACTGGGTATACACAATCCTAACAATGGAGTTAGGAATGAAATTTACACCTCCTAATTTCCAAGGGCTTCCTGACAGCCCTTGCTTCAGAGAACCAAAGTAGAATACTGTTCACAAGAGAAATCAACAATCAAGCCATCACAACCAATAGCCTATTGGACAGGGAGGTGTTAAGAGAGACCCAGAACTGGGTTACGTAAAGAATTCTCAAATCTCTGCATTCATCAAAACAGTAAAATGTATGTGGGAATTTAATCAGGCACAGATCCTCTTCCAGGAAGTTCATTACCAGACTCAATTAAGTCGATTCTTTGCTTCCAGACAGGTGGCCATACAGTGAAATGCTGTGTGGTCGTCTTTGAGTCAATTTCAGAAATAAAGCCACGGTGGCACTCAGCTTCTACTGGGGTCAAAACTCTCTCCATCTGCAGAGCAAGGCAGAAGCCCCGTTCTGAAGGCCTCGGCTGTCAGACCCCAGCTGGCCACCATGACTTGCCGATGTTTCCCTCTGCCTCACACCCTTCTCTCCATCCAGGGCTGGACTTCCTTTCCTTTCTCCACATTAAGGGCTTCCCTCTTTCATATCTCTCTTCTCCATGACCCTGCAAATGTACTAGGTTGTTTCTAATTTTTCACTGTCACAAAATGCTATCAGTGTTCCTGTGAACAAGGGCAAGTTTCTCCAGCAAACGTGCCCCAAAATGGAACTGGTGGATCGCAGGTGTCACATATTGTTCATTTCCCTAGATGTCCCCAACATAGCTTACCAGACGACTACCAATTGCAAGCTATGGAGGGATTCCCAATGTCCCACATCCCTGCTGAAATGCAGTGTCGTCAGACTTTAATTTTTAAAGGCCACTCCAGTGAACTCCTCCCTCTGATCTGCTGATGGATAATGGGTAACACATTTGTGTTGTTTTGGGTTCTTCTGGATATTGGATTGTAGAGCACTCTTGAAGAATGAGTTGAGGTCCATTAATTCCTCCCAGCAGCTGATTGGTAGAAAGGAATCTACCAATGGTAGTGGTAACTAATTTTATATGCCAATTTGACTGGAGCCTAAGACACTCAGATAGCTGGCTAACCATTATTTCTGAGTATGTCTATGAGGATGTTTTCAGAAGTAATTTAGTATTTAAGTTGGTAGCTGAGTAAAGCTGGTGGCTCTCCTCAATTTGAATGGACATCATCCCACCTGTTGAGGGCCTGGCTAGAAGAAAAAGACAGAGGAATGTTGAGTTAACCCTGCCTGATAATTTGAGCTTAAATGCCAAACAGCTGCCCTCTGTGCTCCTGATTCTCATGCCTTCAGACTCAGGCTGGAATCTATACCTTTGTCTGGCCAGTCATTGGAGTTTTGAGCTGTGCCACCAGCTTTTCTGTGTCTCCTGCTTGCTGATTACTGATGGTGGGACTTCTCAGCCTCCATTATCATGTGAGTCAATGCCTTATAATAAATATATTTCCAGATATAGATAAATAGATGACAGAGATAGATGATTGATAGAGTTAGATATAGATAAATGATAGAGATGATAGATATAGATAGATGATAGATTAAAATGATGAAGATGATAGGTAGATAGAAGAAGACAGACCGTAGGAATACATACACCCTGGAGGTTCCGTTTCTCTGGAGAACCCTAGCACAAGAGGCTTTAGCTCTATCAAAAAACAGAGGGCAGTGAGAAGGGGAAGATGACTAAGGCAGAAAAGTCAGGGGGATTGTAACCAGCCACACACACTGACCACCTGCATCAGTCTTGGAGGAGAGGTTGGCCCTAGCCGGACTTGAGCCAGTGAAACCAGCCTCCTGCTTCCACTGGCCTGTGTTCTAATGCACTAAGGCCTAGATAAGGGGAATCTGAAGTCCTGGCACCAATCATGGAGTGACATCTAACCCCTTGATGACGGATGGTGTCCAGAGAGGACATGCAAGCAGGAATGATGGAAGAGAATGTCCTGGGAGAAATGTGTGCACACCTACACCCAAGACTGTACACGTGTCGGTGTCTGAAGGTGGCCCAAGCAGCAGAGTGATCAAGTGTGAGCCCAGAAGGTAGCTAAGCTGGGTTCACAGGCCCTGATCTTAGGCAGATGACGTAACCTCTCTGTGCCTCAGTTTCTTTATCTATAAAGTGAGAATCTCCATATATATTTGTAAAGCTGCCATGAAAATAAAAAAGATGATACTAGTCGATGTTTATCAAGGGTCTGAAGAATAGTGAGACCTCAGTAAATGGTAGTTGTTGTTCTTATCACTGTTGTTATTGCTATCTCAAGTCATAGCTTATGACTAGCTCCACTGGAGAAAATTGTAACGTCAGGTCTGGCACCTTGCACGTCCATTCTGATTGATTGATTGGTTGATTGATTGATAGTGGCTGCTCATTAAGAAGAATTCAAAGATCAGTCTTGGGCTCATCTGAAAGGAGCAGTGAGTTGTGATCATTTGGCAATGTCTGTCCTGGCTCCAGATGGGAAGCGGTAGCAGACACGCCATGCACTCATCTCCCCATAGCCTACATTTAACAACTTCCTCAATAGGAAATACAGATTTCAGGATCTTGCCATTTCAAGTTTCTACAAAAGCACCTATAAACAGATCCCCCCCCCCAAAGACCTGTTTTTTAAACAAGACTGGCTGCACATGGCTCCTTTTAAAATATATTGAAAGCAGGTACTTCCTCCTTTTCTGTTGTAAGATTTGCAGAGAATTTCCATTTTCTCATTCCCAGCTGCTCCAATATACGGGTGCTTGCAATGACAACTAATCCTCAGGTGAACTCCTCCTAAGCAGAGCTGATGCTGAGCTTTCCATGGATGGCACTGCTAAAGCAAGGGTCCTGTGGTGCAAAGAGATTCACATGTTAGCAGAGTGCCATGGAAAAAGCCCAGGAATCCACTGGCCTGGACTCCAAAGCAGATTAGGTGGGAAGATGACTTCTTAGAGACTTAGACTTAGTTTCCTCTCTTTAAACACTGGCAAATTATCTGCAAGATCCTGCCCAGTTTTACTGTTCTATTATAGGAAAGGAAAGGCATCTCTTGTCATTACTGTATTTTTGAGGAAGGGAGAAATTTCCCAAGATGTACACTTGAGTCAACCCTTGACCTTCTGAAAGGACTCGCTAGCAAATTCTCCCAGATTGTCAAATGGTGAAAGAACACTCCAATTGAGATTTCTCCTGAGGATGAGTTTTTAACAATGGGAATAAAAATGGTTTACCAGTACAAAAGATGATATTGTGTGAAAGTAATGATTAGGGAACAAGGCATTTTGACAAGTAGATTTGGATGGAGGATCTGCTTCTGTCCCCTCCCACCCTGCCACACATACACAAGTTCACATGCCAGCTTCTAGGCTCACTGAACCAAAGTCAGACTTCAGCATCATTATAAATTAATACATGCTGTGGACCTCTGATTCTGAAACTACAACTGTTAAATTCACCACCATGAAGGGTTACCAGATACACATATATGAAGAACCCCAACAACCACTGCCAGTATGTTTTAGTAATATGGCACCAAGAAAAATTAAATAATACAATGTGCACCTTCTTTTGCCAACAGCAAAATATTGAAAACATCGTGATAATTGCCCAAAGCCACAATTAATTTTACACCTGACTTTTTTTCATATGCAATGACTATAGCATATAATAACGTATTAGTACAAACTCATGAAAGTGACTTTTTTAAAAAAAAATTTTGTTATTTTTACTTATACTTGACAGTAAAGTATATTTGGATATATTATATATACATGGAATATAACTTCTCACTTTTGTGGTTGTATGTGATATGGAGTTACATTGGTCATGTATTCATATATGAACATAGAAATGTTGTGTCTGATTCATTCTAATGTCTTTCCCATTCCCATCCCCTCCTCCCTTTCCCACCCACCTACTGTGAGTTTGCATCTGCATATCAGAGAGAACACTCAGCCTTTGGTTTGGGGAGAATGGCTTATCTCACTTAGCATGATGGTCTCCAGTTTCATCCATTTACTATGGCAAATACCATGATTTCATTCTTCTTTATGGCTGAGTAATATTCCATTGTGCATATGTACCACATTTTCTTTATCCATTCATCTGCTGAAGGGCATCTAGTTTGGTTCCATAGCTTAGCTATTGTGAATTGAGCTGCTATAAACACTGATGTGGCCATATCACTGTAGTATACTGATTTGAAGTCCTTTGGGTATATGCCAAGGAATGGAATAACTGAGTCAAATGGTGTTTCCATTCCAAGTTTTCAAAGGAATTTCCATACTGCTTTTTATAATGGTTGCACCAATTTGCAGTCCCATCAGCAATGTATGAGTTCCACCTTTTCTCCCACATCCTCACCGACATTTATTGTTACTTTTCTTGATAATTGCCATTGTGACTGGAGTGAGATGAAATCTCAGTGTAATTTTAATTTGCATTTCTCTAATTGCTAGAGATGTTGGACATTGTTTTCATATATTTGATGACCAACTGTATTTCTGCTTCCGTGAAATGTCTGTACAGTTCCTTTGCCCATTTGTTGATTGAATTATTGGGTTTTGTTTTGTTTTGTTTGGTGTTAAACTTTCTGAGTTCTTTATATATCCTGGAGATTAATGCTCTATCTGGGGTGCAGGTGGCAAATATTTTTCTCCTATTCTGTAGGCTCTCTCTTCACAGTCTTGATTGTTTCCTTTGCTGTAAAGCAGCTTTTTAGTTTGAATCCATCCCATTTATTGATTCTTGATTTTACTTCTTGCACTTTAGGAATCTTGTTGAGAAATTAGGTTCCTAAGGCAACATGATGGAGATTTGGGCCTACTTTTTCTTTTAATAGGTTCAGGGTCTCTGGTCTATTTCTTAGGTCCTTGATCCACTTTGAGCTGAGTTTTGTGCAGTTTGAGAGACAGGGGTCTAATTTCATTTTGTTACATGTGGATTTACAGTTTTCCCAGCACCATTTGTTGGAGAGGTTATCTTTTCTCCAATGTATGTTAATGGTGCCTTTGTCTAGTATGAGATAACTGTATTTATGTGGGTTTGTCTCTGTGTCTTCTATTCTGTAACATTGGTCTTCATGTCTATTTTGGTTGCCAATACCATACAGTTTTTGTTACCATGGCTCTGTAGTATAATTTATGGTCTGGTATTGTGATGCTTCCTGCTTCACTTTTTTCACTGAAGATTGCTTGGCTATTCTGGGTCTCTTATTTATGAAAGTGACTTTTAACAACTGTCCAGATCCTCTAACGTGAGTGAGATGTCTCTCTCCAAATGCCCTCTTTGGGTGTGGTTGTCCTTCCCTTGGTAGGGCAGTCACTTTGGGCTTTTCTCCTTAGAACCTGCTTTTCAGAGCCAGTTGAGAAATCTGTGAAGAAAATCAGGTCCCAACTGCTGGTACATAATGTTTAAATGCAAAACAGTATTTTCAGATCCATTGCAATCACATAAGTTTCAAAACCAGTTATGGAGCCTTCTGAATTGCTTTCTGCTATTTCCCTAAACACCAATCTACCATCTATGGCAAAAAACTACCACTATTAAGGCTCTTGGCAAAAGAACATCCCAGGATGTGAAGGCACTCTTTCATGAACAGCATCAAGATGTGTTGCCCTGGAGGAACAGATACAAAATAAGCCTGTAACATCCTTGAAAGGACTGTGGTTAAGAGGAAGACTCTCATTTGGAGCTGCAAAACTACCAAGCCCTATGAACATCAGGTATTTCAGACTTGATCTCTGAACCCTTCTCTGTCTATGTCCATTTGACCTCCTCACTTTCTCCTGTAATCCTATCAAAATGGCTGAGTCAAAATAGCCACTTCAGGAAGCCCCCAGTATCATAGCTGGCATGAGGGAATGTCTGGGATTCCACCAGCTTTTATCATCCTGGCTCAAGAAATTCTGCAGATTCTGAGATTGTCTCCAGACATTATTTGCTTGTTTAAACGCCTGCTCACAGATCGAAACTGTGAGGCAGGATGCTCGGCATCATCAGGGGAAGCTAACAAACTGGAATTTTATTTCCATACTGAGAGGATAAAAGAGGAAATGACAAATAAAATACCCAAATGTCATCTTCTTACTCACTTATAATTCTGCAACCAGGCTGAATAGAAGTTGCCAAATCTAGGTTACATGGGCTCCTCTTTAGGAAATAGGACATTTGGAATCTCTTTTCAATTTCTGTTCTTACATTGACTGTGAAAAGATCACCAAAGACATCTCAATGACCACACTAAATGGTTTCCAATCTGTCTTTATCCAACCATAATGGGGAGGGGAATGAAATGAGTGGAGGAACTTTGCATGGGGCAAAGGAGAGCGGAGACATATAGTAGAAAAAATGGCGGAATGAGTTGAACATTGTTACCCTTGGTACATGGTAACAATGTACCAATGGTGACACCCACCAACCTCCTTCTGGTTACTGTGCCCCCTTTGATCTACAGAACTCTTTCTCGCTTACCTCCCAGTCCATAGGACCATTGGGTGTCCCACTTTGACTGCAAACTCAATGGGTATAAATATAAGCTTATCCTGGTACCCTGACAGTGGGTGGCCTCAACTCTCCCTTCATTTGCTTATATTCCTATGGAATCATTCTCTCAGTCTTCTGGGCCCAAAAGGCTCCTCTGTGTTACTCCCTCTCCTTGTTCCCCACAAGCAGCTGTGACCCCCCCAATTCCACCTCTTCCTGTGGTTCTCAGGTAGTCCACAGCTGAGTTCCAGGTTAGGGCACCTACTGCCTTAGCTTGAGACCAGCACCTGACACATTTTTTTTTTCTTATTCTTCTCCTAGAAAATCCATTCTACACGTGAGTCATAGACTGATCTCCCCCAGAAGCTGCTGAAATCTTTTTCTGAAATTTTCAGTAACTACCATTGCCTATGATATAAGCACCAGTCCTTCCCCATCAGTACAGGGGCCCTTTACTTAGTTCCCCTTGAACCTGGCCAGTTCAGATGGGCCTATTTGATATTATCTGGACTCCTTATTGGAAGGGATCCTGTCTCCCTTACAACTGGTTTCTAGTGGGGGCAGTGTCTCTAAGCATCCTGTCCCCTCTACGCTCACTCGCTCCCCTGAGAAGGCTACTTCATCTGACTGGTCAGCTGGGGAGAAGGTCAGGCAGGCACAGGGCAGCATCTTTCTCTTTACAATTCATCTCAGCCGGGTTGCCATGGGGATCCTGCAGGCCCATGTATTCAGAGGTAGCTGTACCCACAGGGAGCCTGTGGTGGTCATGGGTAGTCTGTGAAGGCATTAGGAAGCCCCTTACCCAAATATTCCAAGATCCAATTTCTCTGTAACAAAAGTGATCCTTTGTAGGGGGAGATGGATTCCCATCTTCCATATTCTTTTTCATTACTGCTCAGTTAGTGCAGAAATCCAAGGAAAAAGGGAGGTCTTGACTGGGTCCCTCTTTACCAAAGTACTAGAACTTTGCTGCCTCTGGGTCTTTCTCATATCACACTCCCTCCTGAGCACTGGCCACTCTTCCTCTGCCTGTTTAGCTCTTGCCCACCTTCGAGACCCCTCTAAGGTCTCCCATCACCATGAAGCCCCCCCAGAACCTTCAAACTCTCCTCCTTCTGAACTCACCATTCTGTTTGTCTCTGTCATTTAGCCATGATGTTGCCACGTTGGATTCCTGGTAATTTTATTGT
Organism: Xerus rutilus; assembly: GCA_028644305.1. NCBI lineage: Eukaryota > Metazoa > Chordata > Mammalia > Rodentia > Sciuridae > Xerus > Xerus rutilus. The sequence continues at coordinate 109,306,071 of CM053409.1, forward strand.
GCATTCTGGTTGAAGCGCTCAGCGGCTTAGGTTGGGCCTTCCTGGTAAATCATACCTGAAGGCTGATCTGGTCTCTTCAACCTCATTATCCTCCATGTACCTACCCAGGGTCCTGCTCAAGGTAAGCCCTGGTGACAGGGGTGTCTCACACAGCCTCAGACAGTGCACAGAGAGCCTCCTATGTTGTCTCCACTCCCACTGCTGTGACCACCCAAGCCGTGGCTTCAAGGCAACACAGGCTGCATTCTTTAACTTCAGACACTTTGACTATAGTCTTGGACGGTAACCACACCTGAATGAAGAAATGGTTACAATGACAGGTATCTTCAGAGCCTCTTTTCTCTGACAACGTGTCTATTCTGTACCAAATAACTTTGCCTTGAATAATGAACCAAGTACAAGATACCAAGCACATAACACAGGCATCTTGCTTCATATCCCATGAACATAGATTTCTTAAGGACAGGCTGATGTTCTTTGGGTCTGTCCAGTTGTACTGGTGCTGTGTCCAAGGGAGAGGCTCAGGAAAACCTTGTTAGCTCAATTTCTGTTTTAATAATGGGAACAATTTGCAAACACTGACTTTATGTGTTATGACACATAACACAGGCATCTTGCTTCATATCCCATGAACATAGATTTCTTAAGGACAGGCTGATGTTCTTTGGGTCTGTCCAGTTGTACTGGTGCTGTGTCCAAGGGAGAGGCTCAGGAAAACCTTGTTAGCTCAATTTCTGTTTTAATAATGGGAACAATTTGCAAACACTGACTTTAGGGTCATGCTTGGTTTTGATTATGTAATACAGGTGTTCAAATACACCTCAATTTATGGTGGAGATACATTCTAACAAACCCATAGTTAAGTTGAAAAAGCTCTTAGTGCACCTAGCCTTCCCTACATCATAGCTTAGCAACACAATACACTGTAGAGTGTCGGTCATTTGGCATCTTGGCTAACTGGGGGCAGTGGCCCACTGCTGCTACCCAGCATCTAGAAAGAGAACCATACTGCACATTGTTAGCCCCAGATGAGATGAAAGCTCAGAATCTGTAGTACATTTTCCATAAAAGACATATAGTTTTCATGCTGTTGAAACATCAAAAAAAATATGTAAGTAAACCATCATAAGTCAGCTGGGGAGTCTATATACTAAAGGTTGAGATTGAACTTTATGCTTTACTTGCTGATAAAGAAGATGATGCATATAAAACTAACTTGGGGCATATATATAGATATGGGTGGGAATGAGAGAAAGAAAGAGATTAAGGGCAATAAGGCCAGTCTTCAAAATACCATTCACACAAGGAAATCAGTTCTCCTTATAGTCTTTTGCCAGGATCACTGAATGGATAGAAATACCTCTTTGATTGAAGGCAATGGTTGATGAAACAAACCATTCGTCCATGTGTGGTGCTGGGGGTTCAGAGAGAGCCCATTCTAACCAAGAACAAAGGCTTTGAGGAAAGCAGTTCCATGCACAATGCAGTAGAATGATTGACAGGCTGATTATCAGGCTGAGTTAGCCTCATCTGGCCTTTTTTAAGTGCAATATGGTATGCATAACATGACATATGAATTCTAAACTCCTGGCAGGTCCTGAGAAGGAGACAATGAAGCTGGCAGCCTGACACCACAGCAGCTGGGAGGGAAAGGCTTGGTGTCTGCACATTAACACATTTGACATTTGGTATCTAAAGGGAAGAGCTAATAAATAACCTGCCAATGATGACTCTTCGTAATGACAGCTTTTATTACCAGCCAGTTAATCCTCCACTCCAGTTCTGTCCTTTCAGGCCATCTGGTGTTGAATTTTTTATTTACTTATTTTTATTTTCCTGGGGCTTGAACTTGGAACATTTGCCTCCTGCCAGTGTCATATTTTGAAGTTGATTCAAAAGCTAGGACAGTGACAGGGTGGTTGTAAGTGATTCAGCACTAAGGTCTGTAGAAAATGGGAATGAGCAAAAATTTTAGCAGGTGACCTTTGGTTTAGGGTTCTTCTGCATGAAGCCAGTTAATCGCCTTGGGTCTAGAGGGATAGGAAAATTTGCCTATGATGATTATTTCCTTTCAGAACCAATATGCACAGTTTCTGCTTCAACTGGATCTAACACACATTTGTTGAACATCGTCATTGTATATTTATTGGGTATATAGAGCTAAATGCCCCATAATATAATATGTTCTGGGGACATAAATATAAGACTATTTAAATGTGCCTTTAAGGTCAAAACTGACAGGTCAGAAGAGGAGGCCCTCATATACTAAATCTCAGTAATGCAATATGAGCTATAAAACAAATAAGTGTAAAGTTCTATGGGGTCAGAGCTGAGGAGGTAATTCCTTCTTGCCCTAAGGATTTCAATAATTTGTCCCAAACTATAAAAGGTCTGAGTTTTTAACCCTATTTTTAAGCAGGTTAGGCAGCATTGTGGACTAAATGTTTATTTCTTCCAGAATTCATATGTTGAAGTCCTAACTCCGGTGTGATGATATCTGGAATCTGTGTCTTGGGGAGGTAATAAGGTTTAGAACAGATCATGAGGGTGAGGCCCCTATGATGGGATTAGTGTCCTTATAATAAGAGACTAGAGAGTTTACTCTCCCTGTTCCCCAACTCATGGGAGAACAAAGCAAGAATGTGCTTGTCTGCAAGCCAGGAAGAGCCCTTACCAGAATCCAACCATGCTGGAATCTTAATCTTGAACTTCTCAGCCTCCAAAACTATGACAAATAAATGTCTGTTCTTTAAGCCACATGGTCTATTGCATTGTGTTGTAGCAGCCCAGACTGATTAATACAGCTGGCCACAGTTTGATGATACCAGCAGAAGAAACATGGTACTTGGATCAAATACAAAGTACCTTATTACTCACAGCAATAGCAGTAGGCAGAGTATCAGCATTTGTGCAGCTTCTCTAAACCTAACACCCAGATTGAGAAATAAGTCATATGTCACCTGTATATAGAGTTAGATTGCAAGAGTGGAATCCTGAGATTAGGGAAACAAAGTCTTTTATAGCAGGCAGTAAACATGTTTCTCCTTTTCTCTGGAGGAAGACACTAACTCTGTCCTCCAAAGCTGTTCATTGGGGGGAAAAACAGCCTTGAAAACGAGTTTGGTAAAAGGAAGTACATGCCTCTATTCAGAGATTACAAAAATGCAAGAGACTCCTGTAGAATTTCTTCTCAGCAAAAGTCATCAAACCAAGAGAGATGAATTCTCCATCAAAGAATTATATAAAACACAATGTGCATTCAGAGAAGGAAGCAGAAATGTCTTGAGTTCATGTTTCTCTCTGGTTGGACCATCTACAGGATACTCTTAAAATGCAATCCATGGTGGTGCATCCTGGATACACCCCTCAGCTGTAACCTCACAGAAGAATAGAAAGAAGACCCTGTGCAGAAGCAGACTCTGTGCAGAAAGCCTCAGCTCTGTGTACAGGTACATCAATAGTGAAACAGATGAGAATTCAAGGCACTTGGTGATCTGGCCCTTGCCCAGCTCCCCAGCTTTGTGTCTGGCAACTCCCTGCATCAAATGCTTCATACTTCATGGTGGGCTCATTTCCATACCTTGCTATTGATCTCATACATTTACCTTTTATCATTCAGTCCTCTGTCTTTCACATCCCAAAACTCAGTTCCCTCAACTCCTCCCTCATCTTTTAAGACCTGGTTTAAATATTGGGACCTACAAGCATCCATCCTAGATCATCTCAGCCTGAGCAAGGTGCCTTTCTCTGTGCTCTCTGGAATCCTCTCTGTCCACCTCTGTCCCTGCCCTTCTGCACTGTTCTTAGTTATCTGCATGTTTCTCTCCCCACTGGCCTCTGGGATGGCTGGAGCAATCCATGATGGCACCCAGCACTAAGAAGTCATCCAGCAAACACTCACTAGATGAATGACTCTCACTTTCTCTTCCACTCTGCCCTGGGCACCATAAGTCTGAGTCTACAGAGATTTAAAGACCCATTGACAAAAATGAAAATTATAAGAAAACTCAGACATGTGCCATTGAAAATGCTGATATTTTCAAATAGCTCTCAAGGGATTAGGAGGTAGTGAAATTTAGTTCTTTTTCTCCACTATTATTTCTGCCTTCTCCCTTTCCAGGGATGTGATCAGCAGCTGCAGCATCACCTCACACTCTCGCTCTCTCCCTCTCTGTTTTTCTTTTTCCCGTTTCCCTGCTGTGGTGTGATCAGGCTGGTTGCATGTAACAGTATTGTATAATCCTCCCAGTGCCTCAAACACCCACCTCTGTTCTACAGAGAAAAATGAGAAATGGAAGGTGTCCAGTTACCAGAGGGTTCCAAACCTTTGTTTTCATTTTGAGAGTTGGTGATGAGCATCCTTGATAGACATCTCTGAGAAGCTGATGAAATACATCATCTTCTCCTCCCCCAATTTATATATCCACTTACCAAAAAAAATTGTGCCTACAGTTGCTAGGGGTTGATAGAAGCCTCTAATTTCCAGCTATAAATGTAAATTTAAAAATTACTAAACAAGGCACCCACACTGTGTCCCTTTACTGCTTTAATTTCCTGGGTCCTAAGCTTCCATAGTGATGATGCACACTCTCTCAGAAGTCAGCTCAGCTCCTGCAGCTCTTTGTGAAGTGAGCCAACCATAAGATACGACAAAGGGGACCAAGGAGCAGATGGTGTGTGACTGATGACTTTGGCCTCACTGCATGTGGGCGATAAATAGAGAAGCCATGAAAATAGTTTTCAACAATCTTTAGACCTGCAAAAGTTCAACTTGACCTAGAAAGTCTGTGTCCATTAATTGGAAGTTCTCTGGCTCCTGGACACCTCAATGTCTATTTCCTACTGCCAGCCTTATTAGGCCTGCAAATTAAGTCACATGTGCCATAAATATATTGCCTGTGTTCTGTCATCCTGAGACAGATAGATTCCCCTGAAAACAAGTCATGTAGAAAGAAGGAATAAGGAAGATTATATTTTGGATTCAGAATCTGGGTTCAACCCTAGGCACCTGTTAATCCCATCAGGTTAGATGCTCTTTCAGAGTAGAAACCACATCTTGATCCTGACTGGCCTTCCACAACTAGTATATAATAAGTGCTCCATGAACAAATGTGTGAATGGACATTTAGAACCTGAAGTTTACTATAAATATCTGGTGCCCCCACAATATCTTTACAAAGGTGCTAAAATTTACTGTCTCATAGCCTAAAATCTACCTAAAATTTTCAGCATAAAATTGACGCTCACACTTTCCACTTTCCCCCAAACACCTTTTTCCAGTCAAGGGTACACAAATGTTTAGAGACCAGAGCAAAATAAAGCTTACCCAAAAGAAATATAGCTACTCCACCAAATGATGCCATGGGTCATGGTGTTAATTGAATGGAGATTCTATCCTACTCTCTGGGCTTGGTGGACTCCTATACTCAGACCCAACTTACTCATTGCCCTATGAGCACCCTCTGTTCCTGGACAGCCCCAGGACAGGATGGGCAATCTTAAACCCCTTACCCCAAGAGGTGTCTTATGTAAATGCAGTCATGATGACTCTTATTCCAAACCTCAGAGCCCAACTACAGGACAGTATTTCCCACCCCAACCCTACCCTAGGGTCCCCACAGGATGACTACCCCTCTAATCAGGAACATGTCTCTACCTTGGACTTCCTTTATATCTGTCCCTCCCAAACCACAGGAGCTTGGCCAGTTCTGCTGAGTGTCTGGGACCCCCAGGACACAACAGCCACATTGAAGTTGTAGAGGGAGAACAGAGACCAGCCCTTGCACCAACTCTCACCTCCTGTGCCACACCCAAGTGATCTTCCATGTATTCACCTCCTTCAGCCTCTTGTCCCAGCCCCACCCTCTAAGAGGTGTCCTATCACCCATTAGTGGGCAGGGGAGGATGCATGCCCCTTGTATCTCCAGCCTCCTCCTCTCTTCCTGGCCCCAGGTTCCTCCAAGTTCCTCTTTCCTCTTTTAGTCCAAATATACAGTTTCTACTGAATATCTACCTGGCAGGTCAGCCCCCTGGAAGGTAGAGGCAGTCACCCACTCCACTCCCCTAAGGACTTAGGGGTCATTACCAGGGTCACTTCTAGGAGCTATAAGAAACACAAAGCAGAAAACTGCATCATAGCTTCCAGATTAACCCTCTGTCCCCATCTCTTGACTGCTTGATTAAGATTAATATCAACAACAAAGGCTGCCTGTGGACATATAAAAAAAAAGTAATATTGCTGGCTGCACCAGTAACAAATAGGAACTCATGTTTTTGCACAGAAATTATCTTGTTTCATTTTACCAAGGTTCAAGCACTTTGTTCTTGACACGACAGATTGATGATAGATGATAGGTAGATGACAGAGATAAAAAGAGAGATGATGGATAAATGAGAGAGAGGATAAAGATAGAAAATAGGTAGATGATAGATAGATGATTGTTTTAGTCAGCTTTTTTACTGCTGTGAATAAAAGACCCAACTAGAACACCTGTAAAGGAGGAAAGGTTTATTTGAGGGTTTCAGAGTCCATAGAAGGCTGGCTCCATTCCTTGGGGCTCGAGGTGAGGCAGAACATCATGGTGGGAGGGGGTGGGAGAAGCAGCTCACAGGATGATCAGGAAGCAGAGAGAGGTCTCCACTTGCCAGATACAAATATATACCTGAAAGCCACACCTCCAATTCCTACCTCCTCCAGCCACACCCTACCACTTTAGTTACCACTCAGTTAATCTCCTATCAAGGGATTAAATCACTGATTGGGTTAAAACTCTTACAATGCAATTATTTCTCCTTTGAACCTTCTTGCATGGTCTCACACATGAGCTTCTGGGGGACACCTCACATCCAACCATAGCAATGATAGATGGAAAGAAAGGAAATGGAAGGAAAGGGAGAGGAGGAGAGGGAGAGGGGGAAGGGAGAGAAAGAGGAGAGGAAGGGGGGAGGGGCAGGGGGAAGAAGGAAGGGAGGGAGGGAGGGAATGAGTGACAGGGAATTGCAATCCAGCATAAATGGGCTACAACAAGGCTCAGGGGCATCCGAATGTTTGAGGGAAGCTTTTTTAAAGGTAGAAAGGAGAGTGCACATAAGTTATTCTGAAACAAAGAGAACATTGGTTGGGGGGCTTATCACAGGCCTTATTGTAGTTGATGCAAGTTCATTAGTGGAGACAGTATGTTGAACAAGTGTTTCCTATAAGCAGCCTGCTGTCCTGATGTGACTCATGTAACAAGCTGCAGTTTGGAAAAAATCCTTTGACAGTTCCTGATCCGGCAAATCATGCTTGAGAGCCCTCTCTTTGTGGCCTCCCACTTTCTCACTCCCTGCCAGCTCCATTTTGTCAGAGTTTGACACAAGTGACTCCATTTTGATTCTGACAACTCACAATAGATGAGATAGCCAATCAAGTTGACGCCCTGACGAGGCTGGAATTGCCTGCACTGCTTCAAGAATACAAATCAGTAGGGGGAAAAAAAAGGTCTCCATTTCACTTTTGCCCTCAATCAGTAGTTATTCTCTTTCTCTAAGAAATGTATTTAAGAGGGCCACTACTTCAACCATCACCTGTTAAACTATTCATTTTTGGAGATGTCACTGCTTTGATTTTGTATTGTTTTTCTGATGTTTTCGCATGTACCTGTGCAAATGGCCAGAAACAGAGAAAGACTTGGTGACGATTTCAATATCAAACTCTGAAATGGCTTCTCAACATCATCTCTATTGATATCTGATGTCTGTTGTGGGGGCTGTCCTGTGCTCTCTAGGTTGTTCAGCAACATCCCTCACCTTTACTCCTCAATGCCAGTGGCACTTGATTGCCAGTTGTGACAACCAAAAATGTCTCCCGTCTTTGTCAAATGTTGTCTGAGAGGCAAAATCACTGGAGTTAACAACCATTATTCTGAAATGATAAGGCTGTGGCAAAAGGAAATCTCAGTCACCCACATTTGAATTTGGACATAAGTATTTTTAAACTGTGTTAGTCATCTTTTCAATGCTGTGACCGAAATACCTGACACAAACCACTTAAAGAAGGGAGATGTATTTGAGCTTACAGTTTCAGAGGTTTCAGTCCATGGTTGGCTGGCTCCATTGCTCTGGGCCTTAGGTAAGGCAAAACATCAGGGTGGAAGGGTGTGGTAGACGAAAGCTGCCTACAATTTCCACCACCTCCCAGTAGTCCAGCTGTCAATGGATTAATCCATTGATGAAATTAAAACCCCCATGACCCAATCATTTCTCCAAAGCCCCACCTCAAAACCTTGGGGACCACAGCTTCAACACATGAGCCTTTAGTGAGCATACCAGACCTGAACCACAACAATATCAAATCAGATATTGGAGGGGCACACCTGGGCCTTCTCATTGCAAGTCCCTATGTCTGTGTAGGAAATGGGGAAACAACCATTTGTTTGTGAGTAGCTTCATAATAAAGGAATCAAGAAGGGGAAACCTTTTAGGAAAATAAGAAATCAAAATATATGTACTTATACCTTCAGCATGTGTAGGTCAGTGAAGAATGAACTGTAATCTTGAGTCATTTAAGGTCTGCAGTCTTCTTTTTTCTACCCTGAGGTGAAGAGGGAACCCAGCCTCCTCCATTTCTGCTGTTTTTCCTCCCCCAACAGCATCAGTTCTTTAGAGGCACTTACATGTGTTAAGTCCTCCTCTGTTGAAAGTGTTTGATTTTTCCGTCCACACCCAGAGTTTGAGGAAAGCACATCCATTCAACAACTATAGGGATCTACCTCTGATCAGGGAGGTATAAATCAATGAAAAAGCATTTGTGTCCTGGTATCAGGTGCAGAAGCCTCTCCTTTCATGTGCATCCACGGGTCCTCCTTGTAGAGGTTGAATTCACCTCCATCCTGCATGACTCAGTGTGGCAGGGACCCCTCGGGTGGTACGACAGAGTCCAAGGACCCTTCCTCAGTACAGTGTTTTAAAATTCACATTATGAAACACATAATGTTATAAGATGCACCAGTTATATTGAAGGAGTTTAATCTGTGGTAGAGTTATATCCCTATTTCTTTGTTGAAGCATCAATTCATAAGGCCTGGGGGCAGGCCTCATAATTACGTGTTTCAAAGGGACGATAAGCACAAGTGATGTTTTGAGATATTTGTCTTATCTGTAATGTGATACAAAATATGTCTTTAATTTCTATTAGTTTCGGAGTCGCAGTCACTCTTAATACTACTGAAGTTTGTGGCCTATGTGTCATTAAAGAAAATACTCAATTTCAGTCCAAAGATAGTTGAAATAGCAATGCAAGTTCTCAGACTAAGTTCTCTGGCCTCTTGAATTCAGAAGTCTGAGGATTCCATGTCCCAATGCAGGAGCTCTGGCTGGTGTCCCAAGTTGGCCACTCACCAGTCTCTTTCCTAAAGACTCAGTGAGTTTTTCAGGGCTGATCACGTGACCCATGCTAAGCTAGTCATTATTCTTTCTGGAACTTTTTAACAAAGGTCTCATGGTAGAATCTGTCTTTACACAGAATATGTGTGTGTGTTTATTTATTTTTTAGTTATGAACACTGTGCTCCAGAGAAGCCTGGAGAAACAGAGGGGAGCAGGTATTTCAAAATCCTAGTCTGGGATGGTTACTCTTGTAGGTCAACTTGAGTGAATCACACACAGGTTGCTCAGATTTTTGGTTAAACAATATTCTGGGTTTGTCTGTGAGGGTGTTTTGGAGTGCAAGTAACCTTCAAATCACAGACTGAGAAAAGCCAGTTGCCCTTCCTGTTGATGGTGGGCCTCATCCAAACTCCTGAAGGACTGACTGGAAAAAGGCTGAGTAGGATAGAATTCATTCTCTGCCCTGCTGTCTTTATTATGGGCATCAGTCTTCTCCTGTCTGTGGACTTGAACTCAGACTGGAGCCCATACCATTGGCTCTCCTGCTTCTCAGTCTTTAGACTTGAATTGAAACTCAACTCTCCTGGGACTCCAGCCTGACAACTGTAGATCTTGGGGCTTCTCAGCCTCCACAACTGCATGAGCCAATACATTATTACCTTATGATCAATAGATGATAGATAAACAGATATAGGTATTCTGATAGTTCTGTTTCTCCAGAGAATACTAATTTACCATCTGAGGCTCAAGTTCATGGTACACATGTATTTGCATAAATGCAGTGCACACAGACGGAGTCTGCAGTTTCCACTTCCAAATCTAGAGATCTGTCATTAACCCCAGGGTAATAGGATTTTTAAAAATGAACCACTAATAATAATCAAATCCACCCTATATAGTGAACTAAAATGGGCTTACTACTATGTGGCATAATACCTAATACATAATCCTGCAAACTGAGAATAACCTAACAGTGGTTCTGGCATAAGATTCTGCTCTTTCAGGATAGCTTTTGGAAAGAAAAATTTTAAAGCAGAACAATGTCTTCAAAATGTCTCTCCTTATTAGTCCAAAAAGACTTTGCCCTATGTTCTTTATGTCACACTATCAAATTGATCCTCCTAGCTACAGTTCTCTGAGGTTTTGCTATGTCTTCCCTACCCTCCCAGTGTGGTTGACATTTAGGCATTTATTGCCCATCTACAGGTCTTGCATGATTCATGGATTTGAATTTCCACATCTGTCTTATCAATTCCAGTCACTGCCAAACAGATAATAAGCCCAAGGACCCACGAAAAAAGATTTTTAAATGGATTCAATATTTCCAGTTCACTTGAAGCATCTGGGAAAAGGTCTCAGGATCCCTAAGGCTGAAACTGAATATTTGGAGCAACTTTGCACTAATGAAATAATCAAATCAAAATTAGAAATATTTAGATGATCGCTGTAGAGACTGTGTGCCTGCTCTCTGATTAAAGCACAGGTGAGGGAAAGTTTCAAGTAACTTCCTCCCTTTCCATTCTGAGGGTGGGAAATACATTTCCTTGGAACTGTATGGAAGTCAAGGAGAGGAATACAGCCCAGGGCTGAACTCTTGGAGGCAAATTCCAGACGCTGAGCTGTCCTCCCCACCAGCACCTCGTGCTTGGCCCACACCAGCCTTCAGTTGTTTTTAGTCCCTGTTGTGCTTCTAATTCCAAAGAAATGACTATTTTATTTGGCTTTCAGTCTATTACTCATGCCCTGCAACATGTCGTGCTGCCTCGTGGCCAAGAAAGTGAAACAGAAGAGATTAAAAACAGAGCTGTCTAGAGAACAGGTGTCGCACATTATCTAATAGCAAACGAAATATAAAAAGGGAGACTAATGAGAGTGTTGGCATCTTTCCTGCTCTTGGCCTCCCAGCTCTTTAACCCTTGCAGTTGCCTGTTGGATAGAAAACAAGAGCTCATTGAAAAGCGGAGGCTGTGAGATCCGGACATGGTGGCGCACTCTTGTAACCCCGCAACTCAAGAGGCTGAGGCAGGAGGGTCACAAGTTTGAGACCAGCTTCAGCAATTGAGTGAGATCCTCAACAACTTAGCAAGCTCATCTCAAAATAAAAAAAAGGGCTGGGGAAGTAGGTCAGTGGTAAAGCACCCGTGGGTTCAATTCTCAGTACTGAAACAGAGGCTGATTCCAGCCTCTATATTTAGGTGAGTGTGTGTGTGTGTGTGTGTGTGTGTGTGTGTGTAAGAGAAGGCAGGGCCCAGAAGGAGCAGTTTTGCCTGGCAATGTCAAACAATGAGCAACCTTGATAACAAGTTTCTTGTCCTCATGAGAAAAATCTAGCCTTCTAGAACGGGCTTTCTCTAAGTGGTCCTCAGATTAGCTGTCTCAGCAAGCCCTGGAAGCTCACTAAACATACAGTATTGGGCCCCATCATGGAGAAAATTAATCAGAACCTGCATTTCTAACAGTGGATTGCCAGTTAATTTCTAGACACACCAAAGTCTCAGAAATGCCTCTCCAGGAATTGGATGGAAGGGGTTGAAACTTCTGGTGAGATGGAGATAGAATAGGGCTGAAGGAGGCATTTCCTGAAGACGCAGATTTGAGGGAGGTGTGTCTTTTTTCCTTTTTATTTTCTTCTTTTTTTCTTTTTGTATCAGGGATTGAACCTAGGGGTGCTTAACCACTGAGCCCACCCCTTTTTATATTTTATTTAGAGATAGGGTCTTGCTGAGTTGCTTAGGGCCTTGCTAAGTTGCTGAGGCTGGTTTGGAACTTGTGATCCTCCTGCCTCAGCCTCCTGAGCTGCTGGGATTACAGGTGTGAGCCACAGCGCCCAGCCTTAGGTGGGATATTTGGTGATTGCCTAAAGCAGGGGTCAGTGTACTTTTCCAATAAAAGTCCAGACAGTAAATATTTAAGCTTTGCAGCCCATCCAATCTCTGTCACAACTAGCCAGCTCTATCACCGCAGTACAAAAGCAGCCATAGACATTATGTAAACAAATGGGCATGGCTGTGTTCCAGTAAAACTTCATTTATGAAAGCAGGTGTTGGCCCAACATGACTTATAAGCAACAGTTTGCTGACCACTGGTCCAAGGGAACAAGTGTATCTTCAAACAACTTGGAATATCCTAGACCACCTGTGATGTGATTCCATCTGATTCCAAGATTCAAGGTCTCATGAGTTTTTGAACCCAGCTCTGTCAATGGAGAAGAATACTTTAAATCAGTTTTTTTCCTTAAAAATTAGGCATGTGTGACTCAGCTCTATTCTTGAAGCATGCTTCTTATTTTGAGAAATGTTTAAAACCCAGGTTATTGCATATTTAGGTTACTCCTACTATTTACTACTTGTCCTGATAACCCTCAGAAGATAGGAGAAGCTGAGGAAGAAGTCAACCCATCCATGGTAAAACACACACAGCTCACCAGACATTAGAAACATCAGACCTGGGCCCGACATCCTCCCGCCTCAGTTTTTTCATTTGGGCTTCTCTAACAAAACCCATTAGCTTATCCACCAATCTGGACCTTACACCGCTGCCTCTTTCTCAGTCTGATATGTGGAGGATCAAGATCCCAGAAAAGTTTTGGGGGAATAAAAGAAACACATGCACACACACACACACACACACACACACACACACAGATTGACAGTCAGAAGTCTTACAATGCTGGTTTAGCAGGAACCATTGCCCGAGATTGCCCTGCAGAGACTGACTCAGCATACACAAAGGGCACCCAACTCCTCTGGTGCTTTGTAGCTTTTATAACCTTACAACAGTGCTTGGTAACATTCCATTATCTTTGTTCAGGTGCCCCCAGAAGCAAACCCTGAGACAGATAATTTTGTGAAGATGTAACCCCATAGCCCTGGTAGGATCACAGGGACTTGAGACAGAGAAAGGAAGAAAACCAGTCAAGTATATACTACCAAGTCAGTTACTGGCAAATGAACTCCAGACTAGAAGGAGCCAGTGTGAAATCTGCCTCAGAGTTATCTTCACCTGAGAGGCAAGAGAGCCGGGTACTTATATATCCACTCCATCACTCATGGGTGGAAGGATGTTCCCAACTGGTGGAAAACAGGGACTTTAACTCCCTGAAACTTCTTTCTAGCTTGTCCTATCTGTGTAAAGGAGCAGAAGCCAGTGGCTGAAGGATGCCCCCCAGCCAAGTCATAGGTGTTGGCAGATGGAAATCAGGCTGGCATCAGAGTCATGGCAAACACCAATAGATGATGGCCAGGGCCCCAACAACATCTGCCAATCTTCCATGTCCTTAAAGACAGAAGCCTCTATAACCACCTCCTCTGAACATGTAACTGAGCAGACTCAAAACAGACAGAGGAAATCTGTGTCAGCGTGGGTTGCATTCAGTTGCAGAAATTGAAAATGTGACTAAATCGTGCTTTAAATATATTAAAGGTTTTGTTTTCTCACAGTACAAAAAAAAAAAAAAACAGAAGAAGACAAGGTCTGACGTGGTGGCCCCACAGTGCCAGTAAAGACCCCACCTCCTTCCGTCACAACCATCTTTCTCCCCTGGCTTTAATCCTCATGCTGATCCACAAATGGTTGCACCATGGCTACTCCAGCCTGGACACCTCATCCACAGGCTGGGCAAGAATATGAGGAAGGGCAAGTTCAAATGATTTGTGCCTGCAGAGTGAGCCTGTCCAAAACAAAGCATTGTTGTGAGGTCACAAGAGCTCCATGGTGCCATATGTATGTATGTGCCCTTTGTGTATGCTGAGCCAATCTCTGCAGTACAATCTCAGGCAAGGGTCCCTGTTAAACCAGCTTTCCCAGAAAGCCCACCCAGAACCTCCAGCTCCCATTTCATTGCACAGGACTCTCTCACAGGGTTTATCTATAAAGAAAACTGGGAAATGGAGATTTAATTTAAAATTTGGGCACATTGCTATCCTAAACAAAATTAAGGTTCTGTTGGTAAAAAAAAAAAAAAAAAAAGAGGACTGATGTTGAATAGGACATTCTGCTACATAATGTTTCCAAGACACTCACTATGATATTGACAAACTATCAACTTGAGCAAGAAGTATAGCTGAATGTATCCTAGAAAACATTGGAGAACCACAAAAGTTTTGGACTGAGGAGAAAGAGAAGGGAACTAGATCTAAGCAAGGCAACATTTCTTTAGGGCTAATCACAAACTAAGCCAGGAGGATGATGGGGGAACTGGGTTGAAAATGAAAATCTACTTGAAATGGTGGAGTATTTGTTCTTTCTGCCCACTCATTCTCAGACCCTTGGAAGCCAATTTAATAAATTATTCCCTTGAGATTCTGAAGAACCACACAATAAAGTCCTCCAGATGTGGACATTTTGGAATCCCCAATAGAAAAGAATGTCTCACCGTCTATCCACTCTCCAGCAAAAGCTACGTATCAAGAAATCCCTCCCAACACAGAGAATTCCTATTCAACTTTGCATCAACAATGAATAGGAAGCTAAGTAGTATCTGATATTTGAGGATAGCCCTTAGTTAAAGACAAATATCAAAATTAACAAATTAGGGTTAAAGAAACCCTGAGTTCTAGATACATTATTGGAAACATAAAAATGCATTTTTTAAAACAAACTTTAAAGAATAAAATATTCTTCAGAAAAATGAGAAGATTTAAAATTCATTAAATAAGCACAAGAGGCTAAGAAAATGGGGAATTGGAAAGAGCTCTTGGAAATTTTTAAAAATTGTGTTTAAGTACATATAACAAAACTTACCACCTTAACCATTTCAAGCCATAGTTCAGTGGCATTAAGCACATTCACAGGGCTGTACAACCATCACCACTTTCCATCTCCAGAACTCTTTGTACTCATTAAATGAAAATGCTGCCTTCCTCTCCTCCCAGCAACCCCCATTTCACTCTCTGTGTCTATGAATTTCATTACTTTAGGTGCCTCATTTAGGTGGAATCAGACAGCATTTGTCTTTTTGTGACTGGTTTATTGCACTTAGCACAGTATCCTCAAGGTTTATCCATGTTGTAGCATGGGTCGGAATTTTCGTGCTTTTTAATGCTGAATACTATTTCCTTGTTATCTATAGATCATGTTTTCTTTACCCATTCACCTGTGGATGAACAATGAGGTTGCTTCTACCTTTCAGCTATTGTGAATAATGCTGCTATGAACATGGGGTACACATATGTCTTTGAGTCCTTAATTTTAATTCTTTTGTGTATATACCCAGAAGTGGAATTGCTGGATAATATGGTAGTTCCATTTTCCACATTTTGAGAAACTGCTGTACTGTTTTCTTAGGGTAAAAATATGTAATAGAAAGTTTTAAAAGTACCCTCAAAATAAAAATGGAAGACAACATCAAGAACCCCACCCTACCTGAAAGTAGAACAGAGATTGAAAATATAAAGCAGAAAGGAAAAAAAAATTGAAGACAACTCCCTGAGATTAAAAAAAAACAACCTTGGTAAGAAGAGCTCCAGAAGAAGACATAGAGAAAATAAAGAAAAAACTATTATTTTTAAAAAAGGAAGACTTTTTTCTCCAAACTTAAGGATGAGTTTCCAAATTGAAAGGGCCACTGAGAGCTTAGTACAGGTCATCATGAAACTTCAGAACCCCAGAGATTGAGATATTAAAGTTTTTAAAGAATAAGGGAGAAATCAGTTTACTTAATAAGTGATGGAATTTAGAATGGCACCTTCCTTCACAATATCATCTCAGGAATCTAAAAAATAAAATAACATAATCTTTAAATTTCTGCATTAAAAAAATACATTTCAACATGGAAATCTATACCTAGCTAAACCATCAGTTAAATATGAAGCTGAAAGAAAAACATTTTTTCAAACGTAAGCACCATAAAATTTGCCTTGCATTTATTTTTTGAAGAAGGAGTGAACTTAGAAATAGAAAGGCATGGGACCAATCCATGAGACTTATGGATTCAGTCCAGTGAGAGAGAGGCACAAAGAAAGCCCCAGGAAGCAAGTTAAGGACAGAACAGGAACACTCAGTCCTGAGTGTTCAGGGAGAGAGGGCGACAGGGAGAGGAAATGAATTGAATGAATTACAAGACATGTTTGCACATTTAAAAAATAATAAGTACTGCTGATGAGGCAATTTGAGGAATTCATAAAAAAATCAAATAAATGGAAAAAATGAATCAATAATTAACTCTGGAGAAAAAACAAAAGTTGTACAAGGAAAAGAGATATAAATGTATTTAATTCCTATACTTAAAAGTCATAACTAAGATGTCATTTAAAACAACAGCCCTAGAGTATAATTCTCAACTACAGAGAACTGGAGTTGACAAATAATGACACAGTCTCCTAGTCACTGCATGGCCAATACTAGGAAGTACTCCACATACTCCTCCAAAGTATCGGCAGAATCAAGCTATCCTTGCACACCTGGGTGACTTTGTCAATACACCCTAGTAAAAGTTGGTCCTTCTGCATCTCATCCCCTGCCCTCTGCCACTCCATCACTCCTGTTTTCTGAAATCACATCACAAGCAAACCACCTGCACTGGAAACAAACTCTACTTCCTGCCCCACCTCCCACTTAAATCTACTTTGCAAAACCCCATAATATAAATTAAAATTTAGGGCAAATTCTGATTTGTATGTGTATCTGGGAGGGTCTTTATTAAATAATTTAAAACCTCTCTGGTCATCTAAAATCAGAAAAGTCCCCATTTGGGTAATTAAAATCTCTTCAGTAATTAGAATTAAACAACAGACTCCACCTTGGCATGTTATCTACTGGTAAGAATTTTACTTAAATTGAAAGAAACACCCTTCTGACTGTTCGGACCTTAGGTCAATCGGCTGCCTGCAGAGTCAGATCCTCAGCTTTGTGTTTCTTGTCTCTACTCTCAGCTTCTTAAACAAAGCTTCTGGCCCTTTGGAGTAGAAGTAGAGGGGAGATATGGGGACATAAGGGAGATGAAAAAGACAACGTTTGAAGAGTACTGTCCTGAGATGGCCAAGCTGTTTCTGGGGTGAGTGGGACAGAGACACCCTCATCCTTACCATTCTTGGGGTTTTCTCATCTCCAATTCTCTTGGCACAGAATATTCTGACTGTCCACCAACTATTTCCTCTTCATCTCCTAAGGATCCAGTGATATATCCCCCTATTGGTGTCGCCGTTTGCTCCAGGCCAGCCTCGTGGAACTGGGATGACCCTTCTCATGTGTTTCCCACCCGACTTGGATCTCACCTTTAGATTTTTCAAGAGTGACTCAGATACCACCTAGTAGATCCCTTCAAGCTCCTGTAGACTTGTGTCAGGCTCCAAGGAAACCCACTGGAGCCTATTCTTTAGGCTGGAGGTGAGGGAAAAGTATGTCCCATTGAGTTCATGTGTGCTGTTGGGAGGTGTGTTTGGTGGGGGAGAGGAGAGTGCTGGTGTTGGGATTCTTGGCACTCTGGCAGCCCTCTCCAAAAATACTCACCTAATCTCCAATCCCCTTGGCTTCTACAGCCTCTTTTTATAGACCAAGTGGTAGCTATGGTAAGATACAGTTATTAGATTTCAAATCCCACTCAGAGACCTCATGCCTCACCTTGAAATGTGGAACCCATCAGCTTCTATCTTAGAGTTTCAGCTTAAATTGAGGGAGAAAAAAAACTCTTATGTTAACATCCTATTACATTCAATACACAATTTGGCTCAGCAGTAAATAGTTATACAATCACAGTTATGTGAACTCTGAAGACTAATTTAGTCAAAGTTCATAATGGCACTTTAACAGGAGATGGGGTGAAGGATGAAGAGAGCCACAGTTTCATCTACCAAATGTGAAGGGCAACGTTCAAGTCACAAACCACAGACTCCACTTAGAGTTGTTAAAGCAGGAAGTGAAGTTGCTAAAGTGTACCATGTAGCTCTCCAGAATCTCAGCAAGCAATGCCAAGACATGGTGAGTGCAGCCCCCACCATCTCTGGTGCCTACACGGCAGCCAACATATCAGACTACTGACATCTAGACTCATTATCAGAGGATTTGCTCCTTCATCCTCACAAAACCAGACCATAGTCCCACAAAGTCACCAGGACTCCTTCCCCTGCATGCTCCTTCCCTCACGAGCTCACTTTGGAATCAAAATCTCCAACAGATGCTTCTGATTGGTGAGGCCTAAATCACGTTCCTGTACCTCAGCAGTCAGGGAGACTGAGAAGGCCAATGGCATGATTTCTGTCTTGAGAACTACACAGGAAATGACCAAAATATGAGGCATGTTCAAAAAA
This sequence comes from Xerus rutilus, assembly GCA_028644305.1. Lineage (NCBI taxonomy): Eukaryota > Metazoa > Chordata > Mammalia > Rodentia > Sciuridae > Xerus > Xerus rutilus. The sequence continues at coordinate 109,324,681 of CM053409.1, forward strand.
TATTGAGTTTCCACAAATAACAAAATGTCCACTTCAAGGAAGTCAACACTGATGAAAACTGACAAATCCAAAAATGTGTGGATTAGCATATCATCTAGAAAGTCCATAAGAAACTGCTGGAGAGTTGAATGAACTACATGAAGGTAGTAGGTAAGAGCAGCTGCTTTTCATATAAGTTGCTGGAAAATGTTCCTCTTTGACAACTCAGCATAAAGGGACACCTCTTTCTATGCCATCTACCTTACTGGTGGTAGATGGCACATAAAACAGCATCAAGTGTGCTGCAGGCAGAGCCACAAGCTTGCATCCTCAGCACTCAGCATCTCTTGCAATGGAGGAGACTGTACCAAGAAATTAGCAAATGTCTTTCATTTAAAAAGGGTTGGAAATGGCCCAGCTGCTAGTCAGTCTCTTCTTAGACCAGAGAGTAGGTGTGGTAAGTCTCCATCTAGAAGGAGCCATGTTATTTATGTAAGGCAGTGCATCTAAAAGAAAAACTAATTTAATTTAGTACAGTTTTAAGGGTTACTTTCAGAAGAATCCTCTAGATGTCAATAAATTCTGAAAAATTAGACTTGCAGCATGTTAAAACCAAACGCGTTCTTAGAAATGGATGGAAACAGCGCTCAAAAAATGTTAATCTATGTTAAAGCATTTTAGGAACAATTTGTCAAAGTTTATTTAGTCTTATGGTTTTGACAAGCTAAATGAACCTTTTGAGATCTTCTTCTTTCAAACACATAGGCTCACTTGCTTAAGGAACAGAGTCCCAGAGAAGCGAGGGATTGAGTCTTGGCTCCAGCATGGTGCTTAGGACTCTAGTGTTAGTAGTGGGTTTCCATAGGCCCAAATTATTATATTTAATCTTTTTGGTTCTCTTCAAAGCAAGTCACATCATTCTCATTGTTCAGATAAAAAATGAAATACAATTTCAGAGTAATCGCGTGATGTGTCCAAGGCCATAGAATGAGGCTGGTGGACACAGGGCTGTTGGACTCCAAATCTAATGCTCCTGTCACTACTGGAGGCAGAGACACATTCCCCAAATGAGTTCTCTACCAAGACTCAGCTGGGTGACTCCATGGGCTCTGTTAGAAGGCACTGGCACCTACTTTTAAGCCATGTGACAGTGGACAAGTCATCTGACCTCTCCATACCTGTTGCTTCACACTGTAGGAATGATAACAATAGCCACCTTATAGAATTATCACGAGAATTAAATGAATTGTTATTTGGAAGAATAATGAATTTTTTAAAAAGGCCTAGCTCATAGTAAGCACAATGGTGTTCATTGTTGTTGTTGTTGTTGTTATTATTATTATCATCTTCATATCTCATCAATATTGAAAATTATTTAGCCTCCAATATATTTGTGACAAAAAAGACCATGTCTTGGTGGTGTTCAAGTTGCATGCTCTGATACCTAAAGAGCATGAACTCTTCTGTTTTAGCTATTTATTTCATCATGGCCTCACTGTGTCCTCATGCATTTCCACCCTACCACCAAGAAGGGCTTCACTTGGCATTGCCCTTGGATGGAATCCATATATTTCAAAAGGCCTTGTCTGCTTCCTGTCTACACAGCACAGGGGCCCCTTGAAAATTAAATTCACTGCTCACTTGGAGCAATGTGCAGTGGACAGTGAGGTTTGGGCTGATAATTCATAGAATTAACAGTTTCATGACTGTCAGGAAGAACAATATGATGCACTCATTTTTAATAGAAGCATTAAAAGATAGGTAGGCTGTTACTCTTCTAAATCTGACTTTTCAATTCATATGTAATCTGCTACCATGTTGTCACGTCACCAATCCTGCCTCCCTTCTAACCAAACCTTAAGTGTAGAATATATTCTCACCTCTTACGCGTCCTTCTTCCCCTCCGTCAATCAAATGAATCTGAAGAGGAAAACTTTCCTAAGTCTTTCTCCCAAATATCTCTCAGGCCATCTTGATACCCCTTTGTCCCAGTCAGTCAGGAGCCCATGCAAGCCGACCAGTGAAAGGCATTTTTAACCAGAAAAATGGGGGAAAGGAAATATGGAACCAAGTCACACACTTCTCAGTCTCGAGTAGGAAATCCTATGCACTTTCCCCCAGCTGTCTTCTTTAACTGACACCTGAGATACTATCTTCTCATGGCAGGATCTGTTCTTGGAAATGGCTAGCACCTCCTTGTAGCCCAGTATGCATGGTGCCCAAGAGACAGGTAAGCTCAGCATCCTCCCCACCACCTTTGAGTTACAAGCTAAGGAAATCCTAGGCAGGCAACCCATGATGGAAGTCTAGGACAGGATCTGCTTTGGACTGGAGATTAGAAACATCTCATTGATAAGTAGAGACATCTCTTGCTAACCACTAGGCCAGACATTTCCGTGATGGGCTATATAACATGCCAGCTGCAACAGCAAAAAGAGAAGAAAAAGAAAAGGACCAGAATGCCATGGACAAAGGGCATAGCACAATGGTATGATCCTATCCTTAAATGTACCGAGGCAACAGCTTTAAAAGCTCTGGAGTCTAAACATCTGATAAGACCGAAACACTCCATTTTCCCCTCTCCGAGGCATCTCCACCTCAACCTCCACAAAGAGCCTCCCCAGACTCAAACTTTGTCTCTCTCCCTGTGTGCTTATTTTAGCATAATGGCTACATTTGAGGAACTACAGATCCTCCTGACTCAATATGAGGTTATATCTGAGTAAATCAATCATAAATTGAAAATTAATTAATACACTTCATCTACTGAACATAGTCGCTTAGCAGCACAGCACCCTAGCCCACTATGTTACCCCTGATGATCACGGGACTGACTGGGAGCTGCAACTCCCAGTACAATTTCGATTGAATGAGTATCACTTTCACCCTCATAAAGTTGAAAAATCACTAAGTCAAATTATCATAAGTTAGGGACCATCTGCACAGACTGGCCGAATTGGTGTTTGAGAAATAAACCTGCTAGAAAGAGGGAAGACAGAGGAAAATCAAGTCAGAGAGGAAAGGCTAACATCAAAACAACCTAGTACATTTTTTATTTGAGTAACTGGGTGACTTCCTCTACAAAAAGTTGTTATTCAGATTACCAGGAAAGATCTGATGAGTGTCAGATGCAGAGCAATCAGATGGTGTGACTGTAATGTGTCCTGAAAATGCAGTCATGCCTTCTTCTTTCTGCTTCTCGGGGTAGGCCAGAACGTTCAGCAGCTCATGGCTGCTCTCCTCTCCTTGGATGCCCCAGACTTTGCCTTCTCCATTGCAAGGCCCTGCATGGCATCTAGCCATGATGATGCTGTTAAAGAAGGAGCTGGAGAAGTCAGACTGTCCGAGATGCACCTCCAGGAGGGTTGAGGGCCACTAGGGAAGTGAGTGTGCTGGTCTCAGCTGCACAGTGGCCACAGACACAGGACCTGAGGACTTATGGGCATGAACACTGGTGACTCATCTCCAGCCTATTCTTTTAGAGATGAGGTAGAGGAGATCAAGTCTGACAACACACTATGTAGCCAGAGACTGGGGAACAGACACCACCAAACGTTGCTGGTGGAGTGAGAATTGGCAACAACCTCCAAGGGGACAACTCTGTCATCTTAGAGAGCATAAAAAGACACACATGCCTTCTCCAGAGCCATCTCCCGTCTAGGGTTTCATCCTGTAGATATGCTTATGTACATGCATAGAATGTACATATTACTAGGAATTTAACTGAAATATTGTTTGGGAAAAAGAATGGGAACAACCCAAATGTCCATCACTAAGTGAATGATTGTACAAATGATGACAGATGGATACAAAAGAAATCAGCTTTGCTATTTAAAACAAGAATTAGCATTGTACATTCTGACATAAAATTAGTTCCCTGATAATATGAAGTTAAAAGAGGAGTGTACAATACAGTGTATAATGTGGTACTTTTTGCACAAACTGTATATTTATGTACATGTAAGCTTCTATATGCACAGAATATCTCTTGAAAATACCACAGGAAGCTGGTTAACTGCAGTTCCTTCCAGGAAAAAAAAAAAGAAGAAGAAGATTGTGGTTGGGAGATGGGAGAGGAGAGCCTTTGAATTACATACGCTTTGGATACCCTTTGGGGTTAGTCATCTTCCTGTCACTGTGACAAAATACCTGAGGTAAAACAACATGAAGAAGGAAAGGTTTATTTTGGCTTACTGTTTCATGAGTTTCAGTCCATGGCTACCTGGCCATGTTGCTTCTGGGCCTGTGATGAGGCAGGACATTATGGCAGTGAGTTCATGGCAGAGAAGGTCTGTTCACCTCATGATAGCCAGGAAACAGAGAAACAGGAAGGGACCAGAGTCCTAATATCCTCTTCTAAGGTGCATTCCCAGGGACCTAACTTCCTTCCACTAAACCCCACCTCCTAAAGGTTCTACCACCTTCCAACAGGCTGGTGACCAAGACTTCAACACATGGCTTTTAGGGAACATTTAAAATTTAAATCATAACGTGTTTCTACCTTTCAAAATGTGGACCATATTTAAGTGTTACTTTTTTAAGAAAATGGGAAAAGAGCTAGAAATGGCATCATGAAAATGACTACCAGGAACTCTTCTCATGTTCTCAGGATCAGAAGTCCAAAATCGTCTCACTGGGTGAACCACAGGTGTGGGCAGGACCAATTCTTTCTGGAATCTCCAGAGAAGAGTTTATTTCCTTGTTTTTTTCCTGCTTTGAGTGGCTACCTGCATTCCTCGGCTCGTGACCACAGTACTCTGACCTTTCCTTTCATGGACACCTGTTTTCTCTCTGCTTCTAACTATCCTGACTCCCTCTTCTCAGAATGCTGGTGATAATATTGAACTCACCCTCATAATCCAAGATAATTAACAGATTATGGGCACTGGGACATGGATGTCTTTAGGGGGTCATTGTTCGACCTACCACAGGAAGTATGAAAGGAAACACTTCTGTTCTCTCTTTGCTTCTTTCCCCCTATTCCCTGGGGAGATAAGGGTGAGCCCTCTGATGGGCCTGACCTTTGCCAGATACAGCTCACCAGTGGGGGTATCACTGTGGTGCAGTTTGTACTCCCTTGCTCTCTTGCTACCTGCGTCCTTGACCCTACACTCCGCCTCTCTTCTCCTAGGACTAGCACTCAGGTCCACCATGAAACCCTGGACACTCACATCCTGAGGACGTTGGAGGCTCTCCCACATTCCCTGGGAGGTTGCTCAGGGCTCTGCATCTTGGCAGTTGGTGACACCTTGCCCAGCCAGTGCAACTGGATTCAGTCTGTTGGTCACTTCCTCGGCCAAACATATGGAAGGTCAGAGAGTGAGAATTCCAACAGGTGCAAGGATCCCAGTCAGAATTGCAATTTCACATTTATTATTATTTTTTTAAATAAAAGGTTGACCTGTAACCCTTTTATTGTTTTTCTTCCATGGGCTCTTAGATGTTAAAAGCTTTTTGCCTTCCAAACCATTTACATTTACTAAGTAGTAGCCTATGTGTTTTAATCATATATGAAGGCATAATTTCCATTAGGCTTTTAGAAATATTAGAAACACCCAAACCTCAGTTATTATATTTAGGAAATAAACCCTTGATCTGAGGAATTTAGTTTGGGAAACCTGGATACAGAAATAAAACTAACGACAGCAGCAATAGCATCGTCCTTCTGTATCTGTGGGTTCTACATTCTTGGATTCAGCCAAGCATGGATTGGGAATATTCAGGGGAAAACAATCACATTGGCACTGAACACATACAGACTTTTTCTTGTCATTATTTGCTAAATAACACAGTATAACAACTATTTATATAACATTTACAGTGTGTTAGGTATTATAAGTAATCTAGAGATGATTTAAAGTATATAGGAGGATTTATATGGGTTATGTGCAAATATTATGTTATTTTACATAAAGGACATAAATGTCTGTGTGTCCCCAGTGGTCCTAGAACCAACCCTCAAGATATCTAGGGACCATTGTCTTAGCAATAGTGCAGGAAGCATTGGGCTGAGTCAGACTGCCTGCAGTCTAGTCCCTTCTATTTCCTGCTCTGCCATTCACAGGCTCTGCCAAGCCAGGAAGCTGCTCACCTGACCAGGGACGTTGACTCTTCAGTAACACAGGCCTCTCCCAGAGCCTCTGGTTTAATCACCGGAGCAAGATTCAGTCCACAGTATTTTTAAAGTTTCCCAGGTGACTCTTATATGATGTCAGTGTTGAATCCACTGGTTGGACAGGGTCTAGCTTTCCCAGGGAACACCCAGACCATGTCTGGTAGCTGAGTCCAGGGAGCCAAGGGGACACACCTGGGACTCTTGAGAAGGAGGTCAGCTGGTGATGGCAGGTGGAACAGAAGGATGGGGAGGGTAAGCCAAATGACTAAGAGCTGTAGACAGTGACTCCCCAGGGACTGAGGAGGCCAAGCAGAGGAGTTCTTGGCCCTTCGGACATTGCTCATCAAGTCAGTGACAGCAGAGCCTAATGTGACTTGAAAGAGACATTGCAAATCAGGGTCACAGCAGGGGCCTGTCAGCAGTCTGCCACCCAAGCTGGCCACCATGTCCTTCCCACTCCTTTCTTTCCCCTGCACTCACCTTGCATGAACCAAAACATTTTTTGCATCAAAACTTCCAGGAGCAGCATTGTTGAGCAATACTCAGTAGAAGGTAAAGAGACCTTCACATATTCTGCTAGTGAGAAGGGAAATTACTATGTGTTTTTTATAGTCTCTATCAGAATTGAAATGCTGCATCCACTTATCCCATAATTCTACTTATGGAAATATGTCTTTCACAAAGTCATGTATGAATGATGCAAAGACATGGATGCCCATTTTGTAGCATTACTTACAATAAATGTCAGCTCAAACCAATCAACCAAAACAAACAACAACAAAAAACAAACAAACGGTAAATGAATAAACAGTTTATAGCTCATTCTTATACTTGGTATCATATAATCTCTAAAGAATAAGATGGCTAATGTCAGCAATACTTATTAACACACAATATATTCCACAAACTAAGTTAGGTTCTTTGCACATCTTTTATCATTTTATTTTCCCCAAATCCTAAGAAATAGGTATTACTATGATTCCAAGTTTCCAGATAAAAAAATTAGAGTTTAGCAAAGTTAATGAACTTACCAGATCCCACAGCTAGTAAATGGTAGAACCTGAATTTGAATCCAGCAGTCTGATGGCAAAGCTGAAGCTATGACTGCTAAGCTGTTACACCCTTACAGTACTGTCTGTAATATCTTGTTAAGTGAGTTGCAGAACAATGCATGTATAATAATTCCATGTGGTGAGAAGATATGTGTTTATATGTGGCTTGTTGTGGTAGTGTGTGTTTTACATGTATGCAGTTGTTTTATATTAACATATTAATTTTACATATTAATGGAGTTCCATGTGCTATTTCAATACATGCAAACTGCATACACTGATCAAATGTGACTCAGAGCCTTTCCTGGGCAAATGGCCTTTTCTTCAGAAGACATTTGTCAAAAACAATCAGAGACTGTTGTTTAACATCATGACTGCCTGAGGCAGTGGGTAACAGTGGAAGCAAACAATAGGCCAACCAAAATGTTTAAAAGGAGAAGCTGGGAAATGAGATGCTCATAGGGAGCTTTGAAAAGCTCCGACATTTTCCTGGGAACCTAAAATTCCACACATGTATAGGACTATGGGTATAACTCAAGTAAGTCATGGTCAGGGAAGACCTGGTAGGTTCTGAATCCTCACCTTGACTGATTTTGAGCTTATGGAGCAAGAAGCGAAGATAAAGGAGAAGCTGTTAACTGCTCAGCTGTGTGTAGAAGGTATGACCCAATACATATATGGAACCCCTCAGCAAAGATCGGAAGACTTATTGGCTCTAGATACTTAAGATATCTCTTCATTAACACACCTCTAAACTAAGTGAGCAGACACATCATTGAACAACAAAGACAAAGAATACAGACTTTGCAGAACTAATTCAGAAAAGCCACTAGCCCAACAACAAAAATAACAAAGAGGAACAATAAGCCCTGAAAAAGGATAAAAATATGATTTACAGGGTGGCCACATTATATTATTTGAAAAGTTAAATTTTTAATAACAAAAATTATGAAGCATATGAAGAAACAACAAATTATGATAAAGCTCTCATTGAAGGGTGAATAATCAACCACAAAAAAGTTATTAAGGAATACTAGATATTGGACTTACTAGGCAGGAGTTATTTTAAACAGCTACTTGAAGATATTCTAAAAACTGAACAAACATCTCAAGAAATATAGGAAAGTATGAAAATGATATCTTACCATAGAGAGGATATCAACAAAGAGATTAAAAGTATAAAAAAGAACCAAAGAGAAATTCTGGAATTGAAAAGAACAAAACTAAGATTTTTTAAAAACTCACTCCACAGCAGATTTGAGCTGGCAGAAGCAAGAAAGAACATAGCTGAAAACAGGCCAGTTGAGATTACTCAGTCTGACAGAAAGAAAAAGTAATGAAGAAAAATAAACAGAACATAAAGCCAACATATACATAGTGGAAATACCAGAATAAAGGAGAGAGAATGAATTAAAAATAACAGTTGAAAAAAATAATAACTAAAAACTTCCCAAATCTGATAAAAGATATTAATCTACTCATCTAAGAACCTCAACAAAATTCAAGTAGGATAAACTCAAAGAGATCCACATGTAGACTTATCATAATCAAACTGTCTAGAGAACTGAGATGTTAAATGTAATTAATTCCCAGCTAAGAAAAAAGATAAAAATATATAGCAAAAGAAACAATAAGGGAACTAAGTTGGTGTACTAGAACACATCTGTTAAACATGAAAGAGGCAGTAATAGAAGAATAGGGGGAAAAAAAGACATAGCATACACAAAACAAATATCAAAATGGCAGACATAAATCTTACCCATCAATATTACATTAAATGTAAATGAATGAATTAACACTCCAGTCAAAAGACACAGATTTGCAGAATGAATTTTTAAAAACTATATGCTATCTACAATTACTTAGGCTCAAAGACAACTACTTTGAAAATAAAAGGATGGAGAAAGATATACTAGTCACATGAAAGATAGTATAGCTACAATGTATCAGATGAAATAGACTTTATGCAAAAATTGTTTCTAGAGACAAGGACCTTTTTAAAAGTCCTTATCTTTCTTTACAGATAAGAGTGTCAATCCATCAAAACACACAATGGCTACACATACAAATGCACCTAAAAACAAGGCTCCAAAATACATGAAGTAAAAACCGATAAATGAAAAGATGAAAGGAAAAATACACAAGTCACCAGTAACAAGTGAAGACTTCAAACTCAACTTTCAGTAATACAAAGAACTAGACCAAAGGCCAACAAGGAAATAGAACACTTGAACAGCACTATAAACCAACTAGACCCAATAAACATCTGTAGAACATCCCACAATACACAGTCTTCTCAAGCACACATAGAACATTCTCTAGGATAAACCATATGCTAAGTTATAAGACAAGTCTCAATAAATTTAAGTTCGTAGAAACCATATGAATATGTCCTCCAGCTACCATGAAATGAAATTAAAAATCAATGACAGAAGGAAATTCAGGAAATACAAATATGTAGGAATTAGACAACATAGTCCTAAAAAAATTAATGGGTCAGAGCCAAAATTACAAGTAAATTTGAAATGAGATGAATGAAAAAAAAAACCACACACCACATAAGCATTGCTTATATGGAAATTTATGGTTATAAATGCCTATATTTAAAAAGAAGAGAAATAAAACAGCACAGATAAAGTTCATGGAAAAGAATCTGGTTAACATAGAAAGTATTAATGCCAATTGCATGTGCAATAAAGATCTGTTGAATGAATGAATTTCTTGAAATCTCAAAACAAGCTTATTTTCTAACTAAAGAAACTAGGAAAATAAAAGCAAGTTGAACCCAAAGCAAGAGGAGGAAAGAAATAACATATTAGTGAAACAAGTGAAATAAAGAATAAACAGATAACAGAGAAAAACTAGTGAAAGCAAAAGGTATTTGAGAACAAAATGGGAACTGAAACAGGAGACATTGCTACTTTCTTGAAATGGGCATCCTAGAAAGACAAAACTATTCAAACTGAGTCAAGAAGAAGCAGAAAATATGAACAGACTTATCAGTGATACAGAGATTAAATTAGTATGCAAAAAACTTACCTCAAAGAAAAGGACAAGACCAAATAACTTCACTGATAAAATCTGCAAAAAGTTTAAAGAAGATTTAACACCAACACTGAACAAACTCTTCCCCCCCAAAAAGGAGGAAAACCTTCTAAAACTTCTATGAGGTCAATATTACTCCCATACCAAAATCAAAGGCATCACAAGAAAATTATTTACCAATACCTGTTATGCATACAGATGCTAACTTCTTTATAGGTTACTAGTAAAATAAATCCACAACATATAAAAATCCATATCATGATCAAATAAGATTTATCCCAGGCATGAAATATGAATTCAACATACAAAATCGATGGATACACTGCAACTTATTAAGAGAATAAAGGACAAAATAATTTCATATCTAAACAAAATATGAGGCCAGTGTATCAGTCTGAGAGAGCATGGATCCAGGGAAGAATAACACCCCTGCTCAAGAGGATTGAGAACAACTTGGAGTGGAGGCTGAGGAAGCCTGGTAAGAACAAAATTGAAAGTGATAGGATACCAATGTCTTTCATCATGTGAAAAAATGCTATTTGTAATGATTTTACAGATTCTTTATTAAATTTAGGAAGTAGAAAATAACAACAAACAAAATGGTAATTATTAATGCAAAAAAAGTACCATAAGAAATAGAATGCAATCCTTGAATATATATCTGTGCACATGAATGGAACTATCTTTAAGTGTTAATTCTTGCAAATAGATTGGATCCAAAGATATTTTCATTTTCACAACTGTTTCCTGATTTTCAGAAACATTATACAAATTTATATTCTCACCAACAGTGTATGAGAGAACCTGTTTCTCTATCCTTTGGCCAAAAATGTGATTATCAATTTTTGTCTTTTCCATTTTAAGCTGAATAGAGTGTCATTATTGTATTAATCTCCATTTTAAGTTGAGGCAAAGGATCTTTTCTAATGCTTAATAAGCTATTGTATTTCTTTTCTATATTTAATGTATTCCTTTCCTTTGTATATGTTTTCTATTTGTTTATGAATTTATAAGAGTTCTCCATAGGTGACAAAATCAATACGTTTTGTAAAAAATAAAATAAAGAACAAAAACCATGTGTTTTTCTCAATAGACATAGAAAGTAGTTGACAAAATCAACACCTTTTCATGACAAAAACACTCAAAACATAGTAATGTAAGGAAACTTCTTCAACCCACTAAAGGATAACCGCAGAAATAGTTAGCATCATCTGTAGTAGTAAAAGACAAACCATCTTCCTTCGCTGGTCAGGAATAAGACAAGGATGTGCACTCTCCCCAGTTCTATTCAACATTTTATTAGGAGTTCTAGTGGGAGCAATTAGGCAAGAAAAAGAAGGCGAAAGACATCTAGATTGAAAAGGAAGAAATAGAAATATATTAACAAATGACATGATTTTGTGTATAGAAAATCCTAGGAATCTACACCCGATGACAACCTATTAGCACTAATAAATGAGATCAGTAAGGTTGCAAGACACAATATCAATAAGCAAAAATCAATTGTTTTTAATGCACTTTAATGTTCGATCTGAGAATGAAATAAAATATAATTCCATTTATAACAATTTTATAAAGAAAAAAATATTTAAGAGTACGTAAGTGCAAAATTTGTACCTATGAGGATCTCAAAATATTGGAAGAAATTAAAGAAGGCATACATTAACGGAAAGACTTCATGCAGTCATGAACTGGAAGACTTAACATTTAAAATGGTAATATTTTTCAAATTGATCCACAGTTTCAACAAAATCCTCATTAAAATTTCAACCTCCATTTTTGCAGAAATCAATATGCTGACCCTAAGATTTATATGGAATTGCAAGACTCAGAAGAGCTGAATATTCTTGAAAAATGAACAGAGTTGGAAGGCAAATTTTTCTCCATTTCAAACCTACTATAAGCCACAGTAAACACGGTTGCATGGTACTGGCGTAAGACTAGACATATAAATGAGTGGAGTGGAATTAAGAGTACAGAAACAAGTCCTCAGGCTTATCCTTCCTAGGCCTTCAATAGGGTGCCAAAACAATTCAACACATTGTGTTGGAACAACTGGATAGTCATATGTGGAAGGAATGAAATTGAACCCCTATCTTGTAACGTATAAGACAATAAGCTTAAGGTGAATCAAAGACCCTGGTGGAAGACCTCAAACAAATCCACAAGAAAACACAGCATAGGTCCACAGCAAGATGGCTGAACAGAGGCACCAGCGTGGGCCAGCAGCACCCTTCCACACTGAAGAGCTAAAGCAACAGGTGTATGTATACTTGCATGTTGAGATGAGTCTGGGAAAGCACTGGAGAGCAATAGGAGAAAAACAGAAACCCTGTAAGATCCCAAGACTTGGAGTAACACAGCACAGTAAGAGAAGCCAAATACACTGGCGCCTATCCTCCCAATCCACAGACGGGAGAGGGCTGGTCTCCCCTCTGCAGGGGTAAGTAAGACAGAGTTCAAGCAACTCAGTCAGTACAGATACTAGCACTCTCGGGTATTGGAAAGTTTCACACTCCTCATAGGTTTGCAGCCTAACTAGACAAGTAACCTGAAATTGACACAGTAGCCTGACTTCCAGAGAACAAACCTCCAGGGTGCTGTAGTCAGAAGCCATCTTTAAGAAGGGGTTGATCTAGGGGTCACAAACCTCTGCATGTTCCCATCTCTGGGACCCCACAGGTATTCATTACACTGTGGCTGGTTCAGTGAGTAGCTGCTTCTCAAACCAAACTTTCTTCATTAGAAACCCGCTGAATATGCTGCACTGCAGGGAATTGTTAGAGCACCAAAGGCAACAGAGGGCATTGCCTCAAGAACCAGGAGATGAGGAACTTGGCCTCTAAGACGAAGGGTGTGTACTGTTGCATGTGAATTCACAACAGGTATAAGGGCTGAAGGCAGTTACCCACGTTGTTCCCACTATTGCTCCCCCAAGCACCAGGCATGGGTGTTTTTAACAATGTAGGGAAAGAACTCTGTGGCTTCACTGGTCACTATCCACAAGGGCATACTTTGGTGTCTTGAGTGGTGCAGTGGCTCTGGCTGTCACACCACCCCTGGGGTGCACAGCTTAAGAAGGTCCAGAGAGAAACTCTACCCAGTACCAATAACATTGTACTGTCACTCCCATGAGTACTTCAGGGGACAGGAATTTTGTTCGATTCCAGCCATGACTCCCTCCTGCTTGATCCCTGGCAGGCACTACAGCTGAAAAAATGGCATCAGGACAAAAGCCCTGGCTATTGCTCCATCCCCAAGCATTGGCTAGAGGTAATCTGATGCCCCACTTCTGGTAGCTCCTATACTTTGATCGCAAAGTGCTGACAGGAGTGGATGTGAGCACCATGGAAGGGATGCTGGGTCTCCTTTCCCTGCCTCTCCCAGTTAGGTACCTGGTTCTGCACCACAATCTACTCAGAGGACAAGTGCTTCAGGCGCCTCACCATAAATGATGCAGCTAAGCCAAGTGTGGTGTAGACTCTGCTGTCTACACCACACTTGCTTGAATTTCTAGAGTGTCCCCACTCCTGCATAGACTGGAAAGACAGTAGTTCTTTCTGATTCTGATATGATATGCACTATGCCCAAACTCACTAATCACAGTTAAAGAAGCCACAGTGGGTTTACACTCTGGTGCCCAAGCAGAAATAAAGTCAACATTGCATAACAAACTGATACCTCAAGACACATCTTCAGGAGAAAGCTGCTTATTAACAAGGTCATCTCATAAATGTGGTGGAGATATTCACTCCACCAGATGTGCAAACTTCAACTTAGGAACACAAGAAAAAGACAAGGTGATATGAGACCTCCTAAAGATCATAACACTCTAGTAACAGATTTCAAAGATATCAAAATAGATGCAAAGCCTGATAAAGAGCTCAAAAGGATTTTTAAAAACCCAATTAGATCCAAGACTATACAAATAAGCAGGTAAATAAACTTAGGAAAATAATGCAAATATGAATGGGACATTCAGCAAAAATATGGTAATTCTGAAAAATAACCAAACAGAAATCTTGGAAATGAAGAGCTTAATAAGTCAAATACAAATTCAGATGAAAACTTGACCATAGACTAGATTTAGTGGAAGAAAGAATATTGAAGCATGGAGACAAGTCTTTTGAAATATTACATTCAAACAGAAAAGAAAAAATAGGAAGGAATGATCTTGGGGACAGTATTAAACAATCAAACATCTGCATCACTGCTGTACCTGAAGGGGAGGAAATAGAGGTTAAGGGCATAGAAAACCTATTTAATCAAATAATAGCAAAAGTCCTCCCTAATCCTGGAAAAAACATGAAAGTCCAAGGAGTTTTTAGAATCTCAAACAGACATAATCAGAAAATATATTTCCCATGAAAATATAGCCGGAAGCAATGGCACATGCCTGCAATCCCAGCACTTTGGGAAGCTGAGACAGGAGAATTGCAAATTCAAAGCCAGCCTCAGCAACAGCAAGGCGCTAAGCAACTCAGTGAGACCCTGTCTCTACATAAAACACAAAATAGGGCTGGGGATGTGGCTCAGTGGTCCAGTGCCCCTGAGTTCAATCTCCAGTACCAAAAAAAAAAAAAAAAAAAAAAAATCAAAAAACTCTCAAACTGTCAAAAGTATAGGATAAAAAAAGAATCTTTAAATCAATAAGAGAAAAGCACCAAGTCACACTTTAGGGCAACCACATTGGACTTCACAGATTTCACTGCAGAAACTCTATAAGTCAAGAGGGATGATATACTTCAAGTCCTGAAGGAAAATAACTGCCAAACAAGACTCCTATAACCATAAACGTTATCCTTCAGAAATGAAATTGAAATAAAACCTTGAAAGATAAGCACAAACCAAGGGATTTTACCACCAGAGCAGCCTTACAAAAGATGCTTAAAGGAGTTCTACATCCAGAAGTGAAAGAAAGATGACTACCATCATGAGAGTGTGTGAAAGAATAAATCCCACTAGAAGAGAAAATACTGAAATGAGAAATAGAAAAAAATCAAACTTTACCATAAGTAAATCACCAAGCCAAAAAAAAAAAAAAAAAAAAGGGAAGAAATGAACAAAGAATATTCTAAACAAGTAGAAGAAAATTACAGGCATAAACACACACCTTTCCATGGTAACCCTGAATGAAAATGGGCCTAGTTCTCCAATAAAAAAAATAATACAGACTGGATAAATGGATTAAAAAGAAGACCCAACAATATGCTGCTTACAAGAAACTCACCTTAACAATAAAAACATACAGACTGAAATTGGAAGAATAGAAAATAATCTTTTAAGCAAATGGAATCCTAAAGCAAAAGAGAGTAGTTATACTTATATCTGACAAAATAGATTTTTTAAGACAAAAATTGGTAAGAAGATACAAATAAGGTCAATATATAATGATTAAGGGATCACTTCATCAAGAAGATAAAATGACAGTAAATCTATGTACCTAACGTCAAAGTACATGATTTCATAAAACAAACACTATTAGACCTAAAGGGAGAGATGGTCTCCAATACAATAACAGTAGGTGGTTTTAAAACCCCACTCTTGCCAATGGAGAGATCATTCAGATTTTTTTTAAAAAAAATCAAAACAGAAACCTAAGAGGCAAACTATACTACAGATCAAATGGATCTAACAGACATTTATATTTCATGCAACAGCTACAGAATATAAATTCTTTTCATCAGCACATGGAACTTACTATAGTATTGACCATATATCAAGTGTTAACAAGTTCAAAAATTGTTATCTCTTGAATTTTTTTCTGATCACAATGGAATAGAACTATGTATCAATAACCAGATAAATTTTAGAAATTATAAATACATTAGGACTGAATGACACACTTTTGAACAGAAGGGAAATATTTAAATTCCTTGAAACAAATGAAAATGGAAACATACCAAAACCCTTGAAATTCAGCACATGATGTACTAAAGAAAAGTTTATAGCAATGAGTGCTATATAAAAAAAAATAGAAAAAGAAAGGAAGACAAAAACGAAAAGAAAAGAAAGAAAAGGAAAATAAACAAAGATTCAAATAAACAACCTCATGATGCTTCTAAAGGCCCTATAAGAGCAAGAACAAACCAAACCCAAAATAGGTAGGAGAATAGTAATAAATATCAAAGCTGGAATAGAATATAGAAAACTACTAAGATCACCGAAATAGAGTGGTTCTTCAAAAAGATTTTTAAAAATTGGCAGATTTTAGCTAGACTAATATGAGAGAGAGAGAGAGAAGCCAAATAAATAAAATTAGAGATGAAAAAGGAGACATGACAACTGACACCACAGAGACTTGAGGTATCATTATAGATCATTTTGAAAAACTATATGCTAATAGATTGTAAAATGTAGAAAAAATGGGCAAGTTTCTAGACATACATAACCTACCAAAGCTGAACCAAGAGGATATAGAAAACCTGAGATTTCTTTTTTTTTTAAACTTTTTTAGTTGTACATGGACACAATGTCTTTCTTTTATTGCTTTGTATGTGGTGCTGAGGATTGAACCCAGGGCCTCATGCATGCGAGGCAAGCACTCTACCACTGAGCTACAATCCCAGCCCCAAAACCTGAGATTTCTATGAAATTGAATGAGTAATAAAAAGTCTCCCAACAAAGAAAAGCCCCAATACCAATAGCTTCACTGCTGAATTTTACCAAACTTCTAAAGAACTAACACTGATGCGCCTCAAACTATTCTACAGAATTGAAAGGGAAGGAACCCTTCCCAACTCATTCTATGAGTCCAGCATTACTCTGATATCAAAACCTGACAAAGACACAACTGTAACAAAGAAAACTGTAGACCAATATCCCTGGTGAATATGGATGCCAAATTCCTTAATAAAATGCTAGCAAATTGAATTCAACAGCACATCAAACAGATCATATACCATTATTAAGTTGGTTTCATTCTCAGGATGAAAGGATGTTTCTATATATATAAATCAATCAATGTAATAATGCATCACAGAAATAGAACAAAGGAAAAAATAATTATCTCAATAAATGCAGGCAAATCATTTAATATACTTCAATATCCCTTCATGATAAAAGCTCTAAATAAATTAGACATAGAAGGTTCATATCTCAACAGAATAAAGGCTATGCAGGACAAATCTATAGCCAACAAAATACTTCATTGCAATTACCTGAAACACTTCAAGATATTGCTACAGGCAACAATTTTCATCATACTGATTTGGGAAAAGTTGAAGTAATTTCCTCTAAAATCGGGAACAAGACAAGGGTGTCCACTCTCACTACTGTTATTCAGTGCAGTACTAGAAATCTTATCCAGAATAATTAGGGAAGAGAAAGAAATAAAGGGCATATAAATAGGAAAAGAGGAAGTCAAATAATTTGTTTGCAGATGACCTGATTCTATCCTGAAGACTCCATCAAAGACTATTAGAATTGATAAACAAATTCAGTAAAGTAGCGGGATACAAAATTAACATACAAAAGCTATAGCTTTCTTATACACCAATAATGAATTTGCTGAGAAAGCAAGCATGAACGTGAGCTCATGCACAGCTACACACATACAAAACCAAAAATCAGCAAAACTAGGAATAAATTTAACTAAGGAAGTTAAAGACCTCTACAATGAAAGCTACAAATCACTGGTGAAAGAAATCGAAGAATGCACTAAAAGGTGTACACATCTCCATGTTCAAAGATTGGGAGAATTAATATCTTTAAAATATTCATAATACCCAAAGCAATCTACAGATTCAATGTAATGCCCATAAAAATCCCAATGACATTCTTCATGGAGCTAGAAAAAAACAACCCTTGAATTCATATGGAAGTACAAAAGACCCCAAATAGCCAAAGCAATCCCTAGGTAAAGAGGGCAAAGCTGGAGGCATCACAATACCTGATTTCAAGACCTACAACAAAGTCACAGTAACCACAACAACATGCTATTGGCCTAACAACAGACCAAAGGAATAGAATAGAGAACTCAGGTAAACCCACACATTCACAGCCAACTGATTTTCAACAAAGGTGCCAAAAACATACATTAGAGAAAGGACAGCCCCTTCAACAAATGGTGCTGGAAAAAACTATGGTGCTGGAATCTTCCACATGTAGAAGATTGAAACATGACCCCAAATCTCACCCTATACAAAAATCAACTCAAAACATATCAAGAACTTCATTGTAATTACCTGAAACATTTCAAGATATTGGTACAGGCAACAATTTTCTGGGTTGGACTCCAAAAGTACAGGAAACAAAAGCAAAAATTGATGGACAAGATCATATCAAACTAAAAAGTTTCTACACAGCAAAGGAAGCAATCAACAGAATGAAGAGACATCTACAGTGTGGGAGAATATATCTGCCAACAGTCTCACAGAGAATATAGAAAGAACTCAGGAAACCTAACTTTATAAAACAAGTAATTCAATTTTAAAATGGGTACATGATCTAAATAAGCACCTATCAAAATAAGAAATACCAGTAGCCAATAAACATACAAAAATGCTCAATATTATTAGCTATCAGGGAAATGCAAATCAAAACTACAATATGTACCATCTCACAGCTATTATCAAAAAACAAAATATAACAAATGCTGATAAGAATGTGGAGAAAAGAACTCTCATACATTGTTGGTAAAAAATGTAAATTAGTACAGCCATATAGAAACAATATAGAGGTTACTCAAAAAATTACAATTAAAACCACCATACAGGGGCTGAGGTTATGGCGCAGTGGTAGCGTGCTCGCCTAGCACGCGGGAGGCACTGGGTTCGATCCTCAGCACCACATAAAAATAAAAAATAAAGCTATTGTGTCCACATACAACTAAAAAATAAATATTTAAAAAAAAAAAAAAACCACCATACAACCCAGCTACCCCACTCCTAGATATACGTGCAAAGGAAATGAAGTCAGCATATGAAAGAGAGGCCCGTGTGTCCAAGTCTTTTGAAGCACCACATACAACAGCTAAGATATAGAATCAACTTAGGTACCCATCAACAGAGAAGGACAAAGAAAATTTGGTGTATATACACAGTGAAGTGTTATTTAGCCATGAAGAAGAACAAAATCATATCATTTGCAGCAAAATGGATAGAACTGGAGAACATCACATTAAGCAAAATAAACAAGATGTAGAAAGACAAGCATCACATGGTTTCTCTCACATATGGAAACAGACAGGAAAAAAAAAAAAAGACCAGCTGAAAATAGAATAGTGATTACCAGAGACTGGAAATAGTGCTGGCAGCCAGGGCAAAAGTGGATGAAGGGTGGATTAATATGACCAATGTGCACTGTGTGCACACAGGGAACCGTCATGGTGAATCCCACCAGTGTGAGCCACTAACGTGTTAATAAAAACAGACAAGAAGAAAACAGAAGATCAAGTCTTTGTTTCAGACTTTGAATCAGCAATGGTTTCTTAGATGTGATATCAAGCACAAGCAACAAAATAAAAATACGTAAATATAAAATACTGTGTGCTTTAAAAGACTCCACAAAGAGTGAAACAATAACCCACAAAGTGGGGTAATGGTTTTTGCAAGTCATCTATCTCATAAGAGACTTGTATGTAGAATATACGAAGAATTCTTACCACTCAGTAACAAAAAGACAAGCTGGGAAAAAGGATCTAAACGAATATACCAAGAAGATGTACAATCCAGGCACGGTGGCGCAAGCCTGTAATTCCAGTTCTTAGGGAGGCTGAGACAGGAGAATCGCGAGTTCAAAGCCAGCCTCAGCAACGGCGAGGTGCTAAGCAACTCAGTGAGACCCTGTCTCTACATAAAACACAGAATAGGGCTGGGGATGTGGCTCAGTGGTCGAGTGCCCCTGAGTTCAATCCCCAGTACCAAAAAAAAGAAGAAGATAGATAGAAAGATAGATAGATAGAAATATATGTGTATATCAGCTGTAAAAAAAAGAAGAGGATCTTGCCATTTGTAGCAACAAAGATTAACCTGGAGGATATTTTGCTATGTGAAATAAATCGAACCGAAAAAAAAGGCCGCATAATCTCATTTATATGTGAAACTTTTTTTTAAAAAAAAAAAAGGTCAAATATATACAAACAATGAATTTAGAGTGGTTTTAAAGAACGAAGGTAGGAGGGAGAAAATGAGGAAAAGTAAGTCAAAGGGTACAAAGTTCTGGAAATGTAGCATGAATAATGCTAGAGATCTAATGCGCAACATGAAAATGATAATTATTATATAGTATACTGGAAATCAGCTAAGAGAGCAGATTTCAGGTGTTTCTACTAACACACAAAATAAGGACAACTAAGTAAAATGATGGATATGTTAATTTACTATGGTAACCATTTTACTATGTGTATCAAAGCATGTCATACATCTTAAATCATGTTCAAAGAAAACATATTTTTACACAAAAACACATACATTAATGTCCCTAACAGCATTCTTCATGATAGACAAACAATGGCTATTCATTGATAAAAAGATAAATAAAATGTGGTATTAGTAGGACCCCTTCATCCATGGGGGATATATTTCTCTTTTTTATTTGTTCTTTTTAGACATACATGACAATAGAGTATATTTTGACATATTTATACAAACATGGAGTACATCTTGTTGTAATTGGGATCCCAGTCTTGTGGTTGTATAAATGTAGAAATTCACTGTAATATATTCAAATATGTACCTATGAAAGTTATGTCAGATTCATCCCACTCACTTTCCTATTCTTGTCCTCCCTCTCTTCAATTCATTTCCCTTTGTCTAACCCACTGAACTTCCATTCGTCCCCCCTTACCCACTCATTGTGTGTTAGTATCCACATATCAGAGAGAACATTTGACCTTTGGTTTTGGGGCTATTAGTGTATTTCACTTAGTCTCTAGTTCCATCCATTTACCTGCAAATGCCATAATTTCACTCTTTTTATGCCTGAGTAATATTCCATTTTGTATATATACCATGTTTTCTTTATCCATTCATCTGTTGAAGGGCACCTACTTTGGTTCCATAGCTTAGCTATTGTGAATTGAGCTGCCATAAACATTAATGTGGCTGCGTCACTACAGTATGCCAATTTTAACTCCTTTGGATATATACCGAGGAGTGGTATAACTGGGTCAAATGGGGGTTCCATTCCTAGTTTTCTGAGGAATCTCCATACTGCTTTCCAGAGTGGTTGTACCAATTTGCAGTCCCACCAGCAATGTATGAGTGTGCTTTTTCCTCACATCCTCACCAACATTTATTGTTACTTGTATTCTTGATTCTTGTCATTCTGACTGGAGTGAGATGAAATCTCAGTGTAGTTTTAATTTGCATTTTTCTAATTGCTAGTGATGTTGAACATTTTTTCTTATATTTGTTGACCATTCACATTTCTTCTGTAAAGTTATGGGGGGCATATTTCAAGATCCCAACATGTGCCTGAAACAGCACATAATATCAAACCCTACATATATTATGCTTTTTCCTATTTGTTCTTATTGTAAATATTACCAGTCTCAGCAATTTTTTCTCCTTAATAAGTCAAGAACTTTCATTTTTTCACTTCAAGGAAGCACTTTTTAGCTTCTCCTTGGCATATCTGAACTGCTGGAATCACTACTCTTATTCTTTGGGGCCATTTTTAAATGAAATACAAGAGACTTGAACACAAGCCTCTAAATGACTAATGGGTGGGTAGCATATACAGTATGGATACTCTGAAGAAAGAGATTATTTACATCAGAGCAAGACAGCAGGATGGCATGAGATTTTATCACACTACACAGAACAATTCACCATTTAAAATTTATGAATCCTTTATTTCTGGAATTTTTCACTGAAATTTTTTGGAGTGTGTTTAACCACAGGTAACGAACTGGGAAAGTGGAACCTCAGGTAGGGAAATCTACCGTATTTGCATGCCATGACACAATATTTGGCAATAAGAAAGAAAGAAGTACCAAAACATGCTATAACACAGATGAACCTCCAAAACATTATGCCGAGTGAAAGAAGCCAGCACACACAAAAAACACATACTGTAAAATTCCATTTGCATAAAATGTCCAGAATCGGTAAATTTGCAGAAAGCAGATTGGTGGTGAGGGGCTGAGTTGAGGGGGGCTTGGGAAAGTCAAGAGTGACTGCTAAAGAGTATGGGAGTCTTATTGAACAGATGACAAGGATATTCTAAAATTGATTGTGGTAATGGTTTCACAACTGTGCCAACAAAGTCACAGCCATCAAATGAGCAATTTCTATGGTTTGTGAATTGTATTTCAACTCTAGGACCAAAATAAAAATGGTGGCCTTAAATTTTTGCCTTTCTCCCTCCTTCTCTACAGAGTCTTAGAGAGAGCAGAGAGGTGAGGAATCACTGGGAACCCGAACTGATTTTTTTATCTTGTCCACCTTTGACACATCTAGTGAAATTGTTTGTGTTTGAAAATGTAATGGGGCCACAGAGAAGCGGCAGTATAAGCTCACTTAACCTTTCTACCCTATGTAATCGTCCAGTTTACAAAAGAGCAACAGGTTACTCTCAGGTTACTCTCAGTAGGCCAGAGTTTAATTGCTTTCCTAGATGAATTCTTTGTTTTCTAAATAAAAGCATGAGTCAATGAGCTCATCGAGTTCGGCTCAGTTCAGTGAGCACTCCAGTTCTCTGCTGTGTAAATGACCTATTTAGAAATGAATCAAATTTTCCTCAGCAGTTGCTCTTAACCAAGGATCTTGCACATTAATTGTTCTTTAGTCTTCATGGTGGGGGTGGGGGAGAGATACAAAAGAAATAATTAATCATATCTTATAATTGGTCAGAAACCATAATTTGAGGCTTTGCCATTTTGTTAATGGAAAAAAAATTGCTATATGCAGTGATACTGCAATCAAAACGACTAGGAATAGAGAAGAGGTTTCGGGCACCCTGGTTTATTTCAAGATTTGGCACAGAAAATAAAGTCTATAGCAGTGACATCTTTGACTCTGGCCAGAGCCATTCAGGTTTCTTCTCTTTAATTGCTTAACCTCAGCCATCAGTTTTGTGCAGCTTCTTATTTTACCATTTTGATCATATGGACTTATTCTCCTGGGATTTGCAACTCAGGTCACCTAATTTTGCAGAGGGGGACCTTTATTTGATCTCCAAGGATGCAGACACTAAATGGGATGACTGGGGTTCACAGCGACCCCTGGTGGCTATGTTCTGTCCAGACCCTGTCCCTGGCCATGGCCAACTGACCCAAAGAGAAACATGCCAAACTCAAATTGGGCCAAAATGAAGAAGAAACACAAAGTGAGGGACAGTCTACAAATGTCTGCAGCAATACTCCTCAAAACTGTCAAGGTCATTAAAAACAAGGACAGTCCAAGATCCTCAGGCTAGAGAAGCCTAAGGACACATGATGGTGAAAAGTAATGCAGTGACTGGGGAGGATCCTGGGGCAGAAGAACGACATTAAGTAAAAATTAAGGAAATCTGAATAAACTATGGAGTTTAATCTATAATAATGTGCCAACATGGATTTATTAGTTGTGATAAAGGCACCATAGTAGTGTTAACAATGAGAGAAGCTCAGCGTAGGGACTCTTTCCAACATTCTTGCACCTTTTCAGTAATTCTGAAACTATTCAAAAAGAAACACTGGATTCAAAAGAGAGGAAGGGACAGAAACATAGAGACCACTCGGATTGTTTGGGCCAAGAGTTAATTCTGCTGCTGAGATTTTAACAGTCGCCCAAATGATCTTCTTTTGAATTTGTGGGCTTTCCCAATTTCCTTCTCATAACAATGATGTGCTGAAGTTACCTAGGGATGAATTCTGTTGCTTGCAACCAAAGGCTCTTACCATCAAATTCAGCTTCTGAGTGCTTAAGAAAGAGGGAAAGCTAACTCCCAATTTATAAGGCAACGCTTGAGCCATAACAAATCTTATTCTACAAATTTTAAACTCTTTGTAAGCAAACTTTTTACTAGTGCCATTGACATGGAGGGGCTACTTAGGATCTGCACCTCTCTTGGCCTTTTCTTTTCATAGCATGAGTCTCCAAAGATGGCACTCATACCCAGGGCAGACATTACCAATGGATCCCAGCTCTCATACCCTGAGCACGAATGCAGAGGAATAGATCGCAAGCTCAGGCTCCCAAAGCCCCATCCTTCTCAACACAGTGGCCCCTGCAGTCAGGACCAATATATAAGAGTTGACACATGATATGAAACCTCTTTGACAGCTGTACTGGAAAAATACTAACAAATAGGCGACACCATGTCAGCCCAGAAGGAAACATCAACAGAGAAGCTAGAAGCCTCAACAGCTGGCCAATTTAACCCTTGGCCTCTGCAAAGACCAGAGAGTATGTACAGCGTGGTGGGTGAGCAGCCTGTGAGACACAGGGTCCAGCCAGGCACAGTGTAGAGACCCAGCCTTCCACCACCCACCACTGGGCTGTCCAGCCCCCATCGCCGTTTGGAACACACTTTTCCATAGGAATCATGAAACTGGAAACGGTGAAGTTAAAGGAGTACAGTCCTGACTTCCAGAAGCAAGCGTATATGACGGTGGAGGGCGTTTCTCCTCCTCTCCGGCTGAGTGCGCTGCTGAGGGAGCAGGTGTACTGTGTAAAGAGCAGCTCGGCAAGTGGCATCAGGGGACAATCCCACAGTGGGGCATCTTTATTACTAAATATAACCTGGCTTTTTCCCCCCCGCTATTGTTCAATGCCACCTGAGTTTTTTATTTTTGTTTTTTTAAAGAGTGTGTTTCGACAGGAAATGTGCAGGATTGATGGAAATAGAAACCCGAAATAACAGTGGCCTCCAAAAATAAATAAATTTTTTAAAAATCTATTTTTCAATTTATCTTGCAGCAGGGGGTGAGGCAGGTGGAGGGTCACACGCTGGCTCTCCTTTACTTCAGCCGGAAAGTGACTTCTGTTCCTTCTATCCACTTTAATTATAAGTTGTCCCGTGACCCTGCCTTGCTGCAAGCAAGTTCGAAGAGGCCCAGGGTCAGGTGAAACCCCAAAATGTCTCTGCCACTCAGGCCTTCCCCTTAACCACCATGTCCTCAATCAACCCCTGAGACCAGCACCTCTCTGCCTGCTATAGTTTGGGTCTGAAATGTCCCCTAAAAACCTACAGGTTGAAGACTTGGTCCTCAGCAAACCCTCAAGGGCAATTGTGAGACCCTTGAGGGTCTCTCTCTCTCTCTCTCTCTCTCTTTCTCCTGGTCGCCATGAGGGGAACAAGCCTCATCTGCCGTGTGCCACCCTTATCACCATGATGTACTGCCAGGCCACAGGCCCACAGCGACTTGGCCAAAGGACCATGGACTAAAATGGTGAGCAAAACAAAACCTTCCCCTGGAAGCTGTCTGTCCTAGGTGTTTCGTCACACTGATGGGAAGCTGACTGTTTTTCTAGCGCAGGTCAGCAATCTGTGACTCCCGAGCCCTTCCTGCATTCCAGGGACTGCACCACCTCCAGTGCGTGTGGCTGCTGTGGGGAAGAGGGAGGGCTGAGTTTTGGGAAACATGCATACAGGAAGGACAGGAGGGGTCCCCCGTTTCAAGGCTCAGTTTGACTTGTTCCAATATGTCCATGTGATCGTTCTGGCCTCACACTGTGAAGATTAGCACTGGAGGGGTGCGGGCTTTCTTACCTACGTGAGCCAGTAGATTCCTCCTGTTAGTATAATATCGACTTAAAAGGAAAAAGGTCATATATGTGCACCAGAAAGAAATCTTAGCAAAATATTAACAGTGCTTATACCCGAGCAATGAGAGCGTGAGTCATTTCCATTTTCTTCATACTGTACAAATATAATCCTTCAATAACAGAGCATGGGGGGGGTTTATTTCAAAGAAGTCAAACTTTTCCATCGCTTCTCTCTAGTCGCTTTCCGGCCAACCTTGAGAACTTAATTTCCAGCATAAATATCAATATTATTACTACTAGGGGTTTGTTTTCTGATGAGGAAGCAGGGATCCTGGGACCAGGGGAAGGACACTTTACCTGAACTTAACGTTGAAACCATTTCTGTGATTTTCAATTCCTGGAACCAATCTTCTAGTTGGCTTAAAACTTCCTCAGAGGTTAACTGATACTGATTAAGATTGGACAAACACCAAAATCCCAATCATTTTCACCAAGCAATGCTGAGAAGAAAGCTGAGGAGTTGGGCACAGTGGCACACACCTGTAGTCCCAGCTATGGGGGAGGCTGAGATGGGAGGATCCCAAGAGTCCAAGGAGCTGGAAACCAGCTTGGGCAGCATGATCAGACTCCTTCTCAAAAAACCAAACCAAAAATCTGTAGAAGGAAAAGATTCTTCATCACAGGAGGCTTCTGGAGCCACTCTCTGCTATTTATGAGGCACTGAAAATGGAAAGGTTCCCCAGGACAGGGCTGTCACCGCTACAGCCTGTGTGAGCTGCCTCCACAGAGAAATGAGATGTTTGACTGGCTGAGCCAGGGCAGAATTTTAGAACATTTTGGCCCCAGAAGAGTCACAACAAAGAAAGGAGAAGGGGGGAAGGACTCGGCTTGAGTCCTGCCTTAGGTTTGGTATTTGCTGTGGTTGCTTTTGAACAGAGGAGGCTGGAACTCCATCCCACCCTCTGGGGAGGGCAAGGCTATAGGATTGGCATGTTAATTGCAGGCCCAGGGCACTTTCCTAGGAGGAAATCCTCAATGGTTTCAAAGAGAAATACAGTGATTTGACCAATAGAGCCTCCTGGGTTATTCACGGTCATGTTTTCTGAACCACAGACTTCTGGGTTTTTTATTGATACTATGGAAACAAAGGAAGTTATAACTAAAAAAAAAAACAGACATCTTTTTTTGTTAAGATTATAATTTAGTTGCTGGAAATCATGTAGAAATGATAGGTCTCTCTGTCCATGGGAAACACACTGTCATCAAGCTGAAACAATATTGGCCAATTTCATGACAGCATTGGACTAAAAGTCTGTGTCCCCCAAAATTCATAGGCTGAAAACTAAATTCCCCAGCGTGATGGTATTAGGAGGTTTGGCTGTGGGGAGTGATTGGGTCATGAAGGTGGAGCCCTCTGGAATGGAGTAGTGCTCAGGAAGGGCAGAAGGGACCCGAGTTCCTTCCTTCCACCATGTGGGGACACAGGGATGAGGCACCTTCTGTGAACCAGGAAGTGAGCCCTCCCAGACACCAAATCCACCATCACCTTGATCTTGGACTTCTCAACCTTCAGTATTAGGATAAATAAGTTACTGCTGTGTCTAAGCCACTCAGTTTGTGGCATTTTGTTATAGCAGCCCACATGGACTAAGACAGTGACTTTGGGCAAGATCAAGATATACAGCCAGCCTTGGTTCCTCCATCTGTAAGATGAGGATCATAATTGCCCACATCATTGTCAGGATTAAATAAGACTCGAGACTCCAGTCAATAGTGGCTCCTGTCCCCTCGGCTTCACCACACACTCCTATCTGTAGATGGGCACCTTGTCTCTGCACGCACTCTGTACACAAACATGAATGTAGAGAACCAACTGCCACAAACTCTGCTGCCCGAAAACTCTGGGTTTTGTTTTCTTTTGTAGTTGCTTGCTCAAGGAACTTTGTCCACAGTCACTTCTCAGGGAGCTGTTCCTACAGAGTGTATTGACATCCTTCCTCCCTGGATTCATTTATTTGCAGTTTATTTTTTCTAGCATCCACTACAATCCCCACAAAATGGAAAATCTCATTCATGGCTCACTTCTGGGAGGCTTGACAGATGCTAGTGAAATATTTAGAAATTTTTATTTAAAGAAAAGAGTGGAAACAGAAGTCTGCCACACTGCTAAAATGTGGTTCTGTCCCTCAAAATCACACTTCACTGCTAACAGGTCTTATTTGGCTTTTGGCATTTTCAAGAAAGGCTATAGTGACTGTATTTTTTTTTTTCAAAGTAGATGGCACTTACCTTTCCATCACTTTCATATACAATTTTATGGCGCTGAAAATTAAACAGAACTATTTGCTTTCAAGGTTAGGTAATCCCTTTGGTGTGGTTATTTTGAAAGGAAATGTTCAAATTCTTCACCGTTCAGAGAAAACACAATGAAAATGCAGGCAAGACTCCATGCAGTGACGAGTCACTTGAAGGAGTGTCTAGTTGACAGTCCAACAGTCAAAGAGGTGGGAGGGCCAAGTGTCATAGATAGGTCACCCAATAGCAACTTCATCCCTTATAATTCTGTCAGTGAAGAAGGTGTGCTAGGACGTTGCTGTGTCCTGAGTACAATCATGCACCAGGTAATGACATTTCCATCACAGGTGGACTGCATGGGTGACGTAGGTCCAGTAAGATGACGTCACCTGATGATGTCATGACTGTCTTGTCTGTAAATACACCTCATGATGCTCACGCTATGAGGAAATGCCTATCAGCACATTTCTCAGAACATGTCCCTGTCGTGGAGCATCATATCACTCTATTTTCCTTTCTTTAAAAGGAAGGGACGTGGAGATGCTGAGCGTTTAGTCTCACACTCAGCTTCTCCGGTCTTGTTGCTTGCCCACTACGCCAAACCATCTGAAAAAGAGATGTGAGAAGCAACATCAGAGAAGGAACTGGAGAGTCTCAAGCTGGCTTTCTGACACTCTTCCCCTGGCAGGGGTATAAGAGACACACACGTCAACCTGAACAGCTCAGTGGCATCACAAGTAAAATTTCATCGTGGAGTTGGTGGTCAAGTGCCTGCCTAGCATGTGTGAAGCCCTGGTTTCAATCTCCAGCACCCCACAGAAAAACAAACTCACTGTAAAGAGCACTATGATGAAAACCTGCCTTATCAAGCCATGTCCAGGTTCTACAGAAGGCTCAATGAAATTCTGCAAGATTGATCTCTTGACAATTAATTCCTCACCAGAAAGACTCTTTACAGCAGCAAGAAGCAGCCTAAGCTCATTGAGTTTCCCAGCACAAGTCATAATCCACCTCAGTATGGAGGATAAGAAGGTCTCCATGGCCTGTCCCTTCTCAGAGATGCCTGGATATGGAAGCAATGACCGTCTTGTCCTTCACATTCTTTTATTGAAT
Organism: Xerus rutilus; assembly: GCA_028644305.1. Classification (NCBI taxonomy): domain Eukaryota; kingdom Metazoa; phylum Chordata; class Mammalia; order Rodentia; family Sciuridae; genus Xerus; species Xerus rutilus. Next base: position 109,353,915 of record CM053409.1, read on the forward strand.
AAAATAGGCAATCTTAGGTATAAAAATATATCATGTTTTCCCATGAGACTTAACATAATTACTTCATTTTGATTGAGTGGGAAAAAGTCATAACCCAAAAGTATATTTTCTTTGCCTGATTAGACCATACTAAAAGAAAAGAAAATCTCCCCACCACTGCAGCATAGCCAAATGTTTCTGCTTCTCATTTGTGAACTAGTCACTATGAACAAAGAGCCTTCACCTTATTTGTCTATTCTCTTGAATTTAGGCAGTATTCAGCAAGTGGATCATTAGCTATTTTAGCCCACAAATGGTGAGCACCCATTATGTGGAGGCCCCATTCTGGGATCACAAGAAGGAGCGTCTCCATCTCTGTGCTATAGGACCAGGACAGATGTATAAGAACAGCAAAGACCAGAAAAAGGGGAGGCCAACCTGGCCTGGTAACCTTAAAGCACTCCTTCCAAAAAAGTGTGAGATGAGGCCAATGAGTGGACTCTATTTATATCTCCCAGACAGTACAGTATTAGCAGAGAAAAATAGGGAACCCAGAAAATAGGGAACCCTTATGAGTATGATCCATTGATTTTTAACAAAGGTGCAAAAGCAATTCAATGGAAGAAAAATGGTCTTTTCAACAAATGGTGCAGAGCAACTGGACATCCAGAGGTGCTACTACTACTACTAATTATAAATTCAGCATAAACCTTGCACTTTCTACTAAGAAAAACTAAACTAGATCATAAACCTAAATGAAAAATATAAAACTTTAAACTTTTTAGAAAAAAACAAGGAAGAAAATCTTTGTGATCTGGGGTTAGGCAAAAAGTTCTTAGATACAACACTAAAAGATATTAAATTGTTAAACTGGACTTCATCAACCTCAAAAAGTTTTACTCTGTGAAAGTTAAGAAAATGAAAATACAAGCTACAGACTGGGAGAAAATAAAGGTTGGGCATCCTAATTCAAAACAACAAAGTCTGAAGGATCCCAAAATCTGCAAACTTTTAAATGCCAACGTGACACCACAAGTAGAAAATTCCACCCAAGACCTTACATGATAGGCTACAGTCAACATGTAGGTGTACTAAGAATATGGCCAAAACACTTGAACGGTAACTTTATCAAAGGTATGTATAGGTAACAAGTCCATGAAAAAATTAGTCACTAAACAAATGCAGATTAAAACAGCCATGAGTTACCACCACATAGCTATTAGAATAGCTAAAAGTAAAAGTCCGACAATAACAAGTGTTGATGAGGATGCAGATAAACTGGAACATCTAAACATTTCTTATAAAGATAAACATAAATTTATCATATGTGCTGATAATCCTATTCTTAGGTGTTTACCAAAGAGAAATGTAAGCTTACGTCCATGCAAAAATTTGTAAGCTAATGTTCCTTAGAAGTTTGAATGATAATGGTCAAAACCTGGAAACCACCTGAATGTCCATCATTGGGTGAAAGGGTAAACAAATTGTAGTCTAGCCACAAAATGGACCACCACCAGCAATAAGAAGGAACAATGTTTATTCCTAAAACAACACGAATCACTTCAAAAACATTAAGCTAAGAAAAGTCAGACACAAAAGACTACACACTGTGGGAGTCCCTTCATAAAATATTCTAGAAAAGGAAAAAACCACAGCCACAGAAGAAAAAACTGGTTTCCTGGGGCCAGAGTTGGGACCTGGGTTAACTAAAAAAGAGTAAGAAGGAATTTTTGGGGGTGATGATGTGTGCTATATTGTAATTATAAGGGTGGTTACGTAACCACATTCTTGTGTCAAACTCAAAATTGTATACTACTTACATTCTTCACTAATTTTACTGTATATAGATTATGCCTCAAAAAAAGTTGACTTCTTTGAAAAAATGAATGAGAAATAAAATTCCATGTACAAAACTAAGAATGTTTTACAAAGGACTCAATGACAGAAGTTTTTGCTCTAGGAGCTATCAAAATATACCATAGAGTTACCATAATTTTAAAAGCATGCTGTTGGTACAGCAATAGACAAATAGATCCATTGACATAAAACAGATTCCAAAACCAGAGCAATGTACATATTTAGTACATAGTTTAGGCAGCAATTTAAATGAGTGGAAAAAGAACAGACTATTCAATAAGCAGACTTGAAATCTGGATTCCATTTAGAAAAAGAACCAACTTAGTTCTATCATGCACATTATTCTCAAAAGTGAAGTCTTAATAGATTTATTGACCTGTGAAGGCTCACACTACTAATTTTATGACCCTATTCAATGCCTAGGAGACCATTTTTTGCCCTATGCCAGAGTCTTAATATAAATGAAAATGCTACCGAACCCCCAGATTGTAGCTATTTCTACCTTCTGATGGGAAGTGGTGTCATTTATTACAGTGGCAAGTTCCTTCCACCTATCCAGAGGAAAGAGATTTGGGAATGCTGAAATGCCAACATCCCTAATGGCTCTTCTGAGCTGCGAGGGGGTGAGACCCAAAGTAAAAAGATGATCATGGGTTGAGCAGACTCCTGTAATGTTTCCTAGTCATCCTATGGAAGGGTGCAGAGGTGGATGCTGTCTGTGTATACTAAGAGGACTTGTTCAGGAGAATACCTGCAAGAGGGAGAGCTCCATCAACACAAGAGGAAGCTGCAGCCTGGAAAGGAGGAAGCCAGGGAAGAATTTCTGGTGGCAGGTGGCTAGCCAGAGGACTTCCAAAGACAAGGACAGATGATGGCTCACCATAAGTCATTGGTGTGGACTTCCCCTTGCTCAGACCCCACCTTCAGTAAAGATTTCTCACAACTGAATATGTTTTGATTGCTTGTTTTTGTTTTTTTTTCTTTTTTATTTATTTACTTTAATTTTTAAATTTGTTCTAATTAGTTATACATGACAGCAGAATGCATTTTGACACATTGTACACAAACGGAGCACAACTTCTCATTCCTCTGGCTGTACACAGTTCAGAGTCACACCAGTAGTGTAATCATACATGTATAGAGGGTAATAATGTCTGTCTCATTCTACTGTCCTTCCCATCCCAGCACCTGCTTATCAGAGAAAACAATCGGCCTTTGGTTTTTGGGATTGGCTTATTTCACTTACCATGATATTCTTTAGTTCCATTCATTTACCTGCAAATGCCATAATTTCATTCTTTTTTAAGGCTGAGTAATATTCTATTGTGTATATGTACCACATTTTCTTTATCCATTCATCCTTTGAAGGGCATCTAGGTTGGTTCCATAGTTTAACTATTGTGAATTGAGTTGCTATAAACATGGATGTGGCTGCGTCACTGTAGTATCCTGATTTTAAGTCATTTGGGTATAAACCAAGGAGTGAGATAGCTGAGTCAAATGATTGTTCCATTCCAAGTTTTCTGAGGAAACTCCATACTGATTTCCAGAGTGGTTGCACCAATTTGCAGCCCCACTAACAACATATTGATTTGGGTTATTTGTGTTTTTTGGTTTTGGTTGTTTTTTTTTTTTTGGTGTTAAGTTTTTTTGAGTTCTTTATATATCCTGGAGATGAGTGCTCAGTCTGAGGTATGTGTGGTAAGGATTTTATCCTACCTATTATGTAGGCTTGCTCTTCATGTTATTGATTGTTTCCTTTGCTGAGAAGAAGCTTTTTAGGTTGGATCCATTCCATTTATTGATTCTTAATTTTACTTCTTGAGCTTAGGAGTCTTGTTAAGGAAGTCAGAGATGATGAAGATTTGGGCCTACTTTTTCCTCTATCAAGGGGCCCATGCCTATAATCCCAGCAGCTTGGGAGGCTGGGGCAGGTGGATTGAGAGTTCAAAACCAGCCTCAGCAAAAGCAAGGTGCTAAGTAACTCAGTGAGATCCTGTCTCTAAATAAAACACAAAATAGGGCTGGGGATGTGGCTCAGTGATCAAGCTCCCCTGAGTTCAATTCCTGGTACAAAAGAAGAAGAGGAAGAGGGGAGAAGAAAAGGAAGAAGAAGAAGAATTGGACTTGCATCTGCTGCTGCTTCCTTGTCCTTCTACTTTTATTCCATTCAAGCCTCCCAACCTATTGGACAGTGCTGCCCATGCTTAGGGAGGGTTTCTACTTCAGTTCACTACCCCACATGCCAATCATTAATAGACACACCCTCACTGACACACCCAGAAAACTCTTAATCTTGGGTATCTCTTAATCCAATCAAGTTGACAGCTAAATTGACTATTACAGAGGGGATGTGACTTAATGACCTCTGAAAGGCTCCACCAGCTCTTCATATCACCATACTCAGGACCAAGCCTCCACCACATGAACCTCTGGGGGACAAACCACATTTCAGCCATAGCGCCACCCTCTGTCATTTGTTGGGAAAAGCAACTGAGCCAACATTGCTTGGCACCCCCCATCCCCACACTTGCCTTTTGGATTTAACCAGCGCAAGATCTGAGACCATACCCTTTGGATTATTCCTTCTTACCACCAGTTTTACAAGCCTCTGTCAAACTCTGGTTTCCATTAGGAAACTCATGACTGGGCCCCTGGGGGGACAGTCTCCTTCCCCTTGGTCTTATCTTTCAGTGGTTTAAGATTCTGGCCAGGAGGAGAGGATGTCATTTATTGAACCCCTCATGCCACAATAAGAGGTTCCATACATAAAATACTAGTCTCAGGTCTCATTCACATAAACAGTGAATGAAGGGCTATGTCCTTGTAGCTACTCCCAGAGAAACATTCACTCCAGAGCTTGGAGCTGAAGAGAACTACCTTCTCTGATTGTCTTTGGCTCTTGTTCTAATTCCTTCATTTCATTGCCATACCTGAAACTGGCCTTCAGAATGTCAAGGGCAGCAGCAGGGTCTGTGGGTCTTCAGGGTTGGAGGCAGGACAGACAAGGGGATGTCACAGGAGAAGAGCAGGAAATGCTTTCTCTGAGACTTTCCCCAGAAACACGTGCTACTTCGGTTCCGAAGAGCAGAATTTTCTTTTCTTTTCTCTCCAGAATAAAAAAAGATGAATTGCTTTGGACTCCTCTCCCCCCAAAAAAAGCCAGTCAGTCATGGATGATGATTGGCTCCAGCCCAAACAGAGATTATGGGAAACACTGGGCATCTTCTCCATTGTGGGAGGATGCGTTCCTCCCTGCAGAGAGATAGTGTTTTACAAATGAAGAAAAGAGGAAGACCAACATTTGAAAAAAACCTACTATGTTTCTGTCACTGGGTTAGGGACATTACTGGAGTGGACACCTTTGGGGATGTCCTCCCGACAAGGGTCTTTGCCGGAGGTTATTGTTACAGGCTGAATTGTGGGAAATGCGTATGCTCAAATCCTAGCTGCTGATGATTCAGAATGCAACCATATTGAGAAATATGGTCTTGAAAAAGATAATTAAGGTAAAATGAGGCCTTTCAGGGAGGCCTAACCTTATATGAAGAAAAGGTGGAGAACACCTGTACGCGAGGGAAGCTATGTGAGGATACCTGGAGAAGCTGCCGTCCACAGGTCAAGGTGAGAGGCCTCAGGAAAAACCAATCCCGCTGACATCGTGATCTACAGGCTCTGCAGCTGTGAGTAAAGGAGCTTCTGATTTAGGCTGCCCAGTCTGTGGTATCTGCAATGCCGGCCGTAGAAAATGAACATGGGCCTCCCTTCCCCGGTCTACCAATGCTTCCAGACTGGGAGCCTGCCCTGCATCCAGAGTGAACCGACCCCCACACACACTTTATCATAAGAGCTAGAACCGAGAGTCACAGAGGCCAGCACTGAGAGTAGTCTTGTTATTGGGGACTTTGAGGTGAAGACATGCCTGCTGCTGAGATCCCCAGGACACCCCTGGCCCCTGCTCTCCATGTTCCCAGGCTAAACTTTTTAGTGAATCCCAGGAGAGATCCCCACATCCTTCCAAGAAATTCTCTTACCTGGTTAAACTTGTTGGAAGTGGGTTTTGTGACCTTTAGCCCAAAGAACTTGCACCACAACATTTATGTGTGTTATCTCATGCAGTTTAAATTTTCCCTAAGATATTGCTGCTCCATTTTAGAGACCACTGGACTGAGAATCAACAGCAGTAAGCAACTGGCCAAAGGTTGCAGGGCAGCAGAACTATGGATTCATACACATGCCCTTCCCTCCTTCCATACTGTCCTTGATGCTGCACCTTCCAGTGTTCCCCTGTAGTACTTGCCTAGAATCCAGGCATATAGTAGGTGCTCAATAAAAGCTTATTAAATCAAACTTAGCACATGGGCATATGTTCCATTTATAGACCAAAACATAGACGAATATGCAATCAGTTCGAACCCTTGGCACCAAAAGGGAATAAAAACAGTGCTAGGAATCCCTTCATCCTGCTACCCTTCTCTATGCAGCCCTAATGAGACCAGAGATGCTGAGCCAGGCTTTCCATGAAACTGTAGTTCACGCAGTAGCCCCGAGACACAGTTCTGACCCCACTGGATTCCCAAGGCCTCTCTAACTCTTCCCATCTGTGTGATATTTGTTTAACCTACAACCCGGGCAGCTATTTGCCCGCAGAACTTCATATTCTCCAGAAAGGAAGGTCTGACCTGCACCTCTCTTCCTTCCTCCCCTGCCCCATTGGCCTTTTAGTGGAAGAACATAAGCCACCCTTTGTCAGGAGCAGTAAATTTGCCTCAGCCGACTGAGGAACTTACAGGAATCAAGAAACTAGAAAAATGATGAAGGGCTCAACTGGCAATGTGTTGCTGGGCATTTTTTTTCTCTTCTTTGTAAGAATAAAATTACTTTTTCCTCCTTGCTTTGGAAAGACCCCAAAAGAAACCCAAGATCACTTGTACAGCTGTCATTAAGCCTCCCCAGACTGACCAAGGCTCCAAGGTTCGCTGGCAGGGAGAATGACGGCTGCTACGACCCTGCCATCTTGTATTTCGGCGTGGATGCTCCAGCGTGGGAGCAGACCCTCATCTCAGCACACGCACAGAGCCCTGAGGGAGCAGCTCATTATTCTCTGGCATTTTACAGATGAGGAGGGAGCCCCAGTGAGGGACCCAGCCATGCCATCCTCTCTCCAGGGCGCTCAACACAGAGACGTGGCCTCTACCCTCTGAACTGGGATTTCAGGGGAAGGAAAGACAGAGTGGCTGCAATAGAAATGCCGGCCGAGCACCCGTGGGCCATATTTCTTTCTGTTCTAAGCACGTTGTGATTAGAGGTGAAGACCAGAGCAAGGAACGCGGCTATTCCATCCACAGTAGGGGGGATATCACACCAATTTTCTGCACAGTTCTCCAAACTTCTGACCACTAACCTTCCCATGGCAATTTACAAAGCAATTTTTGTGGAGGGTTTTCATGGAAGCCTTTCAACCGCAAGGAGGATATTCTTGGCACCCCAATTTCACAGGGGAAAAAAGCCGAGAGTCAGGAGACAGCCGCCTCCTGACAGGTAGGAGCAGGGCAGAGACAGGCCCCCACTCTGGACTTGAGACCTGACCTTTCCTCCCTTCCCTTGGGCCGCCCACGCACTGGCCAGCAGCACGTGCCTTTCCAGGCCCCAACACACAAACCTAGGGAATCTTGAATCTGGCTCCATTTATTTTTCCCAAAAAAGAAATATCTGTGTTACATTTTTTAAAATTATAAAACACATACTTGTAAAAGAAAGTTTTTAATTAATACGGAAATTCTATACCAACGAACCTTTTCTGTCCGCATAATAAAGCCCTCGAGGTCACCAGTTATATTTATAGACACATAGACTAACCCGCACGTCCTGTTTTCCCCGTTAACCAGTTGGGATCCAAGCAAGGGCCCCTTCACACGGGGATCCCGATGGCCAGGATCCTGAACCCGCCCCCCAGTCACTTCTCGGAGTTCCCCGGAGTGCTCACCCACAGGCTGCCCCCCAGGACTCAGGGCAGCTCTTCTTTCTCCTCCAGCTCTGGTTCCCCTCAGCTTCCAGAAGGAACCTCCCGTCTCCCTCTCCTCGGTTGGCGGGACACAGGGCTGTCAATCCTCCTGCTGGCCTCCCTTGGCGAGGCAGAAATCTTGGACAGCCTCCCTTGGGCTGCCTCCTCTTTCTCAGTATGAGAAATCTCAAAAGAACTATGTGACTTGGGGGTGACAAAGAAAGGGAAGAAAGGGTTTTGAAGAGATTCCTTGAAGGCTGTCGTCTTCTACCTGCTTGAAAAATGCCTGGAGAGAACAGTGTTTCAGGAAGAAGATACTTGAGGCTCTAAAATACACCAATTCAATGAACACTCCCTCTTTTCTATTCCCCACTTCCTTTTCTCTCTCTCTCCCCCTATGGCCCCCTGTTTCCCCCACTTCCTCTCCTCAGGTTGGCTGACTTCAAATCCTCAGACATTCACCAACACTTCGCCTTGAGGAACGAGTGTGGCCATTGACGCTCCCTACCCAAAGCCCCTATGCCAAAGTTTAGGAAGCTCAAAGCAGAGGTATGATCTTCTTCAGCCTCCAAAACGAGCTTTTGCACATTTTTTTCTTGAATTTGTCATGTAAGAGAATAGATTCAAATTAAACCTGTCCTCCCCTTTGCATGGTCAACAAATGGAAAGACGAAATCATCACACAATTAGAAACGTGATATTTGGAGGCAACCCAAGAATTGCCTATTTACTCCAAACGGTCTCTTTTTCAGATCTATTTGCTAAGGCAGAAGACTGTGGCTGAGGGCAGAAGGGATTAATTACTCTCAAAAATGTTCATGTTTTTTGCTTTATGGTCTATAATATGATACTGCCCTTTATATTGATCAAATCCTATGGACCTTGTTTTGAACTTTAATAGCAACTGAAATAAAAATCCATTCCACTGGGAGGACTCCCCATCAGGACTTCGGCCAGTGTGGTTTTAAAAAGTGCCAGAAATGTATTGGTACATTTACTTGGTCAGCATTACAGAGCATACTTAAAATAGTCCAAGAACTTTAAATAACTGCAGGAGCGATAGCGACAGCAAAGAAAGATCTTTTATAAAGCCTAGCATATGTCCATCTCTGCTCTAGCAAAATGAGTGTACTTTTGCCCCTTCCCTGAGAAATACTGTTGCCAAAAATATCCTTCCCTTTCTCCCTTACCTAACTAAATTGATCTCCTATCACACTGAGCTCAAGTTTTAAGGCCTATCCAGGAGAGAAAAAATGTTAGCTGTCTAATGCTTCAAAAATGTTGTCTCCATGCATTTGGACTTCCCTGTTTATCTTCCTACATGCGTAGCAATAAAAATCAGTTTATGTAGGGACCCGAGGAATGACTGAAATCCCTGCAAGCTGCATGGCTGGCAGGCTGGTGGCTTCCCATGTGTGGGTGGGCCATCCTGGCCTCCCCTCCAAGCTGGTCACCCATGCTGGTCACTCTTGCCTTTAGTAGAACAATGAGCATTTACTCTCCGCCTGGATCTCCCCTGGGCTTATGAGAGCTAAAGAGGGGTGTCCTCAGGGCCCCTCAGCTGGGAGGTAGGGTGGCCTGCTCAACAGGCCATTCTCACGGACCTCCACCAGGTGCCCCATCGCAGGACACAGCATGGATGGCACCCATCATAGCCACCAGCACCCAAGTTGTGCATTGATGGCCTGTGACTAGCTCTCTGATGGCCCCTTTGTGTGTGGTCCCTGGCTTTCCTGTCCTGCTGCTGACGGGCAGGTACATGGGAGGTACGCACAGTTCCCAGGAGAGGTGACTGTGTGAACACAGACAGCCAAGTCTTCATTCCGGTCCTCTGCTCACCACCTCAGGCCCTCTCCTAAGTGCAGCTGGAATTCCCAGGATTCTTTATTAAAATATGTTCCCAGACCCCCCTTCCAACAGCCATTTTTATCTCTGACAGCAGGCTGGCCTCTGTCTCTGGAGCTGGACAGCATCAGACCCAAATCACACTCCAGTTTCCAAGCAGCCTTTCACACAGACTCCCTGCTAATGGGAGCCCCAGGGGAGGGAAGGGGTGAGGGTGCAAGTCAGGGAACCACCCAGCCCCACCAGCCTCACACACACGGCAAAGGTCACTGCCATCTCCAAGAGGGAGACTCTTAGTAAGCCAGTTGCTCCCACTGCCTTTGACTCGTGACACTTCAGAGGACTGGCAGGCGGTCTGGCCCCAAACACTTCTAGTAGCTTCTCCCTGGACGTGCCAATTTAAGCATCTTGGTTTCCAAATCACCCAACACTTGTTGGTGGGTTCCTAAAAATCAATTTCCCTAGAAAATGTAAAAAAACAAATGGGAAATAGTTCTAATTTTTAAGAGAAATTCTCAAAATAGCATTTTGAAAAGAAAATAATAAATCCCTATAGAAGTAAATTGCTTTATAACTTTAAATGACTTTCACACTCTTACCTTCTCTAATCCTTTCAGTAATCTTGTTCAGGGGGCAGGTTTCATTAATTTTCTCTAATTTTTGTAATGTTAGTACAAATAAGAAAACTAGCACAGGGAGTTTAAGGGATGTGTTCAGGGTTACAAGATGGGGTGGAAACAAGAACCTGTTTGCCCTTTTATCCTTGGTATGTGTTCCTTCCACCAGATATCAGATATCCCAGCAAAATCATGCAATCCATATTCATTCATCACGTGTGCACAAGTGTTGCGCTAGAAGGTACTCACCACCACATTGTTTTTTTTTTTTTTTTGGTACTGGGGATTGAACTCAGGGGCACTCGACCACTGAGCCACATCCCCAGCCCTATTTTGTGTTTTATGTAGAGACAGAGTCTCACTGAGTTGCTTAGCGCCTCGCCGTTGCTGAGGCTGGCTTTGAACTTGCGATTCTCCTGTCTCAGCCTCCCTAAGTGCTGGGATTACAAGCGTGAGCCACCGCGCCCGGCTACCACATTGTTTATATAGTCCCAAAAGTTTGGAAACAACCACATACCTAACCAGGGGTAGGGGTACATGAACTATTCAATACTGTGAAATAACATATAGTCATTAAAACACTTATCAAAGTAGATTTGCTGACCTGGAAACCTGTTCATAATATTTTAGATAGGCACAGTCAGCTGTTGTGTTTATAATTATGTACATAAATAAAAAGCATAGGAAATGGTGAGGAAGGATATATACCCAAATAGTTAATAGTGGTTATTTATAGCTGCCTGGATTACAGGTGATTTTACTGTTTTCCTTAGCTGTATCTTCTAGTTTTTCTATAGCAAAAGTACATTTCTTGGATACTTTTTAAAAGACTATTTCATCAGTAAACCTCATTTAGTCAGAGGACAAACACTGTGGCTACCTACACTGAGGCTGAGTATACTTAATAGTGTGAAAAGACAGCTCTTTCCATTTAGTTTATCCTACCATTAACTGCCTCTGGAGGTAAACTCAATTCACTGCCTAGAAGATAACAATAAACCTGTCTCACAAATTACTGATATTTAATTTCAATGGATTTCTTAAGGAAATACAAAGTAAATCATAAACAACAAACATTTTTTCACGTTTATTGTATCAGGATTATTTTTCCCGGAAAACTTACATAGCAGTGCTAGCAAAATTACTGTATTCTTTACCCAAGGATTGTCTTCTTTAGATGAGGAAGTCACAAACCTCCTGACCCGACCCTCTCCGATGGCTCTCTCTCAGAGGCAACGCTGCAAAGTCCTTTCTGTTTCATTGGATTCCCCAGGCTCAGCGCATCTCTCCAGCCCTCGGTTCCAGGCCTGCCCGATGGGGTGAATTGTACTCTTCCTGTCACTGAGTGTCCAGTGGTTTGCAAACTCTGATTGCTGAGGGAGACTTTGCTGGATAGACTTCTTACCATGAGGCTAGATGGCCTGGGACAGTTTACGGCTGTCATCCTGCTTCATTATTAAAAATTCCCTCTTCCACTCATGCCCTGATTTGGACTTTATAGTCTTGCTAACGATGAGAAGCGTATTGAAGATGGGAGCTGTTCTGGTTGGGGACTGTCCTTGCCTGCATCTTGGCTCACGCTAATCTTTCTCATATTCAGTGACAAATATGTATGATTTCTGTGAGAAGCCTGACTTTGTGACTCTCCCCACCCCCTTTGGTACTGGGGATTGAACCCAGGAGCATTGTATCCCTGAATTATATCCTCAGCTCTTTTTATTCTGAGACAGGGTCTCCAACCTGTTGTCCCTTCAAGTCGCTGAGATTTCAGGCATGCGCCACGACACACAACCTGACTCTGTTATTTCTTAATCAGGACGATCATCCAGGGCTTTTCAGATCGGTGGTCTGTATATCTTTTGAATATACTTTTAACTGTCTATCACAAATAGTTTAATCCAAATGCTCATTTCAGAGCAAAAGACAAAATAGATGTGAATGAGATTCATCCTTACCCAGAAAAAAACAAAACCAGGCTAGAAGCAAAGTCTCCTCATTCACAGATGGTTTCCCCCACACTGGCTCTCTTAAGAGCCACATCAGGACTGGATTCTCCTAGGTTTTCCTTCAGAGAGAAAGACGGCAGCCGTTGCCGTGGAAACCCTGCCCAGCAGGGCTGGCATCACACGACTTTGCTGGTCCTGCTCCATGGCTGACATCCAACGCTGACTAATTCAAGTTTGGTTTGGTTGTGGCTTTGCTCAGGGAATACAGTGAGCGGGGAGAGAAGAGAACTTGGGCGAGTGAAATGAATACATCAGGCCAGCTTTCTCATCGAGAGACATACAAGCGATGACAAAAGAAATTACCCGTGCATCTTGAGAAATAAGATGCTTGTGAAATGCTGGGGACCAGAGATGCTGTTAAGTAAAGTGCTCACGTGCCCGTTTTCATTCTATTCAGAATTCCATGAGCCGATTCAAGTACTGTCTTCAAGACATGCCACCTGCCAGCCACCTACGACTGTTAATCAGGCGGCGGCAACAAGTGTGGGTGGTACTTCTATTCTAAGCCTCTTTTGTGGTCTTCATGCTCGAAAGGGCAAGGTACCGCCGCTGTCCATCAGGTTACACGTGCTTTGTGTGATCAGCTATTGACCAAGGTCTCCATTTCAAATCAGTACAGGTTGAGTATCCCTTAGCTGAAATGCTTGGGACTAGAAGTGTTTCTGATTTCCGATGTTTTCAGGTTTGGGGATAATTGCATATGCATAATGAGGTATCTTCAGGTTGGGATTCGAGTCTGCACGTGAAATTCATTGATGTCCCATATACTCGTTAGACATCTAGCCCAGAGGTGATTTTATGCGATATATTGAGTGACCAGCTTCTCAACTGTGACCCCTCACATGAAGCTGGGTGTGGAATTTTCCACTGTGAGGTCATGTCATTACTCACAGTTGCAGATTTTGGAGCATTTCATATTTTGGATTTTCAGATTAGAGCTACTCAATATTTACTTGATTAAAATGAACACAATACTTCAAGTTGCTTTTATAGATTGATTTGAAAAGGAAATTTATAGGTCATTCCTGGCTAACCTCCTCAATATAGAGATGAAGGGTCTCAGACTGGGAAATGGGAACCCAAGGACTCGAAATGCTCCAGCAGTGAGAGGCACAGCAGGACCCAGACCCCAAGGCTCCAGAACCACCTCTCAGCCTGGGCTACATTCTAATGGATATCATAATTTAATGCATGAGTATAATCTAATATAGAAGTATAAAAAAATCTATTTCAACAAATGGAAGTCTGACATAAAATGTAGTCATCCCCCACTATCCACAAGGGATGGGCTTCAGCACCCGCAGGGATATAAACATTGGTTCAAGTGCTTTGTGTAAAATGACATTGTTTGCATATGATCTACACACATCCTCCCATAAATTACATCATCTTTTGATTACTTATAATACCTAATATAAAGTAAGTACTATGCAAAGTTCTTATACAGGGAATAATGGCAAAGAAAAAAGATGTTCACTCAGATGTAATTTTTTAAAATATATTTGATTCATGACTGGCTGAATCTGTTAATGTGGAACCCACAGATAGGGAGGGCCAACTGTAATTTTCTTAATTTACTAAGTTTTTGAAAATGTTCTAATCTAAATAATATGCTTTGGATGCCTTGTTCCATAAGGAGATAAAGCTGCTCCTTAATCTTTCCAAAGGAATCCATGGCATTGATACAAGCCAGGAAGGATTCCTGGGAAGTCTCTTGAGTTAGGCACATTAGCAAGGTGATCAGAAGTGTGTGTATTCTGGAAGTCTGACACTTCTCAGTTGGTAATTTCAAACCAAACTGGCAAACACAGCATTATAAGATGGGAGTCAGAAAGCATGGGGCGGGGGACGGGTCCCATAATGAACTTGAGTCACAGAAACCTAAGAAATGACTGAAAGAGAAACCATAATTAACTTCCCATGTAAAATCTGAGTGTCTTGGGGAAAATGCCGAGGGAACGCAGGTATAAACAATTTTAGGAATGAATAACGAATAATCTCAACTGTTGGCAATTGTTAGCGGTGGGGGGGGCTGGCTATTAATTTAATTAAGGAGCTTGGTTACAAGAGTGGATGGATAAGCTCCGGGTTGTGATGAGGCACCTACGCATCCGAAGGGGCGCTGGCAGCCCTCAGTGTGGCTGTGGACAGGCTGGACGGGATGAATATTTATGTGGTGAAATGCGGCCCCTTGTGGTCTGAGTCAGGAAAAAAATCTCAGTCTCAGTCTGGGTCTGCGAGTAGCACAAACCTAGGGTATTAGTTGTCAGATGTGGTCCAAAAAAGTGACTATGGTACTCAGGCAAATTAACAGTGGTGCCAGAGTGGATGAGCCTAAGGACCATGTTACTCATGAGAGTTGGGCAGCACCGCCCTTCAGCCCACTCTCTCACACTTGAATGCAATGGGGACACCTGGAGTCTGAATTCCCAAGTTCTAGACCAGCAGCCTGGATGAGGCCCGAGGGTCTGCAGTCCACCTCCAACACTTTCCTGGCCACCCACAACCTTCCTATTAGAGGAGCAGTGATTTCAGGTTGGCGTCGGACTGCACTTATGGGTACTACATTAATACAAACCATGTTTTCCGTTCCTGGTGTTCTTGGTCACTGAATGTGGTACACTTCTAGGACAACTTCCAAATCTCTTGTGATTTGCACTTTGCAAGGGGCCCATGTGTGTATCTGCTGGGCTTCTCGCTCACAAAGCACATGCAGAGGCCCATTGTGAGCATCTTGTTTCAAATAGAGGAGTCCCATTTGCACCTCCAATTCTAAGAATTCATTGTATTTGGTTAGAAAAAAACTTTTAATACACAGTATTTTTATCTTGGTGTGGGAGTAGATAGAAGAGACAGCAGACAGGGGAATGATCACAGGTGGGCAATTACACATGCAAATGAGTTCAATGTGTTAATCTTCCCTTGAATTCTTATTTACAAGGTCAACATTTCATGCTAACCCCACACAACCACTGCACTTAGGTGTGTTCTTTTTTCATTCTTCTATGTCAATTCTGAAACATTAAAAGCAATTTGGGACATTTTGATATAAACATTTTTCTCAGCTTAGAGTTTTTGCAGGTTGTTTCATTTACCATCTAGCAGGGGATAAATGGAATAAAAATTGCTCTTTTCATTTAAAAACTATTATTAATTGCCTCCATCCTGCATACAAAGTCCCACACTTTGAGGGGAAAGTCCCCCAACTGGGGGAAAAAATATCCCAGTCTTGAAGAAACAATTCCCACAAAAACAATACAAAACCCAAATAATAAGTCTTCGTCTAATAATAGACGAAGACTTCCTGGAGAAAGTGGCATCCAAACAGGGTCTTGAAGGAGTAAGAACTACACAGAAAAAGGACAGGGTGAGACACATGGTGTGTCTGACTGGCAAAAGATCAGAGTGCCAGCAGGATAGGGCAAACAGAGCTACAAAGCCACCTGGGGCCACATCAAGGGAGCTCCATATTGAAACTCCATGTCGAGAAGTGTATTTTGTGTCCGATGGGATAACGCAGAATGTGGAAAGACTAATTTAACTACGGGGTGTTCACTGGACTTGGGGGTGGGGGATTAAAGGAATTAGATAATGATTGAGGCAGGAGATAATGAAGCCTAAAAGGAAAATGGACAGGCAGACAGGGAGTAAGAAACTTCAGGAGAGAACAGAGCATCCCTGACAATTGACTTGAGGTGGAGGCAAGGAGTGACGAAATGGATGTCACTCTAGGGTTTCAGGTCTAGGGCAGGATAGTCATTGAGAATTCAGAAAAAGCAGGAAGGAGACAGGGCTGAGAGGAATGATGGGCTCTAATAAGAGCAAACAGGCTCCACGTGCACAGAGTGCCTTTGGTGGGCACAGGTGTCTGCAGATCACTGGAAACTTAGATCCAGGGGCCAGACACAGAAATGGCCATTGAAATTGGAAGTATTCAAGAGAAACTGGAGAGGTGGAAACAAGGGCAGAGGCAGAGTCCAGGGGAAATCAGAGGCAGGGGAGCGGCCCACAGAGCCACACCAACAATCACTTTTACACTTTCTTTGCTTGTTTACAGGCAAGCTACTGCCCGGTTACTGATTCCGGGAGAACACCAAAGATGTATATAATGCCGACTATTTATATAAAATTCCAAGTCATTTGCTTTCAGGTACTTTCCTTTTCCTCCCGAAGAGGTGAAGAATGTAACTAATCCCTCAAGTGTTAAGAAATAGCGCTTCATAGCCGGGCGTGGTGGCGCACGTCTGTAATCCCTGCACTTTGGGAGGCTGAGACAGGAGAATCGCGAGTTCAAAGCCAGCCTCAGCAATGGCGAGGCACTAAGCAACTCAGTGAGACCCTGTCTCTACATAAAACACAAAATAGGGCTGGGGATGTGGCTCAGTGGTCCAGTGCCCCTGAGTTCAATCCCTGGTA